>OZ002741.1:60344036-60741579 GCA_963924295.1 Dioctria rufipes
ATGCTTTTGCTCCCCGAAGTTGATGCTGGGATGAGCTGAGATGAATTCAGAATTTTTACTGGACGCGTATCACTGGCACAATATCATTTCTCGTGGTTATAGAATGCAGAGAGCCATTCCTACGGAGCCGACTGGATTCACACAGAATGGAACTTTGCCTGAGCATGAGACTCTCGTTAATATACTCATTATTGCCAAACGTACAGCCATCGACAGTTTCACTCCACGCATTTATGAAATGCTGCAATAAGTGCTCGGCTTTCAGCTTGATTAGAGAGTCTAGCAATGATAGGGCAAGTAGTAGACAATAGATCCGGGTCAGCAGATTTAGCAAATTCACGATTTGATACGAAAGGCTTCAACATGCGATGATAGTTCATGCCCTACTATATAGGTAATGTTGTGCAGCATTTTAGAGAGGTCTTCATTAGGTCTAGAGATATGTTAATACCCCTGATTACCACATCGGATAGGATAATTGCACCGTGATAGAACAATTTAGCCTTTGAAATTTATATAATTCAATTGGAGCAAAAATAAAACACGTCTACTCTCTTACAGACATTCTACGATATATGGTAAACCAAAGAATAACTACAAAACACTTTAAAATCATTATTTTTAAATAAAGCGCGTTGGTGTTTTTCAAAAAATTGTATGCATATTTATCAATAAAAGTCTTGTCGTTTTAAATTCACCGCTTAGAAGCTGAGAGAAATAATTTTGAATAAGCCCATAACTGCTATAAATTTTATTAAAGCAATACTTCTCATAATCATTCAAGTTACAGTTTTGTGCCTTGTTCATAATATTTACATTACCTACTAGGGAAAATATGCACACATAATTCTCATAAAATGAAACTCCTTCTACATGAAAATGAATTAAACTAGGTAGAAAATAGGTCAGGATTAAGGAAAATTTTCGTAAATCCAACGTGAAATTTACATGAAATTTACCAAATCAAGAAAATCTGTCATCTGCCGTTTAGGAATATATTCCCTAATTTCCCTAGTATTTACGTTAATACGACTTCCTCTCTTTCCCCACTTACGTAAATCGGACGTAAATATTAGGTAATCTCAATTTAACCACACTTAGTCGCTTCTCTAATTTACGTCAAATAGACGTTCAAATAGACGATCTGAAAAAAAAAAACGGAAATGTTGCTTGGAAGGTCACCACCCGAATTTTCTCTCAGCAACCAATATGTTGTCGTAGTCATCATCATCAGATCTATTTACGGAATTTAGAACATTAGCTCCGGCAATGTTTAAACGAATTTTAAATTCCAAATTTCTTCTGGACAGCTTTTTACGTTCAGAGCAGCCAAAAGGTAATTTTTCCCCCTCGATTTTGTCAGCAAAATGTGTTCAGAGCGCAGGCTATAGTCACTATTGAAGTCACTTATTGAAATCGCTTTCGTGTTTGAATGTGTTAATTTTCAAAGAACTTGTAAAATTTCCTTTTTTTCTGGTCGTGTATATACGTATGAATATTTTCGTTCAAACTCTGTCTAGGTGTTTCTCCGTCCTTACGATAACTCGAGAACGCGTTGACTTACAAATAGATGAAATATTGCACATGACCTTTAAAACAATTGCAAATTCAAGTTCGAAAATGGGGCAAAACCAGGTAATCCTTGGTACATGTCATACTCCATTTTGATTGGAAGGAAATTAAAATATTTTGATTACAAAAAGTCTAGGCACCTACATCCAGACACCCATACGCTTGGTTTAGATGTTGTTGAAAGTCCTGTATAAAATTCAGACCAAAAGTTTTTTCACCAATTTAGACATAGACTGAGAGATGAAATTTCAGTCCTCTATGTATGTATGCAGTAGATTTAGGGGAGGTTAGGTTAAGAGTAGAGGCGATTAGGCTACTAGGATCCTGCATATACAGCGGCCGGAGTTGATCTATTGTGTTTTCTCCCAGAGCGGTTAGGCTACATTTAGCCTCTTTGCGGGATCGATTATTACCTTGGGAGTTAGCTTGCAAGCCTTATTTGGAGAGATAAGTTTTTCTTCAGCGATTTGCAATCGTAATGCTTCTAGGTTTCATTTTTTTTCGCACAGTTGACACAGTTTGCTATCGGATTTGCCTACCTTCTTAAATAACTAAATGAAGGGGTCATGTCAAGTAACTGAATTAGTAAACAGCCTTAGCGACTGTCTGTTAAGAGGGGACAAGAATTTTTGTAGTTCCCTCTTGAAGTAGCTATATGGTTCACTGTATATTGAGTAGGGAGCAGTATAGAGTCTGTCGGTTTAGGCTTTAGCCAGACCGTTTGCATTTTCATTTCTATTAACTCCTTCATGTCGAGGAACCCAAACTAAGGTTACATTGTTATCCCTATACAGAAGTTTTAGTTTCGTATGGCAGTTTCAGACTAGTTTAACTCAAAGGCTTGAATTGACAGACACAGAAACGTAACTTACCTCTCTGAACAGATGTAGATGTTGCAGTAATTGCAGCTCCCGTTTTGGCTTTCCTGAGTTTAAACCTCTATGGCGTAGACAGGCACCAAGCGAAATGGAGAGTTCCGATTCTGGATCCATCACAACTGCGCCTGTTCTATTATCCTTCCATAGTACGTCCCGTACATTGTAGAATAATTTTATCCATTCCCCTACCACCGCAGTAAATACGACTTTTATACAAAACCATTGACATGTTCATATTAAATTAAAAGCTGATAGTTTTGTTTATGAAAACTTTCTCATTACTTTGGGAATAACCTTAATAAAAATTTATGACAGATCTTAGTAATATCTATGTGTGTACATTGTACATAATTGCGACGGCCTCAACACGGCGGACATACTGAAGTGTGTTTAATTTAAAAATTCCACACTATACTGTGTCTGCAGGAGGATATAAAACCTTAAACATGACAAGGGTTCAAAAATGCCGAAGCTCCGGGAGGAATTCTCACACGTTTTCCATACCATACCAAAGCCAAACATCAGTAAAGTAACGATGTAACTGCTTTATAATTTATGGCATGAGGAGTTAAAATGTGAATACCTAACGGAAAGTAACTGGCCTTGGGAATAGCCTAGTAAAAATATTTATGTTATTCGTGATGGATTATTGTGATACGTTATTTGCTATTTCTCTTATTATCCTTGGCTCTTGTTTCAAAATAAATTCTCTGAGCACACTATGGACATCATTGTAAAATTACCGCTTATGGGCGGTGGGAGAAGAATGGTGAAGATATTTCATGAAAGGAAAACAATCTTGATGGAAAATAAATATCCAGCTTCAAGGATAACATCCTACTCTTATCGTGAAATTGCCTCCTGTTAGGAGGTATAATTTTGGTTTAAAACCGCAACATATGAGTATTGTAGCACCACTGCTGTAACCACTGCGCCTCTCTGAAACGTTGGTAGCTGTATTTTGTGTAAGTTAAAAGTTTCCATGGAAATAGTCCTTGACAAGATAACCAGAATTATTGTGTAGGTATGGGTGAACATGTGGGACCAATTCTGAGAATTAGCAGCATGGAACAGAGGAATTAAGTTAAAGCCCATAGTCTGGGACTTCTTAATGTGTTGTGTGTGCTTGTACAAGAGATTTTTTCGCGCTAGTAACTGGCAGCATAAATCTGGAATTACTTAAATATGGTACTGCAAAGTGGTGTACTCTTTAAAAAGGATACTGAAGAAGATAAATTTTGAAAAGACGAAGATAAAGTAGAGGGTAGTTTAGGGTTATTTAACAACTGCAGCGACTATTTGAATTACTTGTTGTTCATGTTTTAAGTAATTCATGTGAAATAAATTTTCTAATGTTTTTGTTTTTTAAAAATTCATAAAACTTTCGCTCAAAATTGAGCTTCATCATGATTCTGATTAAAAGCCATACAAAGTCGAAATGTTTAATGATAAAAAATTGTTTGTTTACCGTTGCGAATAGGCAATAAATAATATATATGTAACTCTATTGTCAGTCTTAATATATCAGTGTTTTTCCCAATTATCTAAATTATCCCAAGACCTATTTTCTATCACGCTTTTGAATAACGATAAATCACGTCGATATCAAAGCAAAGCAGATACATAAGTTCCTCTATTTTCCTTCGCAAGGTGATCAGTAATCTTGTTACGATCAATGTAATCATTCTTTGACATCCACATCATTATTTTTTCTTATTGCTTCAACTGCCTGTAAACAGGCAAGAGAACTGGGGCAACTAGAGAAATTAATTGTAATTGGATTTACAACTTTAGATGGACTCACTGGGATACTGGGTAAAATACCACCTGTATATATGTAAGGTAGTGTCGTCAAGGTAGGACACCTTTTTCACTTTTGCCTATAGATTCCATTTAAGAAAGAATGCTATTGGAAAAAGAAACATTTTTGCTGAACATTGCAACATTGCACATTGATTGGGTGAAAGATGAAAAAAATATGCATTAAGAAAAAAAGTGAAATGCTCTCAAGTTTGGCCAGTGTTATCTAGATTGGCTAGTCGACGAAAAATGTGCTGAAATCATTGAAAATGACCTGGAAAAATTAATTGAATGAAATAAAAAGCCGAATTTGTTGTATTTTGCTATTTTTTAGGAAAATTTGAATGGCACATTATACGAAATCGTATTTCCGGAAAATGTCGTTATATTGACGCACTTCAAATGTACTTCACTCCTTCATTGTCCTAAGAGGGCCTTTTTTTGGCTTTTTCGACGGGCAACTTCCTTTAACTGGTGTTTTATTGATGAACCTTGTTCAGATTAGTGCTGAACGGCTCTTGGGCATCATCCAAGCACACAATCACAGTGGGCCAAACCTGTTTACACAAAGTGGGCAACCTTGACGACAAGCGCCATTGCCGCATTACGTTACACTACAACCAAACACGTTACAGGATTGAATTTTCCTCTTAGTATATTTTCATACATGACTCACGCAACACATTCACAATGCTTACGTTTGTGATTGCATATTTTCTCTTCATTTTCTGGCCGTATTCACACTGCTGCCAAAAAAAAACAGATTTTTTAGAATTTCAAACAACTGAGTGCACAGCACATACCTTGAACTTCTATGGTAGGCGATCAGAGTTAACCATATTGATGAGACCTCTCTGATAGCTGGATCGAAAAGTTCAATCATTCTTTGCACTTAAAATGCATTTTGCAAATTTATTGAAATTACTTTCAGTAAATTTCAGTCTATTAGACGACAAATCTCCTTCATATACCACAAATCTGCAATGTCCCTAAAAGTTCGCTATCACTGAGAGAAGTTTTTCCGCGCACGAACATTGGTGGCGCTAGTGGTAAAAACTGAAAAAATCGCAGATGGCCGACCTATACGACAGTCCAACCCTGACGACATTCTCCTACGTACTGTGGCTTTGTAAATAGTAATCTATTTTCAGAAAAATGCCTCGAAATATAAAATGGCCACTAATCCGGTTGATCTCTAACTCAGGTCTATAAAAAAATTAATCTATATGTAATCGATTACACTAACGATTTAATTTCTATGTCTATCTTCATTAGCTTCAAAACACTTACGCAGTATCCTCACAGAGATGTTTAGCGCTAGTCTATACATGGGATATATTGTCAGGGCATGGAGATGAATAAAGGTCACCCCGCGAAATGAAATCATACAATCTTATATTAGTCTGACATTAATTCTCCTGAAAATTCAGTAATACATTGAAAGAAAAATTTGCATTAAAAAACGAAGTTTGAATTTTACAAAATCTAAGGAAATTCTGGGTCTTCCAAGTTCTAGGGTACGACACCCAAAGTTGCTAAGGTAAAACATAGGCATCGAGAACTTAGGTAATTTAACATAACTTTTGATACATGCATAGGTACGTTATTACTTTGGAAAATTCAACTTAGCCTTTTTGGATGATTTGTAAAAGCGATGTGTGATCTACATAAGCATACAGTATAAAATGTGCTTAATGTATTAGTATAAAAAATCTTAGTTTACGGCACTTACCTAATCCTTATTGCGAAATTTTTAAAAGTGACTTGACAAAAACGTATAGCATTGGCCTAAATTATTTGTGTAAATTATTAATATTTTTATGCAGTTTTAGTAAACACATTATGTCCGTGGCGGGTATTTGTACCTGTATCGTAGACTACCAGTGATTGTTTTGGACCAGATCATCCCCGATTTGGGTGAAACTTTCACAGTTTGTAAAGAATACCACAACAGTTCACCCATATTTTTCCTGTTTCCCCTACCATGCCCCCCTAACCCGTAGGGGTTATAAATTAATGATTTTTAAATCATAATTTTACGTTGAAACGTCATTTTAAAAAAATCATATCTCGAGAAAGGACCAACCGATTTTTCTGATTCAAATGCCAAATTAAGCTTAATGCTTTATATTTTTTTCCTAGAAAATATAGTAGCATCGAACGAAAACAATAATTGGTTAATAATAGTATATTTAAAAAAAATAGTATTTTAACTATTGAAAACTTCTAGCACTTTTTTTCTAATTTTATTTTAAAGCTAGAGGCTAGAGTAACGGGCTCTGGCGCACTGCCCTGAAGGGAATGTATTATTTGTTTTTTCTACTGAGGACCTCTAGGACTCTTGTTTTTGCATTTATTTCAAAGCTAAAAGCCTAATGTGTCTGCCTCTCAAAATAAAGATACCAAATAGGGAAAAAGTAGACATAAATCTAGTAAATGAAGCCCTAATCTGGTACACCAACGATTCTAAAACCGAGAAGGAATGTATGGTGTAAAGCCAAGAGAATAAGAAAATTTACAGCGGCATTTAAAGTCATCTCATCAACTGAGATCAAAACGAAGTTAATGTGCAAATGCATTAAAGCTTTAACAAATCTTGGCACAAAGAACCACCATACAATTCAATGGGTGACAAGATACTCGGAAATAGAATTGAATCATTACAGGAGTTCCTCCTGGCTTTCATTTTGTACTTTTTAAAGTCTTTCGACTTTAAAGAAACTCCATCCAAAAAATACTGCTCTTCTTAGGAAGAGTGGAATTGTTGGATGAATTTTAATGAAAGCTGTGCACAATGGCTGCAGTGCAAGTCCCACTCACCCCGCTTAATCTTAATCTTATCGCATCTATGCGCTAGGTATATTTAAATCTGCAGGATCTGTCACTGACATCACAAAGCCCCATTTATTATTATTTTAGCCTTAAAGGGAGATATTTAGGGAAATGTATTCTCCACTGGTCCGTAAATCGAAAAATAATCCTAACCCAAAATAACATAAATTAAAACAATACACACAAACGTAGTTCCTGGAAGGGGTAGGTACGCATATATAACTTGTAGCTAGGTAAGCAGACTATAGATAAACTGCATAGATACGTTTAAAAATTTCCGAAGCACAAAGATACGGTTGACACCTCGAGTATCGGTGCTCTCATGAAATAGAAGGTTCATAGAAAACATCAGCAGAGATGGGAGAAACTGAGTACTTGCACATGCACAAAACTGTTTCTAGATCAGCCCAATAGGAATATCTCTGATTTTTACATAGGGCTCGGAAAGAAATAATGTAGAACTGTGGTTGGCTTTATCACCGGCCACAGCTTACTTCACGCTAATCTAACAAGGATGGGAGTTGTTGACAGCCATGATTGTCAGTCCTACCTGGAAGAAGACCCCGAGACAAGCAATCACTTTTTGTGTGCTTGCTCGGCCTTCGCTCGGAGCAGACTGGACACTCTAGGGTCTGTACTTTTATCTGTACATGAGCTGAAAAATCTTCCTTACCCAAGCCCTAATGCGCTTCATTAAGAGGACAGGAAGGTTTTGTTGATAGAGCTTCTCGCAGGAAAATACATTGGGCCGCTCTGGCCTTCGTGCTTGGAATCTCTCGTCTCCGGCCTTTAAAAAAAACAAAACCAAAAAAAAAAGCTTACCGCTTTTATGGCTCTTGCTTGTGGATGAGCCATTTAGCATACTCCAAGGAGGGGACTTTAAAGCACAGGGATACGCTGTAGACGTTGTCATTTGTGTTGAAGGAAAATTTGATTCAGCTTTTGCGGAGCTTATGTATGGTGCTTATAATACTGTGAATAGATGGTGTTAGAATATCGAACTATCAATAAATCAAGTTCCTTTCGCCATAAAATAAGCCTCCAGTACCCAGCTTCTAGATTTATGAACGATATATTTTATTGCATTGATTACAGTAACATAGTTATATTCGCCCCCCCCCCCGCCCCCCACCCAACTGTGTTGAGCACAGCTTGAAGAAAATAAAAAACACATTAAAGTCTATTTTCAAAGTATTAATTACTTCCCTATATGTCCTATAGGTCCTGTATATGCAAGAAGCGATCTGAAAAAGAAAGATATATGAAAATTAGTTTAATTTAATTAGCTTGAAGAAATAATAAAAAAAAAAAAAAACTACAAATTAAAGTTATTTCATGCAACAGCCCAGAAACGAATTTCTTGTCAGTAGAACAACAATAAGATTCAAATTGTCGACATGGCAATTTCCATGTAAAATTCATATATTCTGCATACTAAACATTTGCAAAACTTGCAAATATATTTAAACAGTATGCATATTAACAATATTTCAATATTTTTGTCACTGTTGACTGCCAAAAGCACTTTTCAGCATGAACACTCTTTATACATTTATTATGTTTATTATTATTTTTTATGCTGGAGAACATAATAAAATATATAAAAGAACAGTAAATCACATTTACCTGGACTATTCATGCATTAAATTGGCGAGAAGACCACATAAGAACCACGATACTTGCGAACTGAAAAACAACGATCGCAACTGTCAACTTGACACAGTAGAAAGTAAATTTCACTAAGTTGACCGCTCGCAGCCTGTTGGTAATGCTTAGAAAGTGCGAAATTCACCAGGTAAGCCAATATTTGAGAAAAAATTAAAAATGAATTCCGATAATGGAAAGAGACAGATGTGGGAACGAGGCAAAAGAAAATTGAGAAAAATTTCACGTTCCATATCGGAAAATGACATAATACTTTAATACTTTAAAAAATATAATAAATTACAATAAATTATTATATGCAAATTGGAATCTTTTGAAAAAATCCTACAAGTCAGTTTACAACAAAGAATGTGCTGAAATTTTAATTTTCATGTGGAACTTGTAACAAAATGGCGGATCAGAAGATAATAAAAGGAGGCACGCCCTAAGAAATTTCTCATTAGTTCGACAGCGATCATACATGCAAGAAGCATACGATCAAATAGCAAAAGTAGTTAAAAAGTGGAAATTAAAATTCGCCATAAATATAACCAATAATAGCCGGTTTGACAGTCCAGAATTAACCTAGAGCTTAGCTAAGCCACGTGAATGGCTTAAGCGCAGAACTTAAGCCTACTCGGTTTCACAACACTCAGTAAGCTGAGGCTTAGTTAAGCCGTAGATCAAAATTTTTACGTTGTCACCATTGCTGGAATTGTGACTTTCTTTTAAAAGAACATTGCAAGTGTGGATTAAAAACCAAGCGAAAAGAACAAGCTTTTATTAACCTGTAGGTTGTGGTTTTTATTTGGTAGCGGTGATCGTATAAGTCCATATTACAAGTTTTTGCCACATCGCCAATAAACTGAAGGCTCTCATATTGACAATATCCAACGAAGCTAAGGCTCTGCGACCAGCCTCGACCTATACTATATGGAAATTGTATTCCATTCTAGGTCTGATGTAGGAGTTGTAGAGGTGCGCTAGAATCAATGGGCTGAAATATTTCTTACCCATTTTCAGAAATCCAAGATATTTGGTTGCTTATTTCGCAACAGAGAAGTTTTGATCTGTTCAGCTTAACATACTGGAAATATTAATGTCAAGAATGCATAAAGACGGTGTACCGTCAAACGGGAATGGAAAAATTATGATCTTGTGTTAAAGAGATGGGACAGCTTTGGAACTTATATGTATTGAATTCGATTCGGTTTGCTCCAAGCGAGGATATTATCGTGGTGGTTATTCAAGGATCTAATCATGCACCCTAATTTGACAGATGTGACATTTCCTCTGTGGTCCCCAAAGGCGTCAAGGGAGTAAGCAAAACCAAGGGTACTGTCGTCGGCAAAACAATGGATGGGATTAAAAGTAACGGAAAGCAGATCATTAATGAAAATTGAGAAGAGAGATGGAGAGATCGCAGAGCCTTGAGGCACCCCGGCATTTATTGGCTGATATTGAGATGTAACGCCATCTAATATAATCCGTATTACGCGACCAGAAAAAACATTTCACATTCATAATAGAAGAGGACGACAGAGGCCAAGTGCTTTAAGTTTAGCTAAATGGGCTGAACTACAGACACTATGATAGGCCCTTGAAATATCTAGGACTCACCAAGATTTTGAAGACTACGGTTCCAACGTTCCGTAATAAAAGTCAGAAAGTCTCCAGATGAGCGTCCAGCTCGGAAGCCATATTGGCGATCGTTGCTGAGATGATTTGTTACTAGATACTTCATTAATTTGGAGTTAATGATAGATTTAAAAAACTTTTAAAGAATCGAAGTAATTGTAATTGATCGATAATAGGAATGATCGGTACTCTCTTTTTTTTGGGGGGAATAGGCTGAATATAATCTAGTGTCCCAAAAGTTGGAAAGATTCCTGTCGAATAAGACAAGTAGAATAGTTTTCGCAGAGTTTTAGCTAAGAATGAGGCACAGGTTTTATTTAACGGCGGCTTGAAACAATCAGCAACTGCAGCTGATGGAGACGTTCATCTCCTTAAGGACATTGAACATATCTCTCGTATGGATGTGTATTGGATCTTGTACACATCTACAAGGGAGATGTAAAGTGGGTGGAAAAGGTGAGTTTGAAGTGAATCTAAAAGTCTAAATATTAATTTTATGCAGGGAGTGAACAATCACTTCATTGTAAAGTAGTGAAGGAATAGAGGAACTGCTGAAGTTGCTCCTGATAGTTTTGACCTGGGACGAGAGACCTTTGCTGCCTTTTCTTCTTGCCAATATTCTAACGTTCTGGTCAAAAAGAAATTTTTCTCTTTGGATAGTGTTTCAGTTCTGGACATAGATACAATTGATAGGTGCGAAAAGCAGACTAATTCGCTTTTATTGTTTGATTGTTTTTATAGTTAAATCAAAAGCCATTTTGCTGTTACTAAGATCTGATCTGTAAATACCGAATGCATTCACGCATGCCGAAGACCTAGAATTGTACTAAATTCAAATGTGCATTCATCAACATCCCGTGGAGCAAAACACTGAATATATCCAATTACGAGTTATAATTGTTTTTTTTTTTAATGTTTGTTTTGCCACGCCACGGCGATAATATTCTAAGAAACAGTCTTTACATAGAAGGCTTATCAAAGACCCTTTGGCAAATGGTTTTCAATTAAACCAAACCTTCCATCGCATTAACATGAATAGGCTCTGTCCTGCTTCAAACATTCCGAGCAAAATAACCCTCATGTACAGGAATCCGCGCTTCCTGTTTTCTCTATAGGCTACAATAACCATGAGCGAAGGCCAAGATGCTAACTAGGGCCTGCGTTCCTAAACGTATCATATTGAACGCTTCCAGAAATTGTTACGTTTGTTACAAAAGCTGCAGTAGAATAGATGTGAATCATTTTGTTAGGAAAAATTCAGAAGATATACTGCAATTTTTTCAGTAGTCTTCAGCTGGATCCGCCTCTGAGGTGACGCCCAAAATTCAAAACTAGTTATGTTATTGGAAGTAACGATACCTCATACCCAGGGCTATTTGTAATTTAGCAATAACATATTCCAAATATGATTGATAATTTTTTTGAAAATCCGCAAAATCCACTGCATTTCAAATTTTATGCAAGTTATAAATATAACATATAGAAAACTGCGACATATTATTGTACGTATGTACATGTTCTGGTTGCATTAAAATCATGCGCAAATATTATTAAGGTTAGTCTTTCTACATCTACAATTATTTACAGTTAAATTTATTTTAAACGACATTCCTTAAAGAGTTTTATTTTAAAGGAGCCCCAATTCTTATAATTTTAGTAAAATCGCTTAATATTTTCAAAAATTTCACGAAATATTTAAATATGTACTTAATTACGTAATTCTTTGAAATTTCTAAATGCGAGAAGGAATGAACTGATGGAAAGACAAATTTCCAGAACGATTTGTTAAAGTCGAACTTAAGGAAGGGAAAGATTGAGAAAAAATGGTTACCAAGGTTATCTAATCTGTGCTATTAGTCTTAAGTGCTACCATAAAGTACAAATTCAGCAGCTATTTTGTACGATGATCGCATAATTCTTCTCCCTCTGCAAATAATAGCTTTTGTTGAATGAGCAATCATAAAGATTATCCCAATTAGTTCAATGAACCCATTTCATTCAGAGGGTTTTTTTTTGTTTTTGTATAGACAAGAGAAATATGGTGATTTGTAGATTCATATGAAATCCGTATGTCCTTCAGTATTTTGGGGAATTTATATGAAAGAAATTAAATGGTTAAGAGATTGTCTGTAGCTAAGCAATTTTAACCACAACTAATTTTCGGCACACTCACTCTGTCATTCAGTTTCCTGACAACAAACCGCAATGAATAAAAGCAAAACAATATGCCAGAAAAACGGGGATTCAAGTTGCAACATGATTTTGGTTTTTAGATTATTTTACGTTCTCTCTCATCTCTACGTATGCACCATATTATCACCTTCAATTACTCTACACAAGTTTTTCATTTAAATTAAATTAAATTTAATTAAATTACCGCTTTTTAGTCTTCCCTCTTACCCGCCGTATGTGCTTCTGGTATGTTTGTGCAGCAACGACGTTTTAGCCATGAATGCAGGCAAACTATTTTATATTTTCCGTATGGTGGAAACTTTTGTTAGTCTACAGATAAAGTTTTTGGCGATATTAATTACTTGATGTCGTTATAATACTTTCCCCGTTCGTAGCAGCACATCCGGAATACGTTACAACTAATCAACTTCTGTCTCTACAATAAATTATAGTTTTTGATGGGAATGACTAAGTGTGTTGTAAATAGAGCAAAGTTACTGAGAGGCAATATAGAAAAAGAGATTAATTTGAAAACTTCATAAAAATTTACACAGAAATTCGAGAGAAAATGTTTCGTATTGTGATACAAAAAAGATATAAAATTGTGAGCAATATTTTTGTTTCAAATTAAGTTTTCAACAAGCATTTGCTAAATTCATTTCCATCGACTTTTGAATTCGCCACTTAAATTTATGTGTTTATAGTTTCATAATATCAGAATAAATTTAAATTAAATTAAATTTTCCTTTTAGTATCCTTTTAAATATAGAAGTGGGTTTTTATTTAAATTCCTCTGGTTTGTCGATTTTATAGATTATAAAATTCAATTTTCAATTCAAACTAGTTCAGAGTACAGCAATTGAGTTTGTCGTGGGAACTCTTATCCCTTTTATTTCGTATATATAGATGGCGCTGTTTCCAAATTATATGTGATCTCTCTGAAGTTGTTCGCGTTTTTTGTCGTCCTCATTTCCGTCGGCAGTGAGCTCTGGGGTCGGATTAAGTAATATGGAGAATTAGGGAATTTGCGTGATGACAAGTTTCGTTTTCTCCGATTAAAACTCCTTAATTCTTCATGTCGTGATTCAATAATACATTTGGACAATTAGGGCAAACTTGAGAAGCGAATTGCCAGGGACGACAAAATGTATCAGTTTTTGGTGTAGAGGGTTGGTTTTTTTTTATATTCAAGGTACATGGGTCTATTACCTTCCGATGTCGAGACAATATGAAATTTTTTCTTAGTAGGGTAGTTTTGGGGGGATGTAGGGCGTAGGCATTTTTTTTAGTTTTTGTGGAATAACTGGAGAATGGAGATGAGGAGAGAAATGTATGTGGTAACAGAAAAAATTAGAGCTTGGAAAAATATGATAGAGGAGGAAAGTTTTTATACGTGGGTCATATATATCCCCGTATCTGTATTTTGCATGTATTTATTCCGTTCTTTCTTTCACATCCATGAGTACTTTGTTGTAAACCGTTTTCTTATCGGAAGTGAATTTTCACGACAGTTCTTCACAATGATAAGTTGAAAATATGACCATTTTTTATACTACCAAACGGCCATTTTTTAATCTAAAAAAGAACTCGTTCACTTCTTTTGTGTTGTTATTTTGTTTTAATTAGGGGAAAAAATGGAGATGCGATTTCATCGTACTTACAGGCCTTAACGTGTATATTTAAAATTTTTATATGATCTATTCTACGGTCGGAGCTGCAATCTTTCTTTTCTCATTTCTCTCACATTTTCCATATTTGTAAATGGAGAATTATGGACTTTTAATAGAAGAAAATGAAAATTCTTATCTCCTCAATTCCCAGATTCTCCGTGTTACAAAATCCAGCCCCTGTACTTTAGCGGGTATCTTGAGTCATAAATATCCACAAAAATCTGTAAGTATTGCATGGATATTAACAATTTTGGTGTGTTTTTTTTTTTTAAATCCAGGATATGTGGTTAATTCGTAATTTAATTTGAAAATTCCTACCTGCCTAGATACTTTCACAAAACACAACAAAAACAGACAATATACTGGCAGTTGAGAATATTTCCTTTTACTTTTCCACTTACAAGTCACAGGAGTATTAATAAGTGGAAAAGAAAATTTTCGGGAATTCTCAAAACAAATTCCCTGGTAAAAAAATTTTTCCAGACCATAACTATGCTAGATCTATTCCACGATTCTTTGATATTTTTCAAGAAGTCCAAAATTTTGAATTAGCTTATCAGTATAATCATGCGTAACAATGTTATCTGCTAGTTGTTCAAATATGTTTCTTAATTTATAGGCTTTGATAGCCGCGAATTTCTGATATGGAGAAATGTAATTGTATTTGATAAAAGAGCCACAACTCTGATACTGCCCGTCCATTTTTTTTTTTTTTGTATCTATATTAATATGATGGTCGGGGTAAACAGCAGCGCCTTTTCTAAATTTTTTTTTTTTTTTTTTGTTTTGTAATATTCAGCGGATTTAATTTTAAGTCACTAAACGTCATTTCCAACTAGTACGAAGCTAAGTTTTTATTTCGGTATTTTGAATCCTGCTACTATTTGCTCCTTTTCTGATGGTAAATCTATTTCTCATTTCCACAAAACAGTCTGATTTAATCAACATTAAGAATGTGTTACAGCAAATAGCCCTCGTATATGAATTGTGTATTGTAGTTAAAATTGAAGGGCAACTTTTCGTTGGATCGTTGTATGTCTTTACATTTTATCATGTCCTTTTATCCTATGCATTTAACTGTTGTTTTTTTTTTAATTTTCAACCATTCGATGCTAGTGTCAATTACACTTTTTGGCTAAAATTTGTAATTCTCAATATTAGCAATTTTATCTTTGTTTTTTTTTTTTAATATGCTGAAATAATTATAATAAGCTCATCGAATTTACTTTCGCTGCACTTGACCAAATTTTTAACTGATTTTGTTTTATAGTCTGATGTGTCGTGACCGACAATCCTAAAACACGACCCATATCAACAGCTCTATTACATTCAGGATAGAATTTTAACGCGTTCATCCTTGTCAGCAAGGATATCGTTTTTTGAGTATTCTTTGGAATGTTAACTTTAGCAGCCGATATCCGATTAGTAGAAGGCATCAAATTAAAATACAAAAGTAATTACATGCATGTCAAAGAGACGTAAACCAATGCCCGTATATTTGGGTCAAGGAAAACCGCAGGTTGAAATTATTGCGATATCTCAAATAAATTAAAATTTCATTTTCACATTTCACATTCTAGAGACAGGTCTAAGTTTTATTGCGCTCTACTCTTGCGTGATTATTAACTTGTTTACAGTTTTGATTGTACATTAAGAACAAATTTGAAACAAGTTAAGATAAATTTTCAATTCACCATTTTGCAGAAACTTTCTCAATTATATCTGTAGTTCGTAAACTTTCAAAGACCTTGAAACTGACTTAATACAAAGCTAAAACTTTTCATCCATTCAATATAAGCAAACAACAAACTTTTGAAAGTATGAAACAACATAAATCATAAGAAACTTTGTTAGAAGATATAAATAGTGGAATCCGGCTTAAAGCATCCTCATCTCGGGTTTTCTTTCTTTTTTCTTTCAATTTTTTTTGTATAAGCATTACACAACAATAAGAGAAACAACTCATAATAATGGACAGTTTTTGCAATTTTAAATCATTTTCACCCGAGAATAATAAACGAGATTGTTATTTTTTTTTTTGTCAATTAAGCCTTAAAGAATACAAAAATAAACATAAATTCGAAACAGCAATATTTATTATAATACAGGTGTAAAAATACTTCCAAAAAGAATTTGATAGTGCTTAAATTATAAAAAAATTTGAACAATTTTAAATGATAAATTCAGAAAAGTGCTGAGGACAATAAAATTTACTCAATGTCAGGCAGTGTTTTGTTATATTTTTTGTATTAAGTATAATATATTTAGATTTTTCAGGATTGAAGGCAAGTTTGGTTTTCCAATGACTAAGTATTGATTAAGATAAGTATTCTATCTTCAATTAATATTTTCAATTTTGTAATGTAGCTGGAAGTGAGAACGACAGCTACATATATTACGACATTTGGGTGGGATAGTTCAGCGGTATGTTGAAATGATAAGAAATGGGTGGTTGTGTTCATTATAACTTTATTGTCCGAATAAATTTTTTAATTATACCTTTATTCTATGTTGCAACAAATTTTGAGCACGTATGCGAATATCTATTTGCAGGTATTGCATATGCTCTTGAATAATTTATACGATTTTTTTAATTCTAGCCAATTTACGAAGCTACGCCTTCATGTGACATGCGCATAATTTTATGAATCAGATCTAATTCTTCACGGAGAAAAATATGCTTCATATTATTAATGAATGACGTTCATTAAATAAAATATATTATATTAATGTAAGATTCATCTTTATAATGTAAAAAATCAATATTTCTGTTTTAGAAATTAAGGAAATTTCATTACGGCAATTAGTTTGAATTCATTAATTTATTCTTACTTGGTATCATGTAATTTTTCATAAATGTAATGAAAAATGTTACATTCAAATAGAAAACCTTATTGAGAATGAAAGTGTTTCAATGAAACAATGTAGATTTTCATTATTTTAAATAATAAAATCCTTCATTGCGTCAAGAATATTTTTTCATTACTCCAATGAAATTTTTTCTTTTCGCTAATGAATATATTTCAAACTCGTATTTGTGTAAAGACATTAACGAAAAGTTTACATTACATTAATGTAACTTTTCACTCAGTAATGAAATTTTTCGTTGCTTAAAAAAAAATTTGCATTGCTTCCATTTATTTCATAAATTATTCGGCAGTCGCATACCAATCACAATGTGATAGATATTCAAAGATATTGTACGGGGTTATTGTTAATATTTTTCATTCGGTCTCTTAAAGTGGTTGTTTTGATAATTGCAGTTATTCTATTGTGAATATTTGGCTGAAAGCAGAGTAAATATATTTTGCTCAAAATTTTTGTATATACCGAACTACGTAGCAAAGTTTTTGCTTTAACTGAAAGTGAAGTAATATTGTTGAATAGTATAATTTCCTTCTCGTCGTCTGGTGCGTAAAATAAGCAAGTACCTACATAGTGAAATTTATTGATCTAATCTAAAAGTGTGTCCAGTTAACCTATAACAAAGAATTTTAATATATAATCCAAAAACTTATAAACGGGGATTTTATGTTGCTCTATTTTTAGAAGACATTCAGATTTACCGATTCTGGAAATTTATGTTTTGCCTTTAAGAGAACCACTCCTTTTTTGCCAAGAAGTTAAAAATATCCAATATGTCCCGCACTATGTTAGCTACAATAGATCCTTATTTCTTTGGAGATTTTGAAATATTTGCAATGGGAGATATCGTAGGTTAACATAAATAAAACAGCTAATGGACTTAATATGATTCGTATAAAGCAGTTTTTTCCCTTCCTTTGACTAAACAGAACAAAAAAAAATATCATGAAATTCAAAGCTTGTTACAGTATGACGAGCGAAGATGACGACTTGTCAGTGTACATTAACCATCCAATGCTTCGCAATATTATGATTGAACAAGATTCCGGAGTTGTTGATTCTTCGCCTACACTACATTACGACATATTAGATTAAAATAGTAATGCAGGAAATAATGCTGAACTTTATGAAGAAATTTCTATGGGGAATCTAGAGTTAAGCATATTGTTTTATAAATTTTTCTTAGGTAATGATTGACTCTTTCAACAACACATTGAATAACGTATGATATAATATTTATTTCAGCCGAAAATATTAAAATTGAGGTCCTTAAGATAATTGAAATGCATCACATTCGAGATGTTTTGAAAAATTATACTTGGGGCACCATTATAAGGTTTGAATTTAATCTTCGAAATTGGCGTACTGACATTAGGAAGCCTCTACTGCCAGCTATAAGTCGAGATTTGACCAATATCCGTTTGCAGCCAGCATTAGAAATCGTGCGAAATGATAGTCTATCAACAACCAAGTCAATATCACCAGAATCAAACTCCTCTATAAAGTTATCGGACATACTCAATGAGTCAAATAAAGGACTTTTACTTCTTAATTATTACGAAGAATATAAATATTTAAAGGCCGAACATAGAGTAATATTAATAAACCCCATAGCAGAGTATTTTGAAGATCATAATATTCATCTTAAATTATCAATAATTTACAAGTTAGAACAGGAAATTACGGAAAGGATTCCAACGAAAAAATTAGTAAGTTAATATCATTATAATAATTGACTATAGTAATTAACTACTCGAAACTTTTTTATGAATTGCAGGAATTTTATCGCAATGGCGTCCGTGGAAAATTTTATATTAAGTATTGTAATATGAAGGCATCTTTTAGATCCTTAAAACTAAACACGCCCGACCAAAAATCAATATGTCAAGAAGATTCCCCGAAGAGCGTCATAGGTAGAGCACTTTTTCTTTTAAATCTGTACTCAAAAAATTGTAAACTGATATTAAAAAATTATACTTAAACGCACCTTTGGATGCAGATGTACAAACCAAAATAAATTCTTTACAATATGACAATCTCACATCGGACGAATTCGATAGAATGTGGATGTCTTGTGTTCAATATCGATTACAAGACATTAAAAATCGAACGACTGTAGAAATATTCAGAAATTGATCTCAGTATAAAATTCCAGCTGAATACCGATTGGTAAGAACGTAATAAGACGTAAAGCTTCCTATTAAATTATTATAATTGTTTAGATTGACATGGACTTTTCCATTGCATTCAAGGAAAATTTGTCTATTCTGGAAACCTGGCCAACAAAATTAAATGAAGTATGTCAATTTCTTAGTAAGGAGAGCCGTATCAAAGATAAAGGTATAAAAGGAGTCACAAACAGAATTTGTTTAAGCCTGAATTAACTGAAGGTAAAATAATCTATATAAAAATAATGTTGTAAATTGTTAAAGTAATTTTTTCTTATATTTTAGACCAAAAAAAGTGGCAGGAATATCATGGAGTCTCAATAGTGCTCTTCCACCTACATCCAGAATACCTACATCCAGAACAACAGAAAGCGGTATGTTAAATACACCATCGCTGATTCGCAGAAAGCATTTATTTGCATAAGGGAGAACGCGAAAGAACTCGAAGACTATATAGACTTCTTGCAGCATAATATTCAACCATTAATATTCGCAGTAGGTAAAGACAATCTTTCCATTACGGAAATAATACTATACTTTGATGGTATAAGATATATTTTAACAAGTTTTTCAAGGGTTGTCGACTTTTGTTTTAAGACTTTCTTTTTATTTCATTTAAAATATCCTGCGGCAGCGTATAACTTTTGGACTTTTATCCAACCATTTTTTTATAACATTAACAGTGGCCAAAAAGTTTCATGCGTTGAAGTGCTTTCATCGTACTTGAATATATATTTAAAAAACTTGAAATAAAAATAAGATAAGACAAAAAATTGAAGTTATTAAAAAGACTTTTTATGTAGTATTAAAGTTAATTTCCATAAGTTATTAAAAATCAAACTTAAAATTTCTGTAAAATTGCATTTAATACAAATTTAATTAGTTCCTTAAATAAACTTTTATAAGATGCTCTTTATTCATTAAGACATTAGTTGTGTTTCATTTGAAAATGAAATCACTTAGAATTCTATTCAGAAGAAGAAGTGTCCCAATGGATTCCGATCTTTGCGGATCCCATTGCATTGAAATATTTATTCATTTGATATTTGTACTGATTAGTTTAAAGATTTGAAAGTTTTCACTTACTTTTTATGTTTTTGCAATGTAATATTCAATTAAAAATTAAAAATTTGAATTTCAGTAACGAATTTTTTTTTATATTTCCCTATTAATCCCTGTTAATTAATTCTACCCTGTTGGTTTTTGTTTAGTAAATTTCTTCAGAACGCGTTGATCTAGTGAGCTGAAATTTTAATTAGTGTTTTCATAAAAACTGTAATTTTTGTTTTTTTTAATAAATAAAATAGCGGAACACATTCGTAGGGTTGCCATACAAAAATTTAATTTTCACGTCTGCTACGAAAAGGGTACGCGAAATCTAAAAATCTGTAAAAAAAATTATTAACATTTTCATTGTCATTAACATTGATAAACTTGTTTCGAGGAAAATGAAAAAACGAACTTAGCTATTTTTCAATTAATATTTTCATTGAAATAATGTGGAATTTTAATTGAATTACATTCAATTAAATTTAATATATTTCATGTACATACACATCGCTTTAATTAATTATATAATATATGTAGACATCAAATAATATAAATTTAATTCAAGATAACTCACTTAAAATTCCACGAGAATGATCATGATGTTTTCATAAATATAAAGTAAAGCTATCACTAAGATAATGAAAGTATTTTGCATTAAATCAATGAAATTCTTACATTAAGAAGGAAGGTAAATATTCGTAAATATGTTTCATAAATGCAATGTATGAAAGATCAGTGGTCTAATGAAAATATTCATTAAAGCAATGAAGCTTCCTACGTTGTGTTAATTAAAGCATGCATGGTATTAATAAAACTTTTGTTGATAGACTTCATTGTTGCTATGAAATCTGTATATTCCTATAAAGAAATCACATTTATTATATCAACAACTAACGTAATGAACCGGTACATTGGATTTATATTAATGAAAAAAATAATTTAGATAATGAACGTTTTCATTGTATTTATGCCTGTTTTTGGCTCAGTGTAAAATTCACTGTTTAGGTTTTGTTTTTAATGCACTTGTTATGATAATCACTTAATAATAAATTAGCTAATTTGTTTCTCCATATGTAGAAGTAAAATACCGAGCATGTATTTAACTGTTGGTCAGAGAAATATAAAGATGTTCTGCCAGTAACATTATTATTGTTCTTTTATTTTTTTACTAATTAAAAAACGAATACTTATCCGTGAGTTAGCCTAAAGTTTTCCACATCACAGAAATTTCCTGAATACACCACCTTCTATAGCATGTTAAATATTGTACCTTTATACGTTATATCACTAATGCCCTAGACACACAGCGCTTTTAATGAAGAAATAACTAACGGCTCACTAGTCTATAATGATTCATTATAAACTGCAGACACACAGCCATTTCTTTAATTAAGTTGTACTGTCAAACTGGTTTTGATTTAGTTAGGGATATTAGAGAAGCGATATTCATCGAATCAACGCGATAAACTTTGATTTTATTAATTTTAATTTTTATTTATTTTTATTTTATTTTATTTAACGAATGGGAAATGAAAAAACCATTTTATTAAAAAATATTTTGACAAGAAAGTAATCTTCTTCTTATTTTTCAAATGAGCAGATTCACAGCTGAGCTTAAGATTTGAATTATATGTCAAATCTAGCACATTTTTCCGCATTATAGCTATAATGATTAGATAAAAACCCTTCATTATCATCTGATTTTCGAGCCATAACGACGTATACTATGTGACACATTCGGCATTTGAATGAATAGTTAGTACCTACTATTGATATTCTTGAAAGTAATTTTGAAAAATTTCTGTGTAAAATTTAATTAACAAACCATCGTTCGGAGCTATGAGTTTTTTTTTTTTATTATAATAGTTCTTGTATGCTTTAGTATATATGAATATCTCAGAACTGTTATTTAAATTAAGTTCGTCACTTTCATTACGAGATAAACACTTACGCCTGTTACATCCAGTTTTCTGTAATAGTTTAAACAGAATAAATCCACAAAAGTAGCGTGTAGTTCTATTAGCTTCAGTATCAACTTCAGTTATATCTTTAAAAGTTTGTAATTCAATATCATCAATTTGCAATTCGTGATTGCTCTTTCTACTTGATTTACTCATATTATCCTGCACTTACTAAATGATTGTCTTACGTCATCTACTTTCTCTACTAACTGGAAATTGGCAACAATTTTGACTATTCCTAAAAAGTCTTTAGTCGCTACAGAATCTGCTCTTCGCCCTATTAACATTTTGTGCTTCTTAGCTAAATAACTAGAAGAGATAATGTATGGGCAAATCCTAGGATATGTGGCAAGAAATAACATGCTGACACGCTGGCAGTCAGGTTTCTCCGCAAATCGCAATTACGAAACAGCCATATTAAAGGTTTCTACGGAACTGGGGAAAAGCCTGAATAAGGGTGAGGTAGGCATTCTCGTGCTACTTGACTTCCCCAAGGCTTTTGACAGAGTCAACCATTCAAGGCTACTTTTGAAGTTATTCAATAATTTGAGTTTCTCCCAGTCGGCTTTTAACTTGATCAAAAGATTCCTGACGGGAAGATGCCAACAAGTTCGTTATAACGAGTGAGATTCAGACTTCTTACCTGCACCTCTTGGCGTTCCTCAGGGGTCTGTGTTAGGACCATTATTGTTCAGCTTATATATCAACGACTTACCTAGTGTTATCCAACAAGTCAACATCCACTTATACGCCGAAGTGGTCCAGTTATACAGTAGTGGACCGATTCGATTATTCGAGCATTTCTTGGAGTGAGTCAATTAGGATCTTGCCAGAATCTATTACTGTGCTCTAGCAAATGACTTAATCCTGAATCCTTACAAGTCTCAATGTCTCATTTTCAGGGGCGGATTTGATCACTTGGCCGCCCTAGGCCTATGGAAGATTGCCGCCCCCTACTCCCTGTAAAACACGAAAAATTGAATGATCTATATCCAGTGAAGGGACCCCAGGCTAGAATTAGCGGAGTAGGCTGCCTCATAAATCGGAGTAGATTTGAAAAAAATGGAGTAGAATTAAAAATAACACTTTCCAACGAATTATTTTATTTAAAAAAACGAAAAAGTATAAAAATGTAATGAAATACCCACAACTACAAGAAAAAATCGCCGCCCCCTAAATCTGCCGCCCTAGGCCCGGGCCTACTCGGCCTATAGGGAAATCCGCCCCTACTCATTTTGGGTGGTGGTACCTTGACCAGACCTCTCCCTAACATATGTTGATGAAGTCACAAATCTTGGAATAAGGCTCAACGCAGACATGAAATGTTGTGGTCATGTCAGATCAGTTCTGGGAAAGGTCTATTGTGGGCTACGCAGGCTCTGGTTGGCCGCACAAATTTTGAGTTCGAGCACCAAATTGAAGCTCATCAAAGCTCTGATTTTGCCACATTTTATCTTTGGGAGCCTGATGTTCCTAAAATTAGACTCTACCTGCCTGCACAGAATCAACGTTGTTTTCAATGATTTTGTGAGGTTCGCCTTCGGTCTTCGTATATTTGACCACGTTTCTGACTTTCAGAGTAGGTTAGTTAGGTTACTCTAAATATATACTTGAAGCGCTGGTCACTTCGCTTCCTCCATAAGCTCATAAATACGGGATAACGTGATTACCTTGCGAATAACATCCAAATCCTGAATTAGTCAGGCTATCGTAATATTCTAATTCGCCGTTATCGTAGAATGGTTCCAGATTGCTCTTACTTTATTCAAGCGGCAAGAACTTCTTTACCGTACTCTAGCCAAAGTATGGGAGATGTGGGTGCTTTCATGAAAAAATTATTAACAATATAATGTGTTGCTATCAAAGGGGCTGCTACTTTTTCGGAAATTTCTTTTAGGTTTTGCTTAATTCTAAGTGTTTGTAAACACTTAATAACATCAGTAACTTTATTTTATACAAATAGATCTACTACTTTTGTTTAGTATGTGATTAAGAATTTAACTGCTTTCGCCTGTTACCTTTTCTTTCAACTATTAGATCGGTTCTCTCTTGTATATCTTTAACTGCATAATCCATCAAATTTCAACATTATACCGCTATGTTAGTTAAATTGTACAATCCAACTTAATTGGTACCACTAATTATACGATATACATATGTAATACTTAAAGGCTTTATATGTAGTTAGGTAACTTGCAAACTAGTCTTAACTTTAATTTTCTAATAGTTTATCTATTCTGATAATATTCTGTATCTTTCATTGTACTTCAAAAGACTGTAAGTCCTGTGTATTATACCAAAGTACTTTTGAATAAATTGAAAAATGAAATTGAAATTTTATGCTTGTTATTAAAAATTTTAGAGTTTCATCTATGACATGCATAGGTAACACTGTTATGATGTCATCCACATATTTTTTTATGAATGACGGTTTGTGAGGTAGGTCAGATATGATGTCATCCAGCAGGTCATCCAAAACAAATTCCGGTAGAAAGCCTGATAAGCTGCTACCCATGGTCAGCCCGTATTTTTGTTTGTAGAAGGCCCCCTGGAACATGAAGAAATTGTTCTCCAGAACACAGAATTACAGGGCCTTGGTGAACATGCATTTTGAGATATGGGTGACTTGTTTTATATAGGGTCATCTTCTTAGCACACTCCTGATCGCCTGGTCATGCTGAGAGTTGAGTTGAGTTTTATATTGTTTCTTTGAGTCCGGAAAATATTATTGTACTGGTCCTTATTTAAATGAAAAATACAGGTCTCAATCAATCCCAAAAATTTTCAGATGAAAATTTATACAGCACCAGTATATATTATGGAACTTAGCATTGCTAATTTCCCAGAGAAGATCATTGATGAAAAACTGTAAATAATAGGGAACTAATTATAGATCCCTAAGGAACGTCACAGTTGTAATAATCAGCAGAAAGAGTTTTGCCCGTTATGATGCACCTGTTAAATTCTATTATCAAAATTAGCACTTATTTAGAAGAAGTTTTCAATTAAAATGGATTTATAATCTGTGGTACAAGAAAATGGCTCGACGGAATGATATCTGGACAATAATTATGGCTGATTTCTTATTTTCGAATCAATCCCAAATTTCATCTTAAAAAGCTGCTCGTACTTCAAAATAAAAACACATGTCAGATAAACTGCCTTATTTTGTCCAAAGATTTCAAATTTTTCTTTTACGTTTCTCTTAACCCATCGCCGGGAAGTATATTCGTTTCAGCTTCTTTGTGTAAGCTTGAATTGATTTTTCGGGTCACTTGTACAACATACATATAATACTATGTTCGGTAGCATTCTCTATATATATTTATTTATTTATTTATTTATTTTCTCTTACCTAAAGCCAATCTAGAGAAGTTGCCTAAAAGCCTTAGATCGGAATCACTGAAAGTTTTTTTTCCACAAAAAAAATCAGATTTTTCGTTTGAAACATCCCAATATCAATATATCTGCCATCGATGCGATTTTTAGATTCTAGTTATTATACGGAAATTATAATTATCTTACAAATTGAGCTTTGAATCACAACTAATATAATTATTTATAGGTGGAAAAATGGTTAATAAAATAATTTTCCTTTATCCTTTTTCCACACAGTAAAACTTGAAAAGAATCTTTAGTGAATCAACCTATATATGACATGCTTAAGGCTCAAAAGATATCAAACCCTAAGCTGCTCAACCTAAGAAGTGGCATTACTTGAGATAAGTTCTTATGGATTAAGAGGTATAATAGAATAAGGGAAAACCCGTTTTTTTAGTTAAGATAAAATATCTATATAGGGAAGTTCCGAACCCTTTTGAAGGACATCCTATAATGATCTCAATAATAAAAAAAAAATATCATAAATAGATGGATAGTAAAAAATATTTAGCCTATACTTCCCTTCTAATATGACATACGTCAGTCAATCAATGTTCATTTTCTTTCTAAGAGTTTCATAGGCTTCTTCCATTCAAATTTACTTCAACTCCGTCAATACAAGTGCTCTGCTCTGCTATTGACGTCGACCCTTGACTTGCTTGATTTAAAGCACAAAAAGTCCTTGAGTTACCCTTTGGTCGTTAAATCTGATATCAATACGTTTCCGATTCAAGTATCGATTAAAGGGTAACATTTAAATAATATATTTGTCGACTTATATTATATAACTAGTACACTAAGGCGGCTCCTGTCTACTTATTCAGGGATAACTTGAAATTAACCTCAATTTAAGTTTGGTAATTTCGGTAAGGAGACGCTGAATTATTGAATCCAATTAGTAGCTAAAACAGGAAATTTATTTCTTTTAATAATAAGAAGTAATTGTCTGTAACATTACCCTAAATATTATACAGTAAAACTAAAAATTAGTCGACTTTATGTTTTGATAATATGCTCCTTGAATTGTACTATAGAGGGTGTCCCAAAAAATTATCATAATCGGAAGCCTGGAGTCCCTAGGGAACCTAAATCACTCCAGATTTGTCGTAGTTTTCGAGCTTTGATTTTTTTTTTTTTTCGTGATTTTACACCAAACTACTAATTTGAACACATTCTGTTCATAGTGACTTGAATAATTGAGATAAATTGCAAACTTTTTTTTCAATTTAGCTAAATATTAGGCCCATGTAATGCAAAAATATTTGAGTCCGTAGCTATACCATTAAGCCAAAAGAAATTATTAAATTCCGTTGAGTTAAAAATAATAAAATCCACCAAAACCTTTTAGGGCGATTTGAAAAAAAAAGTTACGTAACTTTTTTCACACAAACCTATTTTAGAAACTTCCTCGTTTCATTGGCTATTTACCGTGTAGATTTTTTTGAGATACCTATATTTATGTTATCATACTTAAAATTCGGTTAAAAACGTACTAAGTCTTCAGTCTATTCGAACTGGCGAACTAGATTTTCGCACTTTGATCAGCTCTACCCAGGGCCGGATCTAGCATTGAAATTAGGGGGGTAATCTTACTGCAATTAAATGTAGGAACAACAAAAAAACATCAAATGGGGCACCTTTTACCCAGCGCCATAACTCACTTAGTTTATCCACCGAAGTATCGCAGTCTTGTAGTGAGGTACTGGGAGGGTTTCCGCATTAAGCGGTGTGGAAGATGTGTCATTTTTTAAACATAATTTTTTACAAAAGTCTTTTGTTTTTTTTTAATAGAATAGTAGTTTAGGGCGCAAACTGCAGGAGTCATTCAAACCAAACTTTTCTCAGTTTTACACATTGGCATACATAATGTGGACTGCTAGATATGCTATTTCATGCGGGTACAATTTTTTGTGACAAAAATAGTTCTTACGTCGGTGCCAACATTGAAAAAATCATTGGTGGGAAGTTGAAAAGTGATTTTAATAAAACCTTTCGAATTTCTGTTGAATATCTATGAATATATTGCCTCTGGTAAAACACTTTTTATCACTAGTTATCCTAAAAAATTAATTTAAAAACATTTATTTCGACGAACCCACTTATTTATTTCTAGTTTACAGTTTTCTCTTAGTTGGTACTTGGTGCTTAGACCGCAAGAAAACGTTTTATAGAAGTGAGCCCACTTTCAGCAGTGTATTTTTATGGACGTAGTCAGTCCATATTATACATGTCAGTTGTTTAACATAAGAACGCTGCAAATATCTTAAAATTTTTGCAGTCAAGTCTAAGTTAGTGCTCTGATGTGGTAGTGAGGGAGTCTGTTTCGTGGCATGGAAAGTGTTACTGGAGGATTTTGGAACACCAAAAGTTGGGGTCCCAAACTCAAATTCTGAGAAAACCTGTATACATACATCACATGAATTCAATAATATTCATTGAAATAAATTTTTATTGTTTTTAAGTTTTGGAATGAAAATATTTTGTGTAATTTTTTGTAGTTGAATTTTATAAATAAAAAACTGTATTTTTTCAACTTACTCATTTAATTGAATATTTTGTACTTTAATATTTTAGGCGATGGTGGTCATGACCCTCCCCCCCCGGTCTGAAAATGGATTTCACTGTTCTCCTCAGCTCATTACCAGCTATAATTCGGAGAATAATTTTCACTCTCTGAGTACTTTTAGGGTAGTAAGCGGGGTGTGTGTGTCCTAAGTGCATGAAAATGGGTCTTTCCGCGAGAAAAACGTCCCAAGAAAGTTTCCTGAATCAGAAAAATGTACACTAGCCGATAGAAATTGGCGAGACCTTTAATTTTATATGCAACATGCCGTATTGGAATCACCCCCCCCCCCCCCTCCCTCCGCCAGGGACTCATACCACCACCTTAAAAGTATGTATTGAAAAAATTTCTTTTAATAAATAAAAAAAATATTAATTTTCCAATTTTTGCTCAGTCAGCCTGAGTCCCCCAGCCACCTCCTCCTCCCCTCCTAATCATTTGGTGCATATAACCCATATAACCATCGTTCTATCATGCTACTGCTCTCATGCTAGTCGGATTGAAAATGTTTAGTTAGTAACATTATACTTTTTAAATTTGCTATATAATCAATCTCGCCCTTAAAAATAAATATTACCTGAGACGCCTACGGAGACGCCCCTTCCATCTGGAGGCAGCCAACGGAGACTGCTAGTCACTTTAGCGGAGCACCCACGCCGACGGTATCCAAGCAAAATTAGACTGGAGTGCGTCTATCAAACCTACTAGTGGAATACAGTGGCCAATAATTATGCATAATATTCTTGATGTAGCTATGCTTGCGTACTCAAATACATAAGTGGAGAACGCAACCCAATTTCGACTTAATACACCAACCGGGAAGTAAACTAGTTAAAAATTCTCTAGTTTAAACTTATGCGAAAAGAATTCCCCCTGTTCCCATTTTCGAAGGTCTAGAATCTTCGACGATGTGAAAAAAGGAGAAGAAGGCGAGGCGTGCGTGAAATAAGAAAAGCTTGAAAAAAGGTGGTTGAAATAGCGTGAGTCAAAAGAGAAATTTGATTGATGGGATTGTTCGTTTTGGTGGCGAAGTTGTTGTTGTTTGCAAGTTTAGAAAGGATAATATGACAAAAGAAAAAGTGATTCAGAGAAGACAAAGAAAAGAAAAGCAGGGAAATATAGCGCCCGAAGAAGTCTGGTGGATGCAGAATTCACTCGAATGCCCCATCGCGGCAAGTCTTGCAAATTCTAGAAGTTTAGTAGTATATTGCGAAGCCGGGTCCCGTACCGCTTCTGGGTGGTGCCCCAGTTGATAAAGCAATAATTAAATTAAACCAGACGTGACCGGTCTTCTATCTGAAATCATTAATTTAACTGGACATTGTCCGTTTTTTTTATAAGATTTATTTAAAGTAAATCAGTTAAACTAATTAATTAAATTAATCCGGACATTATTAGTCTTTAGTGTGAAGTGCTTGAATTGACTGGACATTGTAAAGCTTTCCTAAAAGTTGCGCTTATTACATTATTAGTCTCTTATCCAATTGATTAATTAATTCGATATTGTCAATCATTTTTGTGATTTAAATTTAATTAGCCTCTACTAATATTTCTTTTATACCCATCTGCTTGATTAAAGTTTGTCAAATTTGGGACCAGTTGGTTTGGGTGTGTGCTTGCTGAATAACCATTATTTTAGTTGGACTTGGATTCGTTAGGTGAGAGTTTGATAGATTTATGGAACTTAACTTGCTTGATACCTACAAGTTACGAATGTTCCAGTGAACTCATTTGATTGAACCGGATTTCGGAATTAGGGGAAATTGTGAGCCATTCGTATTCACTCAATTGCAGGTGGTGAATTTTAATACTCCTTTAGTTTAAATGCAAGCTATCCACTCGACCAGTGCAATTAAAAAAAAGTTGAAAAGCTATAATTAATGAGAAGAAGAAGAAGAGTTTGCCCGATTTAGTTCATTTTTGAAGCTTCATCTTCTAATGCTTCAAAAAAAATATAGTAAAAACCAAAATTTTTGTATGGCCGCCTTACGAAGATAATACTCCGATTTTCAAACTTAAACTTAATTTTTTTTCAAGCCCATGTGCAAAATTTTAGTACCATAAGTGAACGTGTTCTCGAAATATCGTAAGGTAGGACAGACTGACATGCAAAAACAAAAATAACTTTAAATATTATGCGCGGGTCCAACTCACACGAAATGGCAGACTTAGTAAACCGTATGAATTCATCTAGGCTACTAAAAATATATAGAAATAAGTTATGTAACAGTATTTCACCCCCGTAATGAAGTGTTACATATTTAACTGCATAAACAAACCGGTAGTTAAAAATTTTGAATATCGGCACTGAGTAATACCCTATGCAAATAAAACTTTGGAAAACATTATTCCTTCCGACTTCCAAGCTTCGTGTATAGTGGTTATCATAAACGATCTGTTTATAGAAGAGAATTAAAAATACAAAAAAAAAAAAACTGAAATCCATCGTACTAAAACGTTTACTTATTGTCGAAGTAGGTATAATGAAAACTGAAATTTCGGAATAAAAGTAATCTGCACATATGATTTAAACAAAGTAAATTAAAAAAAAAAAAAAAAATTTTTTTTAGCCAGGAAAAAGTGAAACAAATGTAAAGAAAGAAAGAGATGTTACATAATTTAATACACACTCTAAAAAATTTATGTAAACATCTTACAATCTTAATAGTAAATTTTATTACATTTTCTGTAGTTTAATTACATTTTGAATTGATAACTACACGTTTGAAGTGTAAATAAAATAATTACTACATCAAATGTGGTTATTTTTCTAAGTTGGTTTAAATTTCCCCAAATGAATGCAGGAAATTTACTTCATTGTCATAATTTTTATACATGCTTGAAGTGTAAATAAAGAAATTAGTACAACAAATGTGGTAATTCTTCTGACTTGGTTTAAATTTACCCAAATGAATGCAGTAAATTTACTTCAGCGTCATAATTTTACTGCTCTGAAAAGAGTAAAATTCAACTTGTCTCAGCTTGCATGGTAGCGTCCTCAGTATGGGTCTTACCGTTCAGCCGAAAAGGTTATTGTTATTGTTCAATGACTTAACTGCCTCCTCAACATCCCAGGTGAATCTATAGATCGATGAAGACACACCAAGATTACAATTGGCAGAAATACAATTTGAAGACCAGCAAATACCTTCAAATTCAAAATGTTTTTCTAATCCGAGTATTTCCTTGGACACAACTTTATTAATGAGTAGCACTGCACTATCATCAAATTCGTCTATAAACGAACAAAACTACAAATTGTTCGAACGATTTCAAATACCATGGGAGAAAATGCCATCCGATGTAAATGATATGTTAGAAAAAAAAAACAAAAATTAGGGAGAAAATTAAATGTTGTGGCAAATATTATTGTAGACGAATTGAGAAGATTTTCGTTTTACTTGCCTATGAGCATAATTAGAGCAATAACTCAAAAGGTTGCATCAAAATATCCGGATTCATTTATAGAAAAGGACAATGAAGGAAATATTATAAGCACAACTACAATTGCACTGATTACTGCAATGAAGAATAGGAGCAACTTTTTGAACAGGGCATCAAAACGAAGTGTACCCACTCTGGAACCTAATATACCCATAAAGCAAAGAAGAATTGCAACAACTTTGCAAAGCACTTGCGCTAATTGGCAACCCGATGAAAATTCAGAAGGAGAATCTATGGGATCTGTTGAATTCAAAAAGAGAAGTCTTCAAATTAGTTTCACGAAAACCACATTAACAGCAGAAGAAGAAGAAATAGTGTCAACATATATGAAAGATTGCTTTGCTATACAGAGAAAATATTTTAATGATAGAAAAAACTTTGCTTCGGCAGTAAATATTCAAAAAAATTGGCCTTTTATTTTTGGTAAGAAATATCTTTACCAACATTTCAATCAACTGATGAAACTCAATGCAATGGATTTTCATAAGTCATTTGAAGCAAACAAAGAAAAGATTATTGCTTTTAGCCTAACAAAAAAATAACAAAAAAAATAAAAATAAACTTATGAAATAACTAGCCAGGAAGGAATTATAGAATTCATCACACAATATTTCAAAGAAGATGTAACATTCTTGTTCATATAATATGAAGTACATAAATATGGCCAGATATCAAAAACATTAGAATTTAAGGTACGATATTATTTAAAATATTATCCGGAACTATGAGGGGTAAGAATAAAAATATTAACACCCTAAGCAAAATAAACAATTTGATAAAAAAAATTAATACACTGTAAAATTCCATAAAATAGTAATCAAATATTAGTACGTAAAGGAGGAAAAGGAGGAAATACTTATTTAAAGGTAAGAATGTAGCATTCAATTCTGTAAATCATTATGTATTACTAACTATAGCTTTACATTTTTTTGTGTGAAAATTTTTTTTTATTATTTATTTTTTATTTTTATTATATCTGGAGGCAAAGCATATTTCATTTTATATATTTGTGATGTAAAACTCGTAATTACAATTTTTTTTGTATAATTATTAAAGTGAATTTTCAAGTTCGAAATAAATCTTGCTTTTTTCCCCCTGAAAATCGAATTAGAATTCGCAGTTTATTTGTAGCGATGGGATATTGTAATGCGTGGATTGAATTCATTTTTGAACTTTGAATGCAACTTCACCCACTTCGTTTGTATTCCGAATTTCAGGGCTCCCTAAAACTTGACTCAAATACAATCTGACCGCATAATACATTTCCGCTTAACAACACTAGTTATTCAATGTAGTAAAAATTACTTACTCAACGTAGTCACTACATTTATAGAGTAAAATTTTATCAAATTTACTCGCTCAATGTAGTAAAATTATTTACTCATTCATAGAGTTTTTTTCTTACTCTACACACGTAGTAAAATTTACTACATTTGTAGAGTAAAATTTTATCAAAATTTACTTACCCAATGTAGTAAATTTTACTACGTCTGTAGAGTAAAAAAAAACTCTATGAATGAGTAAAAATTTGCATTTACTTCTTGGTGTAAATTTACTACAATAATACTAGGTAACTAATTTCCTATTATTTTATTAGTAAATTTGCACTAAAATTTTTTAGAGTGCACGTATAATGGGTTATCGGGAAGGTGTTGTGTATACCCCACATCTGGCATCTTCAAAATTTACCAGTATTTAATAGATCAGTTCTCTAAACTAGTCAGACTTAACTTCCTATTTCACGTGGGCAGAATTGCTTATGTCAAAAAATAGTGTTATGGATGTACTTTCGTATGAGTATCTTTGGACGTGCAGTCCATTATGTCAGCATGAGATGACAGCTCACTCAGTGACAAGCGATAACACAGGGCGCCATGTTAGCACGTCGGATATTGCGGAAGAGTTAGTTGGGTGACACCCGAAATCCTGCCGCTGTCACTGTCCATACAAAAAGAAAATTTGCGATCTACACCAAAAAAACACAAGCACCACATCCGGTCCTGAAGGGATCCTTAGACCACTTCTTACCGTTACTTATATCAAGAAGCAGATAGTCTGCCTTCACTGCTGTGCTAAATCCTCCCACTTACACTGAGGATAGTAAAAAAAAATTACGATCATTTCCGCTGTAGTCTAATCATTAACTCAACCGTGAAGTAGTAAAAAATATGCCTTATTAGACTGGGACTAGTCATGAATTAAGATGAAAATACTTTACAAGTTCTGACTTAAGTCATTAGATAAATATTCGATAATTGATAGACATGGTTCTAGCTTGCTGATCGATTCTACCATTTGGTTGGTAGATACATGTAACATTAAGTCTTATGGTAAGTATTCCTAACATTAATAATTCACACCACTGAATCTATAAATCTTCCGGAAAGTAGGTAGGTGTGCTAGTAATTCACGGTAGTACATTTATGAACCTTTAGGTAGGTACGTATCTGTGCTAATAATTCACGCACAGAAAAGATAAAAAATAAAAATATATTAAAAAACTCTTCCACTTACTATATCGATGTAAGGGCACATTCCATTTAATTATCCATTTAAAATTAACACGTTTTTAGTTAATTCGAATCCTATTCAGGAGCTACAGACTATAAATATTTTTTTCTCTTATAAATTGATTCTTCGGACGAATAAAGGAAGCATGAAGGTATTTACTGTTGTTCTTTTTCTCTTTTGCTTGCTTACTGTGTTCTAATCCAAATTCATCATTTTCGAGGAGGCCTCCTGGAGCTGCGTTTCTGGAATATAAATTACTATATATACGTCCCCATTCATTCATGCTCTGCTTAACATATGCCCTATCCTATTTTTCTTTCCCTTTTTCGTATTTTTTTCTTCACTCATCTATGTTCGTTATTACGTCCGGGTTTACTTAAAAGATTCCTCGTGGGGTCAAAGCGTTGCTCGCCTCACAAAATAGGAATCAACCGATACTGCCAATAATTTCAAGCACCTCGAATTGCTTCAACTGGGAACAAAAAATTATATAGAATAGTATGAAATCTCAGCCTTCTTCCCTTTCTCGCCACTTTCAAATGTTATCTGGTGGTCTACAGGATTCTGTACTGCCCGACGGTCCGTTATTTTCCTTTTTCGACTAGACGACGTTCTTGCTTAATACTTTATGCTTAAGCCGATAAAGTTAGCGAGTAGGGCAATTAAAAATCAGTTTGGATCTAATCCTTATTGGTTGGAGATTTGCTACGTGCAGTAGCCTAAACTGAAATTTTTCCTTTACACAATGTAGGACAAGACATCCGCGTGATTTCGCTTTTGTCTGAATGAGAGCTCCGGGATAATCCGTACTATTTGGATCCACCTTGATCTTTCGCTTTTTTTTTCTTCACCCGATGTCGAACACTTGGGCAGGATTTCGCTTTATTTTTATTTTCCTTCACTTTAGCGGAACCATTACTAGTCGACAAAACTCCGGGCACCATTTTCTGGCGTGGGTTTCACTTCGATCTGTTGCGGTTATGTATCACCAACACACGTACAAGAGTGTAGTCCCATAACCAGGTCAATAACGAGGCAACTATCCATATGCTGGAACCGTATCAATTTTTCCTTTTCATTATTCGAAAGAATGTTCTGGTAATGTACTAATGACGTCTCGCCATGTTTCTTCTTCTTCCTCATAATGTTTTCCAATCGCTCCCATCAGCCGTCAAGTGTCCGACGGTGGAACAAAGGAAGCACGATCGCAGTGTGCTCCGTGTGAAAGATTTAAACCTTTTAAGATATTTGTAAGCAGCGGGACATAAATGAATCGAATACAGAAATCAGAAATGAAATGGAAAGGTACCTAGGTATTATAATGAAGTCATTCTGAATAGCTGTGAAAGTTCACAAATCAGTGCTTAGTATCTAAAGAAACTACACACCAATTAAACCATACTTGTACACAGGGCAGATAGAGGGGAGGCCATGAAGGCCATATGGCACGAATCCCAAGCCCACGGAGGGCCCCTTAAATCCATGGTAAATGCAACTGAAATAAAAATATATTTTTGTCATAATTTTAAAATAACTAAATTTTTACAAAACAAAGTTTGCACAGCAAAGTACCATAGAAATTTTGCATAGCATTGTACCATTCTTCTTTTCGGCTTATACTTTATAGTTACGTACATTTTCTCCATTTCGAACAATCCCTTCCTATAAAGGTTATATTTAGGCGTATTATGTAGGAATAGGTAAAGAAAAATTATATCGAATAAGTTTATGCGTGTTGGTGCAGTTTTGGGTCCCGATCAAAACCCTCGAGAATAATTCCCAAGCCATGAAACAGAAATCTATATGTGTGCGTTCGGAGTCCGTTTTCTAAAATGTTCTATATTGATACTTAAGGAAAAGTGCCAAACATTGCCTTTATATATACTATAGAGCCTAAACTACTATCCATACAGGAAAATAGTATTCTAGTAATTTAAAGGTTGGTTCCTTCCCTTCCAAAATTCCTATACACCTTACTTAACAAAATAAAATAGTTTTGATTACAAAGTAGCCTTACTATTTATAGTACAATGGGCCGCTATGGCCTCCGTGCTTGGGATGGGTTTCTCCTGTTCCCCGTGTTTTTCAAAAAAAAAAAACAAAAACTTACCATTTTACCCTCAATACCTCTCAGCTGAGTGATAATTGCATGTGAGTGAGTGCAGGCGGAGTTTGAATCGGTAGGCAGCTACATTCATCAGCCTACGGCATCCCATGATGGCATAGCGTCATTACAATGATTACTCAGCTGAGAGTTTTTGTTACGGTTCGGAAGATAAGAAAGCAAGCTTAAGATTATCACAACATCATTTTTCTGTATGAACAGTAGTTTAGGGCGGAGGAACTATTCAAATCAAACTTTTGTTAGTTTTACATAAGAACACTGCAAATATTTTAGAATGTAAGGACTCCGTTAAGCCTCGCATGTGGTAGGGAGGGAGTCTGTTTCATGGCTTGTGAAGTATTCTCGAGGGTTTTGTCCCGATTGTGCATGAATATGGTAGCATTTGATACATTTTTGTAACATTTCTTTCATTTCTATAGTTCCTACTTTTCTGTCTTACGTTATACAGTGAAGTTATATATTGAAGCTCCTCCAATGTCTGCGTTAAGTTCAAGCTTTATAGTGTAAGATCACAGTGCAGGAGTAAACAGCTACATGAAGGAGCAGTCAAATTATTCTAATAAGAGTGGAAATAAGTCGATATTTCTACACGCTGTCTTTGCCTTACTGTCAAGTGGGCGGTGCAAAGGGTAAGTGATGCGCATTGCTGCCAAGGGAGGATACAAGCAAAGGAAAGGCCGTGTATATGCTCCGTGTTCCGTGTGCTGAACAATTGCATACTCTGATTACTGATGATAGTGCGTGTTCAAAGTGAAGCCTGCATGTATACGACCTAGTACGACTGCTTGGAATTAGTACTTTGGTAGCTCAAGAATACGGGCTGTAGTCTCAAGCCTCTCCTAACCTAAAGGGGGGATCATAACCTTCTAGTGATCCACTGCTGTCACTTATTTATAAGTCCTAGTATGATTAAGCCCGAACGGAGTTACCAGTAACGTTTAAGAATCTGCATGAAGGTTCACTGGGTGTACTCATGATCGTACGATTATGTTATACGAAGCCATACCAATTGGATAGCCGACATTGCTAACTTGGTACTATAGGGTTGAGGAGCCCAGAATAGCGCTGCTTTTATAGTACAAATATTCGCCTCAACATGGGAAGGCTCCCCTTTGGGAGCATCGTAGTGGTTGTGGTTAGCCCATATGCGGGCAGAGTGAGATATTCTGAGTCTGCATGGCTTAGGCGAACATTTTTCTCTAAACAGAGTAGTTTGTTCTTTTATCATAATTGCATACTGCGTCCGTTTGAAGGATGGTCGCTTGGTTATGTATGATTAGAGGATTGGCTCTCGGCATGGAGTTGCGCTAAATCAACCGGCTGCAGTGACCCACAGATCGGAGGAGATTTTAGATAGGTCTCGCTTTGACCAGTAAGTCCAATGTCAAGCATGCACTGACATAAACTGGTACTTCTGAGACAGAATATAAATTATATTCTGCCCCTCGAGGGCGCTGATTGTCGCTTGTCTTCTAGTCCGTGCATTAAGACTGCCGTGAGATGAAGCCATAATGGCAGGTGCTCACGTAAATCCTGACAGTTTTCTGTCAAGTCAGTGGTCCCAACTTGTTAGTTGTTTATTTTGTGCTTGCATCTCATTTGCTCTGCATTTTCCGTCTTTCGTTAATGTTTCTTTCGAGATTTGGTTGACATATTTTTATGATTTTCAGACGGAGGGGCCCCATTTTTTTCTAGTTGGCAGGGGCCCCATTTTTCCGGTTGTCCGTGCCCCGCATAACTCCTCTCAGGCCCTGGTTGTACAGCTTACATATCAAGTGCAAGGGAAAAATATTCGACATTAATGAAACATTATTATAAGTATTTTATGAAATTTACAAATTTGAATTTATTAGAAAACTTTATCCATCTATGAAAATTTCAATTTAATTAATTCTACAGTAGTCCAATGTCACCTGAAATATGGCACTGAAATCACTTTACAAAATCCATTTCAGGAATGGACTTTTGAACTTATTAAAACGAAATTCTAATTAACGCGAACAAGAAAATTTGATGATATATTTCGCGTGTATTTCACGGTTAGACAGCCTCAAGCTGAAAAGTAATCTCTTGGTATCACTGTTGTTTCTGATAAAGTTATGTTCCGAACCGTCCGTCGTAGATGTGAATTTTTTGAAAACAACAGTATTACGTTGTTCATGGTAATTTCATTGTATAAATTTCCTATGTAAATATACCTACGTAACTGGATACAAATAAGAGAGCTTTTCTTTCGACTCAGTGAAATTTATGTGATGCAATTAGGATGATGAAAATGTTTTCGGATTTATTGTGTCACTTGGTCTCTAATTAAATTTTCCATGTAAAATTTCTGTAGACAGTGAGAAATGAAATATTTCAAATGAAATTTTCTACGCCTAAATTACCACCCTACCTGCATAGCTACTTATTGTGGAAGTTGAAATATGCTAAATATGTACATGTTTGAGATTGATATTGATACTATATTTCTTTTCAGATAATTGATTCCACAAATTTAATTGTTTTCTACTAAGCCAATAGTAGGTACCTACCTACATGAATCAGAGTTTGCATTCTGTTTTATGTCTCAATTGTCTTATGATATTTCCAAGAAATGATTTTAAGGCACGGAAATACTTGTATTCTATGGATAAGTTGGTACGCACTGTAAATTGGATTTAAAGTATCTAAAAATATAATTTAATATATCAAAATTTGGATAAACACTTTCAAAATTACAACTGGGGTTGAGATATACATGCCATTTATATTAAATTTGTGTTATAGGAGACTTGCTTTTAGGAGGTAAGTGTATACCTATGCTACATACAAGTAGGTCTCAAGGATTTCGGTAGCGTTCAGAAGCAAGCAATTGAAGAGATAAATGCGCGAACGTGTTGCTGAAATTTTGTGTAGTGTTAAAAGCGAAAAAGCGTATTAATTTCAAATTCAAATGCCTCAAATGATATGCCCAACGACGAGAGAGCGCTGATAACCACAGGCAAACGGTTCGCCCCGTCACGGCGAGAAAATCCAGTGTTACTAATAAAATACAGTAATATTATCAGTACCGGGCACAAAAGTAAAATTTTGGCTGACAGAAATTAAAATTAAAATTGGCACCCTCGTCCGTCAATACTGTTAACAATAAATTGATAAAAATTACTGCCAGGGTGAAAGCTTGGATTTTAACTGAACAAAGTACCCAAATATTAGAAAAAAAATTCAAAATCAACGAGTAGACGAAAGGGGTTAGAAGCTCACTTCTCTGCTCAGTTCCTTCACACAGAGCGGTAAAGAATCGTTTTAGAGCCTAAGGCAAACATATCATCTTACGACCCCTAATCGATAAAATTATCAACATAACCCAATTTAAATATGCCTATCCTGAAGTGATCTATCAGCTGACTGAACAAAGTAGTATTAAACAACAACATATTCTTCTATACAGACTGCATCCTGATCACTGACATATATAATATGGACTGACTACGTTCGTAGAAATGCACTGCGAAAAGTGGGCTCACTTCTATCTTGCTGACTCTTTCGGTCTAAGCACCAAGTACCAGCTGAGAAGAACTGAAAACAACAAATAAATAAGTGGGTGCGTCGAGAAAAATGTTTTTAAATTAATTATTTGGTTTAATTACAGATAAAATTGTTTTCCAAACGCAATATATTCATTAGGTATGCAGTAGAAATTCGAAAGGTTTTATTATAATCGCTTTTCGAGCTGCGTGCTCATTTTTTCAACTTCCCGCCAATGATTTTTTTCAATGTTGGCACCGGCGTAAGAACTTTTTTTGACATTAGCAACTGAGCCCACATGAAATAGAAAGTTAATCAGTCCATATTATATATGTCAGTGATCCTGATACATCGTCTGACAGTATTAAAGAGTACGTTACATCAAAGGCTGGTATTGCACTTAATTTAATATCGTGCTACAAATTATTGAAAAAAAGATGCAAATGTCTCTTCTTTAAAGTTTGCTACATTCAAATTGGGCATCCCTGATCATTTACTTTACACTGACATTTGGCTTTCAGCAGTAGGTATATGCGAGGAAATTCATAAATTTTCTAAAAAAACCAGGAAGAATCGATTCTTACGAGTGTGTGTAACTTAGATAACCCTCAGAATATTTCAGTTGCAAATATCAGATAGTAGCAACAATTTATTTCGGAATAAATATAATCCATTATCCATTATTATCCATTATCCATTATCCATATTCATTATCCATATAATCGAAATGTCCGAGGATTATGCATCAAAACAAAAGAGCATTATTTATCTTTGACTGTGTACGAATTCGATATTGTTGTACTCACAGACAGAGCTTTATGATGGGATTTCCTTCCTGGAATTTATTCCTGAATATTATACTACATACAGAAAGTTTCGTTAACCAATTTCATTAGGTTATAAGAGAGGTGGAGGCGTGTTAATACAAGTCAAATAAATTATCAATAGTAGCTAAATAAAATTGCCAGAGAGTACTGCAATTGTTACACCAAATATTGAATTGCTTGTGATTGATAGCGGAAGTCGTTTAAATCTTTCTCAAATGGATATTATTAGAAATTTCTTTGTAGTCCAGGCACCAAAGGTACTTGTGTATTCAAAACATGAGGACTGCCAAATATGCCCAGATTCTCATACCTGAGATCCCAAATAACAAAAAAGTGGATGTTGCCTTGCCAACAGCTTTCCTTTTCTTCCCCTAGCTCCTCTACAAGTGTTAGAACGAATTTTCACTATCTTGCTCACTCGCACTTCATGCAATGACACTCCGTCTCACTCAAACTAAAATATTAAAGTTACGGTCTTAAGGCAAGTTTTGATTACACTAGAATCATTTTTACTAGGTAAAAAGATATTTTTCGAAACTGGGTTTCTTGAAGAAAATAATTTTTTTTTCCGCAAACTAAGAAATATTGTAGGAAGTGTTACATCGTTGTTAAATGCGTCAACTTCTAAAGTTACTTGCCAAACTGGCGTAGTACATTTTTTTTCATTAAAGTCAGGTAAAGTTGGGTGAAATATTAATTTTCTATTCTTGGTTCGGCAAAATGCGACATTTTCTTCCAATCTGGAACAGTTGGCTTAGACTTTAAAGCAACAGATTACATAAGCACTATTCGGGATTGCATAAGAAAAATAAAATTGAAAAAAAGTGAAGATTTGTAGCAAAAGTAGCTAAAAACCATCACATGGTGTACATTTTCCCGAAAACAAAAGAAATGTCTATAATTTAAAAAATGCATGACTTAGATTTTTTTTATATTTCTCTGCTATGATTTGATCTATCACCCGATTCCAGTTTGACGTCGACTTACGGGACACCCTGTATATATATATTCTAAATTTGTTGAACACTATATTATTATTTTAATGTATGTAGCATTTATGTAGTATTTAGCAAATAGCTCTACTCCTATTTCCTTGGATAGTTTTGTTTGCTTTTTAAACAGCAATGATGTAGAATTATCAGCAGACAGTTTCTTCGAGTACCTCGTTTTTTTTTGTACACCATCCAAGCTTTGTCCTTATAGTAAAGACGACATACTCAGAGCAATATAACGGAATTCTACAGAAATTGTTTAAGAATGTCAGCACTCAAACAGAAATCCAATCATCCTTGCAAGAAGTTTGTAATTTAAAAAGATCGAACTGTGTCATTGGAGCAAAATTAATAGTTAATTCAAATGTAAGAAGTAGTAAATAACCTACTTTTCCATCTTAAACTTTTTATTACAGGAATTTAAGACTTTTGTAAATAAACAATTGCATGGTTGCGAAATACTACAATATTATGAGAAAACGCAAAATTTAACAGATCGATACAGAAAGCAAGTGATAAGATATTTGGCAATTTATACCAAAAGCATCAAAACCTTCTAAGGAAGAAAAAATTTCAGTTTCACAGGAATGCATTGAATTACTTCCTTGTCTTAAGAGCACCAACAAAAGAAAAGAAAGTGATTTTGTAAGTGCTTCAGACAAAATTATAGATTTTTAAATTTCCTCAATGAAAAAAAAAAATATGTATATAGAATAAAATAGAATAGAATAAATATTTATTAGCCCAAGAGCTATAACAACAACGTTATACATAACTTCATAAAACTCTCATAATGGAAATTCATTAAGACAAAAGTAAGTTAATAAAATTCATTTAAAATTCATTTTTCACGTAGTACCTAATTGAATTCCTATATCTTTCTAGTTTTATTTTATTTGGTAGGCTATTAAACAATTGCAGTCCTTTATACATATTTGGCAATCTAAAATCTCCTGCATTTCTTAGATTATATCTAGTATCATTCACATAATTTAAGTGTTTTTTCAGGTATTCTACATATTCAACATATTTTAACCTCTGTCTAACACTTAGCCAATTTAATATCTCTAAAATATACACTACCGGCGTATCCATGCGACAGGAAAGTATTATTCTCATGGCCCTATTTTGTAGTTTTTGTAAACGGTCTATCATTTCTTCCGTGCTGATAAGAATTATAGATGAGCAGTAATCATAGTGCGGTAATACAATGGTGTTACAGATGTTTAACAGGCAATTTTCTGGTACTCTCGTTTTGATTCTTGCGAGAAAACCAAGTTTTTTGGATTTTTTTTTTGCAAATATAGTTCATATTTTCTTTGAAACATAAGTTCTTATCCACGATCACACCTAACTATTTCATTTCATTTACACACTCAATATATTCTAATCCTCCACACACAACTATACTCTTCCATTACTGTTCATTATAAGACATTTTATTTTATTTACATTCAATTTTAGTTTATTCATGTTCAGTCAATTTACGTCTTAAGATATCCTCTTCAATCAATTTTACACATTCACTTGTATTTGTCCCCTTGAATGTAAATTATTGTGTCATCAGCAAACAAAGTATGCTTGGAATATTTTAACATGTTTGGGATGTCATTTATGTACAGAAAAAATAACAGAACACCCAAAATTGATCCCTGTGGAACTTCTAGATTTATTTCGCTTTCACCTGATATTTCTTTCCCGTATCTAGATCGCTGTTTACGATTTTTCAAATAAGATTCAAAAAATCTCAACTCTCTTCCTTTTATTCCATAAAATGATAATTTCTTAATCATAATATCCGTATAAATCGTCTCAAACGCTGTTTTTAAATCAAGAAATACAGCTTCGCAAGAGTGACATTTTCTGAAACCAGATTGCTGTTCTAATAATACCTTATTTGTTTCAATATACTTCTCAAGCTGTGTTTGTACAACCTTCTCAAGTACTTTTTCATACACCAGCAACATATTTATTGGACGAAATTCCTCATTTCACCTTTTCAGCAGGTATGACCAGCCTCTCCTTCCATGTCTCTGGGAATATTCCAAGCTCAAACGCATCATTTATCACACTTACAAATAAATTCTTTTAAATATGAAATTGCTAGGATTTTGAATTAAAGCTGTATCATTAAAATTTCTGTTAGGGATGGAAGCATTAATTTCATTTACACTCTTGATAAAATATTTATTAAATTCTTGTGCTATATTTTTCCTATCATTTACAATTGATCCTCCGAAATTGATTCCTTTAAGTGCTATAGTAGAAACTTTTGTACATTTAATCGCATACCGGATCCTTGCAATTATAATAAAAATTGAAAATTTGATGATACTTTCGATGAAAAGGAAATTTACACGATAACAGACGTAGATAACCGTATAATCGAAAGCATCTCTTAAGATGATGATGTGGTTTTAAAAAATGATATCAAATACTTGTAAACATTGTTTATTTCTGATCAGTTGGATTTAGTAAAACATAAATTGAAATCCACATTAAATTATAGGCGAAATTTAGCCACAAAAGAAACTATTCGAGTTTTTGCAGACTTCAAATACTTTTTCGTTCAGCCGGATTTAGTAAGTTGATTTATTATACAATGCTTAAACGTCCTTTACTGTAATTGTTTATTTGATATCCTTCAACTGAGAATCGGATCCAGGATTCTTGTGAGAAGGAAGCGCAACTATGATTTAAAAACGGGTAACGGAAACATGTCAAAGTTCCAAGACACTCACTACCACTCGCAAATATCAAGTGCACAAAATTTATCATTTAAAAGACCGGGTCGAACAGATAAGCTACCACTCTCAAAGATTAAAGTTGCTCAACGTTCAAATTTTGCCACTCTCGAAAGTCAAACGAGGTGCTAAATTGTTTATTTTGCTTTGGTTTATAAATAATGGAAATGTAAAGCCTCCGTATCATACATAATTACTAAAAATAGCGAAATACATTTTATTAAAATTCGAGAATTCATCATAAATTGTAACTTTGCAAAATATAGGAATTAAAGCGCTACGTACTTTGCGTCTATTTAAAATATCACTCACAGAATAGATGCAATACAGACCTTATAAGTATATAACTTCATGCAAAAGTTAAGAAATAATAAGCCAAGCTAAGGTAACATATGATGTAATGCACAGCATGGTAGAAACAACATAGGGAAAAAATCGAAAGGCATCCGACATTGTGGTGGCGCTCGAGAGAGTTGATCAGACAAATTATTGCCAAATACCCAATGAGCTTGAAGGATCTTAAAGCTAAAATTATGTGACCACTCCCGGATCAGATATGGGAATTGTATTCTATTCTAGGTCTGATGTATGAAATATATGAAATCAATGAAATGAAATATTTCTTATACATTTTCAGAATTCTAAGACATTTTGATACTTCTTTGGCAAGATGTGACCTGTCCAGCTTAATTTACAGGAAATATTACTGCCAAGAATGCATAAAGACGGTATACCGTAAATCATTGCTCCATCAAAATAAATGGTAGCGTTAAAGTCATGATTTTGTTTTAAAGACATGGGACAGCTTTGGGACTTAGATGCCTTGAATTCGACACGATTCGCTTTACCTTAAGTGATGATATTCCGAAGGTCGTTAATCAATGATCTAATCATGCACACTCAATTGACAGCTGCGGAATTCCGTCTAGATACCCCAAGAGTGTTAAAGCAGTCACAGAAATCAAGGGTATTGTAATAGGCAATACTATGCTTAGGCTTAAATGTAAGGAAAAGCAGATCAGATCATTAAAGAAAATTAAGGAGACGGATGTATAGAGATAGCAGAGCCCTGTGGCACACCGGCATTTATAGCGTCAGGTTCTGGTGAAACACTACCTAGTACAACCGTATTAGGTGATCAGATAAGAAGCTTTCAATCTATAATTAAAGAAAAGAGAGAGACCAGATGCTTTAAATTTGACTAAAAGGGCTGAACGCCAGACTCTATCAAAGACATTTGAAATATATAGCGTAACGATTGTGGACCACAACAATTGTGAGGACTAGGGTTCCGACCTTCCGTAAGAAAAACCAGCAAGTCTCTAGACGAGCGTCCAGTTCGGAAGCCATATCGGCGACCATTGATGAGTTGTTTGATTTCTAGATACTTCAATAATTTCGAGTTAATAAAAAAAACCTTTGAAAGAATCGAAGTGATTGCAGTTTGTCGATAATTTGAAGGATCGCTACCTTCTTCTTTTTTGTGAATAGGTTGAACGTGTTACAACCAATTGGACATTTTCTTTTCCAATAAAATAAGTAGCATAGTTTGCACAGAGATTTAGCCAAGGATGAGACACACCTTTTAATTAACAGGAGTGAGAAACCATCAGGTTTTTCGGCTTTAGAGACTCTTATCTATTTAGGGATCTTGAACACACCTCTCCTACGGATGTGTATTGGCTCTTGTACACATCCACACGGGAGATATAAAATAGGTGTCTGTGAAATGAATAGAAAACGAGAATTTGAGGCGAATCTACCAACCAAAATATTAGCTTTATTCAGGGAATCAACAACCACTTCACCATTGTTAAATAGTGAATCTATAGACGAACTGGTTCAGTTGTTCCTGATGGTTTTATACAGGGACCAGAAGTCTTTGCTATACTTATTCTAAGAGTCTTAGTCTAACATTTCTGTTAAAAAGAAATTTTTCTCTCCGGATGATGGATTCGGAGGTGTTCTGTGCAATCATGTCGACTTGTTTCAATTGTGGACATGCATACAATTGATACGCTCGAAAATCAGACTCTTTCGCTTTTATAGCTTGGTTGAACTTATCGTTAAACAAGGAGCGATTTTGCTGTTGTTGAGATCCGCCGTAAGAATACCTAATGTATTCACGCATGCTAAAACTTAAAATGTCACTAAGTTCTAATGTGCATTCATCAACATCGCTCGAAGCAAAAGCGACCAATCAATTTCTCTAAGATACTGATTGAAAATTTCCAAATCCGTATTTATATTTTATTTTATTTAACGTATGAGCTAAGCATTCTAGTAAAACTATTTCATTTTACGAAATAAAAAAAAAATGTGTTCCAAAATAAATGGTTTGCTTTAAATATAATAACTCACTACACCAATATACAATGATTTGTTTGCCATTGTGTAGTTTCACTGAATTTCTCCAAGTAAGAGTTGTAATTGTTTCCATCGATTTTATTCCAATAAGCTCTGTCCTGCTTCAAACACCCCGAGAAAGGCCATACATACATGAATTTTGCAGGTATCAGTACTTCCTGTTTCCTCTATAGAATTTAACAGCCACGACTTAAAGTGGAGCGAGGGCTGAGCCGCTAGCCATAAGGGCTGCGTTCTTATCAAATTGAACACTTTCAAAAATTTTTTAATATTTTTAACAAAACAGGCAGTAAAATAGATTTTGTTAGGAAAAATTTAGAAGATCTATTGGAATTTATTCTTTTAGTGGTCTTCAGGGAGGGGCGTGCTGCCCCCGCGCCCACTAGCTGGATCCGCCATTGCTTTAACTTCTGCCTCTCAGAGTACAATTGCAAGAGAATGCAATAAATATCAAAGTTTCAGTGCAGTGCAATATGCAGGAAAAAAAGTGTTGTACACAGAAGCTGAAAAAATTAAAGGAATGTGTATTCTCAGATCTTATTTTAAAATAAAAATTTCATAATTTTCCTCTTTAGATTGGGATACAACAATATTTTCTGTCTTAAACTTGTTGAAATTATTATCTCCACAGCCAAATTAAAACAGCAAACAAAGAACAGTAAGTTCTAAAGAATATCCCATTTTTATTTTATTATTATTGTTTTTTTTTTTAAATCACTGCATAACTATAAAGCTAAATCTAAAATATTGTTGACACAAATTTAGTATTAATATTGTAGTTACAATCATTCTCCACAATGACGAATTCTGTTTTATTCATTATCTTACCCGGGTAAAACAACGACAGAATATACGCATAAATCATCCGGAAAAGCTCCATTTATAATTGCTGTAGGATGTGATAAAGCAAACATAAGCCAATATATGATTGTTGCTGATAGTCGTACTATTCCGCTTAGTAACAGAAATACATTTTTAGAATCTCTAGACTTAGTGTTTAAATTACACTTCATCTGAAATATAAAATATGATTTAAATTTGCGTTTAATATGGAAATTTATGCGGAAATTTGTTTATAACATTAATTTCAATATTACTTCTGCAATAAAAGACGTACACAATAAATTAACAAATCTTATAGAGGGAAACAAAAATCACTCAGACTAAATTATTAACAATTAAGCTAAAATATAAAAAATGAATTATATCTGTTTTGTTTGCAATAAAAGCTCGCCTATAATAAGTAAACTAATAATGATTATCCGTACTCATTGAGCACCTATTCAAGAACATGCATATAGATGCTCATTTCGCCATGCTGAAAAAGAAACAACTCAATCGAACACTTTCGGAAATATTTTTTCAAATAGCATTTGTTCACAGAAACAATCAATTAATACTGAACAGAATATCGACGCATCTGGTAATTACGTTGAAGGAGTTAAAAATAAGATCATAATTAATAAAACAATTAAGACTTTTATATTAGCCATTAATTCGATATGACTTCTAAATACTACAACTGATAAAACAGCTCATTCTGAAAGTGTTCTTATTACAGATATTTTAGACAATATCCCCAATCTACAATGTCGTTCAAATACCAATCAATATTTTACAACATAGGAACAATTTTGCATTTTTGTGTGAAAAATTTACTACTGTTTGTTTTAGCGAATCTAATAATTCTTTCGAGATCACTGAAAACACGAACGAAGAATATTTAGTTGAGTTTTCTAGACATAATCTTGAAGTAAAAACTTATAACTATATGCTTTTTCCAGTAAAACGAATAAACTCTATATTATTTGTAAGCCGTAACAACATTATTAATTGAAATAAATTATTATTTCCAGAAAAACTGACTTGTTTTCTTTTTGAATTTGTTATTATTTCGTAGTAGAATAAATGTACATAGGTATTATTATTAAAATATTGATACAAATATTAACAAGAAAAATACCAATTGTACAGTATTAATTCAGTATGTGGAGTATTGATAATATCCCGAGGACTATTATGATACAATAATTCTATACACAATCCTGATACAATATGATATGAATTTGGTATTAATTACTATAATAAAATTAGGTATGAAAAGAATATACGTCATATGAAAGAGTAATACAATATTATTATCAATTTAAAACTCGACTTTATCAATTATTTTATAAAAGGGTTTTTATAGATTTTAAAAAGGATTAGAATAATATCTATATATGGGAAATATATTATTTTAATTCTGAAGATTTTACATACTATTTTTTTATCACTTTCGTACAAAAATTTGTGATTGTATATATATATATATATATATATATATGTCGTAGGCATCTAATAAAAACCGGCATTTAATTAAAAGACTAGTCATTTAATTAAATGCCGGCTTTCAATAAAAATCGTATTGATATCTTTCTTTTACCATTATCTGCTAGGCATTTACTTAAATGTTGGCTGGCTCTCCAGGCAAATAATAAAATAAGCAAATATATATCAACGCACGATCCGCAAGTCTTTACGCCGGTAGTGTAATACCACCCGATTTAACCAAATACTAGGAGAGGGAGATGTGTGGTGAAGGGGGAGGTCGCACCCAGGCCTGCGACCCATACTCACACACACCCACATACATACACATATACACATACACACACATACACGCGCATACACACACGCACACATACACGCGCCGCAACTTCAAGTTCGCAATTTTTCCGCTATAAGCGGAATGTCGTTGCAAGCGTGGATTTACATTGTATTTGTCTTGTATTGACATATGTTACATAATTCTGAAGTTATTTTAATTAAAAAAATAATTTTGAGAAAAACCAGTTCTAGTTTTTCTTCGTCCATGACAAAATCAAGTTATAGTCATCAAGGAGGAGATTTAAAAATCCAAAATCAATTCACCTCTAAATCTGAAGTTACTTTTCTTAAAATTAAATTAAAGGCTGCTTATTTTAACGGAAATGCTATAATATGTTGTTATCCGATTAAAGGTCTACACCTTATTTGATCAAGAGAAAGTGTTTTTTTTTTTTCAAAGAAATTTCATAAATTGCTACCAAATCCCTAGCGCTGTAGGCGTAATATTCTTCTAACCTTTTGCCATTGTTTTTCTTTGTCATATATTTTATTCCCTCACCTGGATGTAGACATATCTCCGGAAATTGTTTCGGGTTATTGAGGAAAATTTTTGTAGAACCCTCTTTCTGTCTGAATCAGACTTAACAATTGAAGGTTTTTCAAAATGATTGTGGCCTTTTTCAGATTTGTCCATACGGAAAGCCAACAAATGTGTTGAAATGAAGGAGGAAGAAAAACACTGTTAAAGGTGTCCCAGATTGCCTCCAGGAAAAATGTGAAGGCGTAAAATGAATTGATAAATAAAACTTCAAAAGAAAAGGTCTTTAAATTTTCAGTGGAATAGAATTGAAGTTATTGGTTAGGTTTAAAGATGGTAGGGTTGCTTGGATGAGGGTCTTCTGACATAAAATGTCTGTGTAAATCCGGAATTTCGGTTTTCTTTTGATGTTAGAGAAAGAGAATGTTTTGTAAGGGGTTACTTAATTTGCGGGGTTGTTACATCGCGTTATTTTAATTTAATTTTTGATAGTGCATATCCTTTGAGATAATAATTGGATACGAGAAAGCGATTTAGTTCAGTCTTGAAAAAAAAACGACAACTAAGAGGTGAAATATCTAAATTAGATTTTCATATGCAACTCAGCATCCCAAGTGCCGAAAACTTTCCAATCTTCCATTGAAAATTATAAAAACAGACATCACATACATATGTACATTTATAATTCATTGCAGGCTTGAATTTAATAAGGAATTTTTGATTAATCCATTAAAAATCACCGCCGAATTTATTGACTTATGAGTAGTTTTGTGTTCCCGTTCTTATTTATAACTTATTGCTATCACTTGACACTTTATTCGCTTATCCTGAAGCTTTGTTTAGTTTCGCTTTTCTTAAAAAACCACTTCACCTATCATATAAGCTTCAGTGCGTTCGATACACAAATTATGGGCGCGAAATGTCCAATCGGAGCTCTTTTCCACTAATATACCTACATACCTGGATAAAGATAATAATTTAGCTACTAGCTTCGCTTCAAATTCTCATCCTCCATTCATTGCACAGACTCTTATTTTGCATCTCCCGTATGCATGTGTACAAGAGCAAATACACATCCGTACAGCGGATGTATTCAAGGCCCTTAAGATGATCAACGTCTCCAAAGCGACCACAAATTCTGATGATTTCTCTCCCTACTAATAAAAAAACTGTGCCTCATCCTCTCATCCTTGGTTAAATCTTTGCGCAAGCTATTCTTGTTATGTTATTCGACAAGGAAATTTCCAACTGCTTGGAAACTAGGCCACGTTCAGCCTATTCCCAAGAAAATCACATTGATTCCTTCAAAAGTTTTTGAATCTATCAATAGTTCTAAATTATTTAAGTATCTATTAACTCATCTTAACGATCGCCAATATGGCTTCTGAGCTGAGCGCTTATCTGGAGACTGGCTGACTGCTCTTACGGAACGTTGGAACCGTAGTCTTCACAATTTTCGGAGCTCTGAATATTTCTAAGGCCTTTGTTAGACTCTCGCATCCAGCTTTTTTAGCCAAACTTAAAGCACTTGGCCTGTCCCTTCCTATTCTATTATGGATTGAAAGTTTTTTTTATCTAGTCACCAAATACGGGTTGTATTATATGGCGTTACATCTGAACCTCATCCTATTATTGCCGGTGTGCCCCAGGGTACCGTTATCTCGCCGCCTCTCATTTTAATTTTCATTAATGATCTGCTTTCCTTAATTTCAGTCCCATCCACTGTTACGACAGCAACGTTAAGTCTGTTTACTATTTTGATACTCTTGCGGACTCCAAGTACAATGCCGCATGTGATAAACGAGATTCCATGATCAGATCATTAAATAACGACAGTATCCGAGCTTATGGCAAAGCAAATTGCGTCGAATTCATTGCATCTAAGACCCAAAGTAGTATCATCTCATCAAAACAAAATCAACACTTAAACACTCGCGTTTCCTTTGATGGACTATTCATTTCTGATTCACAATCACTAAGTATTCTTGGCAGTAATATTTCTATTAAGTTAAGCTGGAGAGATCACATCTTCTCTGTTGCCAAAGAAGTATCGAAATGATTTGGATTTTTGAAAATGTGTAAGAAATATTTCAGCCCGTCAAATATAGCATTCCTCTTCAAGTCCTACATTAGATCAAGGATGGAATTCAATTCCCATATATGGTCCAGGGCTAGGCTCATTAAATATTGTCCAGCAGAGAGCCCTTTAGCTCATTGATGATGAAGCTATCACTTGCCACATCGACTGGATTGAGCACCGCCACAATGTTGGATGCCCTTCTGTCTATTAAAATATATAAAATTCCGTGGTGCTTTTTATCCCGAATTATGTGAATGTGAAAAATCTACCATCTTCTGTTCTTCGTAGGTCTTGCGAACTGCGTAGGTCTTACGAACATCGGGATCTCCACCACTTTCTTCATATCCCCTAATCACCGTCCTGCCATACTATGCTTTGAATCATAGGGTATACCTTAAGCTTGGCTTAAAAAAAAAAAAAAAAAAAAACATTAAAGCCAATCCCATACGACACGCGATAATCATCGAATATTCAGCGAGTGAAGTCGAAAGCACGTAAACGATAGAGGATTGACAATGATGAATATTCGGTATTCGGTATTAGAATCGAAATTTTTGGCCCGAGTCAAAGAGCTAGTGACTATTTCCTTGAAATTTTCGGTGATATTCACTAGCCGTATCCGATTGGCTTACGCAGTCTTTGATAATCGAAAAAATTATATTCGCCGAATATACAGCAATTGTGCTATGGTTAAAAAAAAATTTTTGAGGGCAGTGCGGGTGACAAAACCAATTTTAGTGATCTGACTATTTTATTTAATAAAGTCGAAACTGCTTTTACAAAACTTTACGTGATATGAAAATTGGAAAACCACATATCGTAGTCCAGTATGTTAATAACAACAATTTCTACTCTCATATGACAATTTTTTCGCTTAGGTAGACACAGTTTATTTGTTAGTTATTTTATATCAACTAAGGTTTACTTGGATCTCCTTTAATCCCTCATAGTCTCCTGGTTGGTGTGGATTCAGGTACAATACCTTTCAGTTAGTTCATACTAATACCAACCCAGATAAATATATTGAATCCAATTCCATTTTTAGGGTTCCGTACCCAAATGGTAACAACGGGAACCCTAAGACTTCGCTGTCCATCCGTCCGTCACCAGGTTGTATCTCATGAACCGTAATAGGTAGACAGTTGAAATTTTCACAGACTATGTATTTCTATTGACGATATAACAACAAATAATAAAACTAAAATGAAATTAAAAATTAAAGGGGCCCCCATACAAGAAACATGATTTTCTCGCGGTTTCTTCCTCGTTTTATTCTCATTCATTATTAATATCATAAGTAGGCATTTTTTTTTGCAAATGACGCCTTCTTCATTTGGAAAAATAAATAAAAATTACATAGTATTAAATTTTGTATAATGGTACGGACCCATTCGTGCGCGAGTCCGACTCGCACTTGGCTGGTTATTTTATTTGAATGTTTTTCTTATTTTCAATGAAAATATTATTTGATTTGGAAAGTACCATTATGAATATGCCTACAACGGTTATACGATACCTAGGAAATGCAAAATTATAGAAAACTAATAGCAATTATAAAACCAGTAACAATAAAATTATATTTTAAGTTGTCATCTTAGTTTTATATGAAATTTGAAAATTCTTCATCTACATTAACGAAATTATCCTATATAAGAAATATAAAAAGAAAAAGAAAATCAGCTCGATTCCTTCGAAGGGCAGGCATCTTCCGACAAAACCAATTTACTGAACTTCATTATTTTCCAAAATTTTCAATTTTAGACACGAAATTTACGGAGAGGAAATTTTGCATTTTAATCGGAATTTTCACATTAGAAACTTCTACAGCGTAAATTGTATTTAAGCTTCACTGATTACTTTTTAATGAAAAACAATTTTACTAGGTGCGAAATTATTTTTGAAACTCCAGTTTTCTTATAAAGAAAGATTTCCCCTTTAAAAATACTTTCGCGACTTTATAGTAGTCGGAAGGAATGAGTATGGTATTTCAGAATAAAAGATTTTCGGGTTCAAAAATAATAGGTTCGCGTCATTTGATGCGATGGTACCTGAGCTTCGTTTTGGGTGTCGCTTCTCTGTGAGATTTCTTTAAGGGAATCGCGGAATAAGGGAAGTGCCTTATGGAGCCTTCCCCGGTTCTCAACCTGACATTGGGATGGAGTACTCACTTCGAAGATACACCAGTGTCTTCCAGGCTGAAGTCCTCGCCATCGTAATGGCAGCAAAGATTACTCTTGATATGGAGATCAAGGGAAGGACATTGCTATCCTTTCGGATAGTCAGAAAGCTTTCATGGCTCTGAGTGTCCCTCAGAAAACATCTAAGTTACTGGGGGACTGCAGTTCGCCTGTGGATAAGTTGTGTATCCACAACAAGCTGTCTCTTCAGTGTGATACTGGTTACATGGGGTTGGGGATGATGGGGAATGGAAAAGCTGACGTTTTACCTCAGGCTGGCTCGAACCGTATGAAGCATCAGCACAGACGGGAAAAACTGAGTACTCTCTGATTTTATCATGGGGCTCGGAAGGAAACAATTTTGAAATGTGGTTGGTATCGTCACCAGCCACAGCTCGCTGCACGCTCAATAACTAAAGATAGGAGTTGTTGACTGCCCTGAGTATCTATTATGCCTGGAAGGAGTGCCTGAGAGAACCGAACACTTCTTGTGTGGTTGTCCGGCCTTTGCCCGGAGCAGGCTTGATACTCTAGGTTGCCTATCTGTAGAGGACTTGAAAAACCTTCTTCACCAAGACCTGATGCGCTTCCTTAAGAAGACATTGAGGTTTTGGTTGAAAGGACTTCTAGAAAGACAGCACAATGGGCCGCTCTGTCCTCCGTGCTTGGACTCTCTCGTCCCCCTATATTTTAAGCTATACCCAAAAATTTACATAGTCCTGTCATTAAGCATGAAAAATTTCCACATATTTAAATAAATCACCCTCTGAAATATTTCTATTGGCGTTTCATTAGAGCCATCTCAGGTAATTTTTGTGGCGTGTTCAATCACTTTTTTTATATCTGCATAACCGAAAGTAATATAATTCTAATTCTTATTTTTCTGTGAAGAAAATTGTCGGCAGTTTTAGTGAGTTTAAAATTTAGTTTTTTGAACAAAAAGAACGGGAAAATTTAAAAAAAGAGGAGTTAAATCTCTAAAATTTGAAAATTTCTATTTAAGTTCAGGTATGTGGACGACCGAAAGCAATTTGGAATGAATGAATCAATGGTAGCTCTATAGCTTGAGCTATTTCTGAGACATAAAACTGTTTATCTTTCAAACTCCTACCTCTCCGCTTCCAACACTGTTAGATTTTTTAATAACAGCACCTAAAATTGCGAAATTTTTGCTTTGGACTTTAAAGTAAGCAGACGTAAATCGGGTTGGCTCTGAAGAAAAAGTGTCTAAAAAGCTGTTTAAACACAAAAAACGTAGTCCAAACTGACTATTATAGATGGTTAAATAAAGTGGTTTAGTGAAGAAGCCATGGATTTCAAATACTTTGTTTTCTCAAAATTTCACTCAGAGAAACAGTGCTGCCAGATGGTAACATACAAAAGTCAGGCAAATACTGGAGAGAAAATCAGCGAAAGAATTAAATCACATAATTACTTGCTCAAGACATAATTTATAGAAATCCAAAAAAGTATGAATAAAAAAAAACCTAAGGATGTATCCAGAAGTATAAAATAGATTAGATTAACATTCTTATTGGCATTTGCCCTATTTCCATCTTATCATTAAGTTTTATACAATATTATTCATACTAAACTATTTTCAATACATTTTAGAATTAAATCGTTTAAGTATGTTTTCATGTGAAACCTCGCATATACGGACAGCAACGGTGCAGAAAAATTGTTCCGTTCAGGAGAGGTGTCCTTTGATAAGAGGTATGGTAAGAAACGACCCTTTTAACTAGAAGGCCAAAACTTTATTAGCTACTACGAACTTCAAATTGTACTTTTTTAAGCTTTTTTTGAAATAACCTTTTATATAACTTTGTCGCATATGCTTACCAAGAACAAATTATATTTTCGTAATATAATTTTATCTTAGATACAATGGTGAACCCATTACTATCCTCAGTTTTAAGAGAAGAATTTTACAGTTGCTGGCACATATTGTAGACTTCTCTGAATGTGATTATACCCTCCCAATGAATTTCCGATAAATTGTCGTTAGAATTAATGTTTTGCTCATCCTCGGAAATCTCATGTTGTTGTTCAGTTTGGAATTTATTCTGAACTTCGGTAACAATATTTTGATTACTCAAAAAAATATCCATTTATAATTCGTATTTTCTAATCTAATACAATCCATTATTTTATAGATTCTAACAAAATTACCTGAGCGCACCAAGAGGATTTAATTATTGAAGAAAGCTCACGGGTAGTCCGCAAAGGTGTGTCATCCTGAACCTTAAAACCAAAGTCTTCTGCAGGAACTCTGGCATTATGAATGAAACCAGCTTTCGTGAAACAGTTTGTGATTGTTTCCTTTGAATCTTGATTCCAAACTGCTTGTATTCATATTACGGCATCCAGAACATTAACTGACTTGCACAATTTTGTTATAGCAGATACTGTATCTAGTTTCGTTATCATGTATCTCAAAAACAGGTTCCTGTAATAAACTTTAAAGATTTTTATAACCCCTCGGTCGAGAGGTTGACAAAAAGAAGTGATTGGTGAAGGATTCGTCCATCCATCTCTATGCGGATAATGTCCAGATTTATTTGGAAAGACCAATAGGTTTGATTGAGGATAGCATTGTTCGGATCAATGATGACTTGATTAGAATTAGCAACTGGGATAAAAATATCAGCATCTAATACTTAACCCAAAAAGCTCTACCAATATGCCTATATACAGGCTGTCCCGTACGTACCGCATTTCCTTTATACCACGGATTCCTCACTCAATTTCGAGAAATAAATTGTACGGGAGGAGAGCCGGAAAATGTACGGTGTGGGCGGTAGGGGGTTTTGTGATTTTGGGTGCTTTTTGTCCTAATACCATGTAACTTTCTTGTTATACACCCAATGAAGGTGCATCTCATGTGATAGTAAACCCTCTATAGTTTCCAACAAATGCCCAACCACCTCTCTACTCCCTTTCCGTCGGCAGTTATAGGATGTCAAAGTCAAAAAATTAGATAATTTTGCAATTTCCTTTTGATTTGCAACGATTTTCCCGCTAAAATACATGATAACTACACAGTTTTATGACAAGATTTAAAGACCCCGGAATGTTATCTTTAGACCATGCGCATGTACCTATCTAACTGCTACCGTTTTTATGGTGCATAATTTCATTAATTTTGCTAATAATAATAGAAATCGCGCCTAATTTCATGCAATTCCACGCAAATTAACAAAATTCATTTGTTTGTTTCCAATCTTCAAAAAGTTTTTTGAATTCACCCTTTTCATCCCTCAGAGCAAATATGTGGTGTACCCAATTCGAATGTTTTATTAAAAAATATAAATACTTTTCTGGTACGATTTTCAGTTAAATCGTATTCACTATTTACATCCATTATGGATTATGTACATGCAGCAACGAACTAAACCAATTTTTTTTTTGTCGCTTCTAAATGTAACCAGGTCATCATGCAGCCTTAGGCTGCGGTTATATTGTGAGAGATTTCGGGCGAATTTTTGTCTCGAGACATCGCGAGATTAATTCACAGCCTTAAAGTATTATAATCATGGCTACACTGCCGACGAAACAATCTCGCGATGTCTCTTTTCGTCGCACGATGTCTCGAGATGAGTTTTTCGAATTCAAATCAATTTGAATTTCTCAGGCGTTATCGCGCGATAGTCTGTATGAAAACATGGATTGCGAAAAATTAATTTCGTGTGTACGTGAAAAACCGGCTTTGTGGAACCAAAAATTGAAAGATCACGGGAATCGTGACATTTTAAGGAAACTATGGAATGAAGTGGCACTAGAATTAAATACAAAAAGTAAGTAATAAAAAAATTTATTCAGGTTTAATATGAGATGTATGTATGTAGGTGTACACGTTTTTTGTAAGAATTCTTACTTTTAATTGGAAAAAAAAAATTTTTCGGTTTCATATATAGGTATTTAACGTTAGCAGTAATAATTAAATAGCTCCAGCTTCACTGTTAAAAAAAGTTGTGAATTCTCTCCTTATTGCATAATGCCCTATTTCCACTACGATTAAATCTTTTTTCTGCACCACCATTATTTGAACATTCTGCTGTCTTTTGTATTTCGAGTAAGTTACTCTCATATACTCCTTCCATATCTATGATTATATTATGGAGCAAGCAAGCACACACTTCACCAAATCATCTACTTTGTCTGCATTAAGTTGAATTTCTCCACTATGCCGTTAAAATGCCAAAGGCGCACTTCATAGTTTTTCTCGCACGCGAAAGCCTACGATTGAAATTGTCCTCTTCTTCTGTGATTTTTTCGGCTGGATATGGCTTCATTAAATAATCTTTGAGAGGATACGCTGCATCCCCACGTACGGAATGCTCACACTGGTATTGGGCAAAAGATGTTCATTTGGAACATTGAACGTACCTGCTTCAAGCTGTTGGTAAACGGATGATGCAATAAATCCACCACCATCACTTTGTTTGCCATATACTCCTACATTAATACATATAAATTTGTAATTAGCATCAGATATGCCTTGAAGAACTATAGAAAAATAATTCTTGTAGGTTATAGAACATAGATCCACTTATCTGAGGACATTTAATTCTTATGTGCTTGCCATCAATGCTACCTATACAATTATAGGAAAATTCCACTTCGTCCAAAATTCCTCACTTATATTCCTAAAATATTCCACTGTTGGAAATGGCATGTGCGTTTCGTAAAGATTTTCCCAAATTTCTTTAAAGGTTTCATATACAATAATTCGTATTGTAGAGTGAGACATTCTGAAAGAAAAGGCAAGTGACCGAAAACCGCAGCCCGTAGAGAGAAATCTGAAATACAAGTGATAAGAAAATTATGTTACTAAAAATCGAAGAAAATGTTTCATATCGCGTATAATATGTATTTTATGATAACTTTATGAACAATTGGTAAATCACAAAAAGAGGTAAATTTATTCAAATTATAGAGACACCTTATGCATGTGCGCAGTATGGACTTTCTTTATTTATTTAGTCTTTGAAAAATTATATAATTATGGTATATTACTTAATTCATATATCTATTTATACATCCTATTTAAGGCAACGCAGCAAAATTGAAATGGAAAAATCTGCGAGACACTTTTAGACGGGAATTTATGAAAATATCAGCAAAACGATCAGGCGACGCCGGAGGATACTCTATTAAGACAAAATGGGCATACTATGCTGATATGTTATTTCTTTCAGACCAGTTCCTTCCATGAGAAGATTGTGGAAACATTCCTCATCTGCAAGAGGATAAAGTGGTGGTAACCCAACAAGCACCAGATTAAGAATTACCAATTGCAAGCACACCCAACGAAAACAATTTTTTAGAGGATTCAGTTGTAGAAGATTCGACACCACAAAATGATCAATGCAAGAATTTGTCAGCAAGTAAAGAAAATATACGGGCAAAGAACATACGAACCCGAAAATCAGCACATGCTACAAATAATACTACTCTCGAAAAGCTTTTTTTATTAGAACAAAATAAATTTAAACAATATAAACTAAACTCTTCCTTAGCTCAGGATGATGATTACCATTTTGCGATGAGTTTAATCCCATATTTTAAAGAATTACCCCGTAATAGAAAGATGACCGTACGAACAAAGATACAGAAAATTTTCTATGAAGAGTACGAACGAATTGAGCACATATCTGAAACGGAAACTCCTTCACATTGCAGTTCAATGGAATCAGCATCTACGCCTCTGCTTTCACCATAAGACTCCTCTAATGAAAAGTCTGGAGAATTTACGTTTTCAAATAATTATGAACATGAAAACAGACCATCAAACCCTGTGTCATTTCCCGCTACTGAAGAACAGCAGGATCATTCTCTTGTAAAATATTTTAGTTCTTATGAAACTTACTAGTTATTTCTTCCATTTTTTAAATACATTACGAGTATGTTAAAAAAATATCATTTTTTAAAGGATAGTATTTGTTTCAGATTATTGTTTTCAATTGAATGAATTATTTTTTACTTACCTTAAAGTTATGGCTAGTTTTTCTGTTGGTGCAATGCATTTCCGAAAGTTTGACTTTTTAGTTAATTTTGCTCTTATTTTATTTAAAGTATAGTAGAATGTTCTAGGTTTCATTCGAAAATATTCATAAAATTTGTTTGAATCTTGTTTTAAATCTTCAAAAAGTTTGTGGAATTCCCCCTTTTCATCCCTTAAAGCAAACATGGGGTGTACCCAATAAGATCGTTTTGTTAAAAAAAATAAATACTTTAATAAAGCACTATTTTCAATTAAAGCGTATTCACTATTTACATCCATTGTATTGTACATAAAGCAACGAACTAAACTAATTTTTTGTCGCATCTAAATGTAAGCAGGTCATTCATGAGATAACAAGCGATGACTTGGTCGCCTGGTATCGTCTGTTTTCGCGCGATGAAAATTCGCCCGAAATCTCTCACAATGTAACCGCAGCCTTAGGAGGAAAGTACAAAAATGAAATATTATATTCTTCGCATATATTCAACTCCATTATATTGATGTGCGAGGACAAATTATCCTCGATAACTACTTTTCTGCCATTCTGTCTTTGTAAATGCGACAATAGATGCATTATAAATCAATCCTCGAAAGCAAAAATATCAAACCAGCCACTATTTGTCCGATTATAGCGCTAACATTATCCATCCAAGTATTCCACAGGTACTCCGCCTCATATATGTACATATACAGGGTGTCCCGTCGAGATGGTAAAAAATTTTAAGGGTCGAAAGTACAGCCTATTTGCGATCGAAAATGTTATATAAAATTTTTTCGAGTTCGCACTATTTTCGAAGTTATAGGCGATTTTCGATTTTTTCGAAATTTTGAATCTTAAGTCACATTTTTGACCATAACTCAGTTCAGGTTACTCACACGACGACTCTTTTTCTTGTGTTTTACTCGTAACATTACAGGCTCTCATTTGGTGTAACTCGATTTTGAAAACGTTCACACATAATGGAAAAATTGGCGATTTGTTGTCAAAACATTTTTTTCGTCAGAAAATTCATTTGTCTTCAAAGTCATAAATCTCGAAGAGTAACCATGCCAACAGATGATCCGGTTCTCATAGAAAACATCCCTCATTTATTATCTTTTATAAAAATCCAACACGATTAGTTCACCTTAAGTATTGCCAGAGTTACAGTAAAAACTTGCCTGCAACATACCTCTCATAACTTGAGCAAAATTAAATCAAATTGCAAGGATGGAAGAAACAATGTACCTAAAGTTGGAAAATGTGATATTTTTTTCCAGATTCTTAAAGTAGAGACTGCAAGCTTTCCATAGAGTACCCACATGTCTAGACTCTGTGGAAGGAAAGTACTAATATTGAAGGGTGAACAAAAGTGAATTTTTTTCGAAAATCGTAGATTTAGTAGTGAAAATTTTCGAAAATTGATATTTTTGGTATGCAGAAAGTTGCTGAGTATAAATGAGCATATCACTACAAAGTTGCAAGTCTCCCAGCATAGAATCCAAAATTCAATACAGAATTTTGTGATTTTGAATTTTGGAATTTCAACCGTTTGTAACTTTTTTCGATGAAACTTTGGCTGATAATATGCAGTGTAAAAAAGTTGCAGATTAATAGGATCTAGAGAATAGGGGGAAAGAAAATCGCTTAATATGTAATTAGATATTAAATTTCGAAAAAATAAAAAAAATTGTTGACAATTTTCAAATTTCGAATAGTTACTTAATGAGAATTTCGAATTTCGAAAATCGAAAAATGCCAAAAGTTGTGTATTTGTAAATCCGGTATACACACCGAATTTCATTAAAATCCACTCGAAACTACCCGAACTATAACGAAAAATATGTTTGAAATTGGGCAATTTCGAACGCGATTTGCCAGTCTTAGAGGGTAAATCGAAAAAATGATTAAATTGAAAAAAATTTCTACATCCTTAATCTATATGAAAATAAAAAAAAATCTTCAAAAAGTATGCACAAAAATTCAGAAAATCAAGTCAACTTTGCCTCTCTAGATTTTCGAAAATGTTCGAATTTCGAAATTGAATTTAACTTTAGCAACTAACGAGTTATGTTCCGAATCCAACGGTATATTCACCTTAGCTGTAGGTCAAACAGTTTCGAAGGAGATAAGAGTTCCCGCAAAACGCGTTTCCGGATTTTTATGTAATTCGAATTAATTTTGCTCAAGTTATTAGAGGTATGTTGCAGGCAAGTTTTTACTGTAACTCTGGCAATACTTAAGGTGGACTAATCGTGTTGGACTTTTATAAAAGATAATAAATGAGGGATGTTTTCTATGAGAACCGGATCATCTGTTGGCATGGTTACTTTTCGAGATTTATGACTTTGAAGACAAATGAATTTTCTGACGAAAAAAATGTTTTGGCAACAAATCGCCAATTTTTCCATTATGTGTGAACATTTTCAAAATCGAGTTACACCAAATGAGAGCCTGTAATGTTACGAGTAAAACACAAGAAATAGGGTCGTCGTGTGAGCAACCTTAACTGAGTTATGGTCAAAAATGTGACTTAAGGTTCAAAATTTCGAAAAAATCGAAAATCGCCTATAACTTCGAAAATAGTGCGAACTCGAAAAAATTTTATATAACATTTTCGATCGCAAATATTCTGTACTTTCGACTCTTAAAATTTTTTACCATCTCGACGGGACACCCTGTATAATGTATGGTGATATAAGCTGGCCGGTTACATTCTCACGGAACATAAGCGAATAAAAATTTTTACTGGTCTCTGGATATTTGCAACTTCATTTGCAAATTATCTTTTTTCTGGCCTAGATAATCAGACTGGTTGGGTATGTCGTAGTTCCAGATATTTTCTAGTGGAACATTTTCTCGAACTGATTCTAAGTTGGCAATGTATTCATTAATTATGTCGGACATCTTTATTTAATGCCCCACAAATTAGTTAGTGAATTAACTTCAATGGAGCGGCTAAGTAAACTCTAACTCCAAACTAGATATCGGAATTGTTTGCAGCAGCTAATCAGCTTTAACTACAGGTAATTAACAAACTACCAATTCAGAACGAATAATGCACTCTTTAATTAATTTTCTTATTTTATTAAACTTACCTGCGTAACATATAGATACATTGGTTCTCATGATTACAAATCGCTTATCTTACAATATTTTGAATGAGAACTAATTAGTATCAATAAAATTTATTCCCATTGGAAAACAAAGCTTCGAGATTCACGTTCTTACGTTTTACATAGTTCATTCATTACTCTTTGTTACGTGATTTTGCTTCGTGACCAAAAAGTCTTTCATTTGACGTGATTTTACGCAATGAAGGTGCAAATGACCAGTTTAGTAGGTCAGTTAATTTGTTGGTTTATTCTTTATGACAGTGCATTTACAATTCGCTGACATCATTTGAAGTGGTATTAACGAAATTGCTTTTGTAATATCTAGCTTTTGTGATTACGATAAGTTTAATACATTGTGCGTATTACAGTAGGCCTTCCATAGTCGTTGGATGCATTCTACGACTAGATCATGCTCGAGGGTCTCGCGAAATATCCATGGAAGTCTCGCAGGCAAAAGAATCGATAGACTTAACGTCTCACCTGGAATACTAGAACATTTCGTTGGTGTCACTTGTGAAGTGTATTCCGTTAGCGATCATCTTCTTGTAGTGGCAACCAGAACTCTAGTTGAAAGAAAAACTGCATACTAGATATTCAACAACTATTTGTTGAACTCCGAGCAGTTCATCAATGGGTTCATTGAATTCTGGCACAATTGGCAAGAGAGGAAAGCAGACTTTCCTTTTCTTAGTCAATGGTGGGATGTTGGAAAGCTCCACGTTCGATCTTTTATCGAAACGAATTTCAATTGAAGTGGGTATCACGCTTCTAGCTTGTCGACCGAAGTATCTCGGGTGGCCGCTCTTCTCCCAACTCAGCCGGAGTTGACTCTTTATTTTAACAGAATAAAGGAACGCTTGGCAACACGAAATTACGAGCACATCTTGGAGTCTGTACTGCGAAGCAAATCGCGCTGGCTGAGGGAAGGCGATTCTCCAACCAAGTACTTCTTCCAGGCAACTAGACGATGTACTACTTCTTGTGAAGTCGAATCGATAATTGATGAATCTGGACAAGTCCTCAACGGACAACAGCTGTCAGAATATATTCGAGACTACTACAGTATTCTACTCTGAATCGATGTCGACCGCATCCTCGACCACACATCATTCTTAAGAATATTCCCACTATCTTTGAAGACAGTAAGGAGCTCCTGGATACAGTAATCACATTGGAGGATATGATTGCTGCGACAAAGTATCTAAGGCGACACACTTCAGCTGGTTATGACGGCTTAACTCCAGAATTCTTCATACGTTTCAGGAATTTTTATTATTCCTGACCATTTGGATGTCTTTAATTCGGCGGCATGAGGCATTTGGGTTTCCACTCAGGTGGTTCGATATCGTCGGTGTGCTTTATTATGTTTCGTAGGAACCGCTCCTGGCGAATCTTCGTCGAATGCTCGGACAATATTCAGTGCATCTACCATATGCCATTGTGATGCATCTTATGTTGGCGTATGCGGATGATCTTTCTTTTTTCGTGACAGGAGATAAAGCTTTTCCGATCGCTCGTGCTGTTTTCGAACAATACGAACGTATAGCAGGCGCTTACATCAACCTTAGTAAGAGTCAAGGCTTGAGGTGTGGAAGGTGGAGAGATCGTACAGATGCTTCACTGCACATCCAATGGACTAATACTTGCCTGAAGTATTTAGGTGTGTATATCGGACGCGAGGGTAAATAAAATTATCGAGGCATTGCTCTGGATAAACTCTCTAGAACTGTAAAATCATGGCGTAGTCGACTATTTCCAATATCCCTAATGGGAAGGTTCAGTCGTGATAAAATATTTGATTACCTCGTTCATCGTTCATCTGCTAAAGTCTGAGATGTTTGATCAAGGCCTCGTAGGTATTCTTCAAGCAAACGCGGAAGACGATGGGTTGCTCAAAGCACGCTCTGTCCGCTAGTCAAGATAGGTAGATTCGGTCTCACTAACTTGGTTATACAATCAAGGTGTCTCTAGGTTCGTGCATTCCAACTAGTGTTTTTCCAGAGAGAAACCTTGAATTCTCAACTGTGGGTAAATGTACTGGGAGGGATCAGCATAGGAGAGTTCTACTATCTGCTCTCTGTTCGACCACACTATCCTCGTGACTGGCCACAAGATCTAATCTCAACGATTCAGTCCTGGAGCAGAATCAGTCCAGCATTTCATCTTAAGCGGAATGCCTTACCGTACACGCAATTCGCGTCGATTACAATCAGGTTTAATCCTGAATTAATAGATTCAGTGTTCTGTAATGCACGAGGTTTTGAAGCTGACACGCATACACTGACGGTTCTCGGAGGTATTATTGATATCTGTCGAAACTGTGAAATAAACACTAGCACTCCAAAACTACGCGACCTGGCTGCTTCTACGCGGAAGGGATTTCGCCAACTTGGGATCAGTGACCCCGGCACTAATTTGGAAGATGCTTTCATTCTGAATAGACCACTTCACCCACTTTTCAGCACACTTACAACACGTGTTCTTCGTGATGTGCTTATGTCAATAAGACCTGCGGAGTACCCAGGGTACAACAGATGGCGAACACACCTCGGGGTGACTATGGGCATGATGGGAGGGATAACTTGCAGAGTAGTCTACAGTTATCCTTCTTGTTACAAAGGTGCTGATGTAGCATTCAAATTGCGGCATCACAGTTTTATGTATCCTAATCAGTTGTCTCATATCAACTGGCGAGCTTATAGGATTTGCACAGTTTGTGCTGGTGAAGGCACCCTGTTTCACAGGTTCTTCACTTGCCCAGCTTTACAAAATCTAATGGAACTGGTGCGCGATATGTGATCCACCCGAATTTCGGTATTCTAGGGCATCGCTTTTACGGGGAAGAATGGTTTATACTCGGGCGAATTGTTTGATTAGCTTTCTGTTGACACTGGCCAAATCTACAATTCATTTGTACTACATAAGAATCGAAGATGTGAATCAGAACACTGACGCAGAACACCACGCACAAGCACATGAGCGCCATTTCATTGACTGAAGAAGCGTTTACGTCTTGAATATCTGGCAACGAACGCAGACATATACAACTGCAAATGGCAACCACTATCGTCGATGCTGGACGGAGCTCTTATCTTTAGCTGGTGATAGCAGGCTACAGCATTTGCAACACTAGTCCACGGAATCGTTGCACGTACGGTGGGAAAGGCAAGCACTCTATTAGAGATGCTAAGATAGAGGGTTGATGAGGGCAGTTTGTAGAGGTCTATGATACTAGAGGCTACTCTCATGGGACTCTATTACGGTGTGGGTAAATGTTTTCGTTCGTTCGGGTATTAATTTTTAATTCCGTCTCGGTGCAAAATTGCAATATTTATATGTTGAAATTTCGATCGTTTAGAAAATAATTTTTATTAGACTATTTTGGAAATTGAAACTTCTTGGAACTGCCACTTACCTAATTGTCAAAATTGTGACATAAATTTTTTATTTTCTATTTTTTAGGCCTTTTTCAAAATTGTTGTATCCATTTATATTGTCTCTTTTGACATTAAAAACGATATTTTACATTTTCATTTCCACATAATCTCGTAACTACTGAAAAATGTTTTGATGTATATATAAAAATTTTCACAGTCCCTTAGAACAGGACTCGCAACAAGCTTAAATATAAATTAATAAATACTTAAGCTCAACAAGTTGTTTTACCACCGATCGAAGATTCCCAAAAAGTTATCTCGTTTTTCATGTATAATCAAAAACAGAAAAATACCTAGGTGTCTCTTTTGAGAACATAGTGTTATCTTTTTGTTTTTTTTCTTTTTTGATGTCCCTATTGACTGTTATGTTTGTGATTTTTTAGGTTACCTATGTAGTGTATTTTCTGTTGCTTTTTTATCTCCTTTATAGCCTTTTGCCTTTTATGTTTAAGGAATGTTGAAAAGAGCCAGAGCGCCAACAAATAAAGAGCTTATTTAAATAAAAAAAAAAAAAAATTTGAATGATTGAGACTTTTCTCCCCCCTACTTTTTTTTTATTATATATTTTCTTTGGTGTTCCCGGTGTAGTACTAGTGCTGTTCATTCTGTTCGTTAGATTCGGTTCGTTCGTCCGTTTGAGGTCAGCAGTTGTTTGAGTGCAGGGATAAGTATGTTAGTATCCTCTCTGGAGTAATTCAGGAGGTCAGTTGGTCTAGTCTTGATACCTCGTTCGTTAAGTAGTCGGTCAGCTCCCCGCACTCAAAAAAGTTGTGGTGAGCTGTGAGCTGAGGTCCTCCGTCTCAGTGAGTGCAGGTCGGACCTGGTTCTAAACATATCTTCCTTGATGGCTAGGAAATGCCCCAACCTGCTTCTAGCCATCACGATCATTTTGCGATTGGGGTATTCGCACATGTTAGGCCGGTGGATTGAATTGTGTTGGCTGGTCAGGAAAAAATTGGAGCCGTTCTAGGAGAGTTGCCTGAAGGCTTCCCGCAATTTTTTGAAATGCATGGCTGCCGCTCTGTATTTCGGTGGATAGATGGTGATGTGCTCGCTTGTGGCTGTGTGTTTTGCCAGCAGGTCCGCGCTTTTATTGCCGGGTATTTTTTTTATACAATCGTATCTGGGGTTTTAAAGATATTTGTGGAATCTCTAAACATATCTTCATGACATGCATTGTCATGTTTTTGTTTTTTTTTTTAGAAGTTCTTATATGGCATTCTTTCTTTATAAGAACTTCTTCCCGAGGTAACAACGTACAGATTGGGTTATATTCAAAGATTCCTTTTATACCCTTATAAATTCATTAATACCAGGCTAAACATGTACATTATATATAATAATAATTATGCAATACTAAAATAGATAAAGCCACAAAAATATTAAACCAAACGTCACATGTAGGGAATTTCATACAATCTCAGCACTTTCCAAATATATTTCCTGTCAATGAAGTCAAAAGACATCTCGTAGTAAGGTAAAATAGACTGATCATAATCATTTGGAACCCTGTTCCCTTTATAATAAGTATTTTCTTCTTGATTGCTTCCTTTCACCTCTATCATATCCACATCCATGTCCTCTATATATCTACACTTTTCCTGACACCCTGTATAATCCAATAGATTTTATACAATTGACCTCTATGCTTCAGTTCCTTAAATTTTTATATTTCATTGTAGATAGAATTTCCCACCAGTCCCGTCCTGATTTAGTGATATTAGATACATGTGCGTCCATTCAGGATGAGCATTAAGAATTTAATTTAATGTGGTTGTGTTTCATTTGGTAGGATGTGTATATATGACAAATTTGACCTGGAATGATGACAAGCAAACCACTTAAGGGTGAAAAGAATGTATTGAACTAAGCTCTTATAAATGTATTCACAGGAAGAATGTGTATGTCATCTTTGACATGCTGAAGACAATTTTTGCTAAAAAAACATATCGAATTTCATATAAAAATAAGTAAATAAATATGGAACTCAAGGTGTAATTTTGCGCAACATTTACGAAACGTTTTTGGTTAAAAAAAAATTAGGATTGAATTAGTGCTCTTCACGTTCGTTGGTGAGAGGTCTGAAGCTATGCTGACTGCTTATTTCGCCACTTAATATTTACTTCTGGATCAGTTAACCAGTTTCCGAAATTGAATTGATGAAATTGATCCGATAAGTGAGTTAAATGCTAATATGAAAACTTTTTAAGGTCAACTCTGGTAACCTTGAAAGCGTATCCTCATGAATGTCATTGGAATGAATATTTCCGAGCATGAGGTAATTAAACAACAACAATAATACACCATTTCCTGCAATATCTTCGAAGATATTGCAATGTGTGGCATACAGTGTAGTAACAGAAAGCTTTTCACTTTTTCTTGTCTTTGGATATTCCCGTAGGTGACGTACCATATTAGTTTAGTTTGCCTTGGCTCATTTAAGTGTTAAATGACTCACCCGGAAATCTTAGGAGTACTCCTTCTAGAACTTTGGTAAGATTTTAATATTTCTCTAAAAGTATTCGAAAAGGAACGGTTCCGGGGCAGAGAAAAGCGAGTAAGATTTGAATTATGCACAACTCTTGAGTCATATATTTTTTATGCATCAACATGTTGTGCTTATTAAAAGTGATTAAATGAGTAAATGAGTAATTAAATGGTGAGTAAAATCTGAAATATTACTATACACACTAATACTAAGTGTGTCATTCCGTAATAATATATACATATATATATATATATATATATATATATAATAATATAATATTGGTAGAGAAAAATTTGTTGGACACGCACACATAATACAAAAAGTTATTTTGATTTTAGCATCTCCGTATGTCAGTCCTTACAATAATCCGAGAGCGCATTCACTTACAGTGCTAAAGTTGGTCACACCAGCAACTCCTTCGTAGGGCTACCATACAAAAATTTAGTTTTTCACTATATATTTGGGCACTGCCTGAGAACTCATTGACGCAGATAGCTGACATTTTATACAAGGCATTTTCATAAAAATAGTAAATATAATTTCAAAAATATTCTAAATTGGGCACACCTTCTTGTTATTGCCATATAAAAATTTAGGGTTTTTAAGTATACTGTGAAAACGATCAGTCTTAGATATTTTTATTGTAGTGAGAAGTTCTTTAGAATATGATATTCTATGAAATTCGTTATTATAATTTTTACCGTCCGATAAACCGTTCTAGAAATATATGCGAAAACCGCTTAAAAAAACAAACTTGCACAGAGGGATGATGACCATATGAAATTAGATATGAGCATTCATCTAGAACAGCGATTCTCAACCCGTGGTACGCGTACCCCTAGGGGTACGCGTTTGATGTCTTAGGGGTACGCGAAAAAAATTTAGTAATGGCGGATGTTAAAAATACACTAATCTCCTCTCATCGGAACGCCTCGCTAGAATATAAAATCAACGATTCCTCAACATCTTGATGTCGTAACAAGCCAGCAATACTTTCCTGCAATACAAAATCCAACAATGCCTCGACCTAATGTAGGGAAAGCCGGAATTCTTTTTTGAAAATTTACTGGAAATTTTTTCCTTAGAATTTCTATGGATTATTGGAGGTCGACAAATGCTTGGGCCACTTACAATTTTTATGAGCATAGACGCGTATGCGTAGATGAGCAATAAGCATTCATTTCTTTTTAGAAATTTACAGCAAATGTTTCGTCAGAATTTTTATTCAGGCTGGTGGCCAACTGGAGTAATTTTCAGATACAATGTGTGCCGTTGAAGCTAGTTACCGCATTGGTTACCGTATTGCTACATGCGGTAAAATTCATACAATTGCTGACAATCTAATTGAACCCTGTATAATAGATGCTGTTCGGTGTATGCGTGGAAAGAACATGTGCAAAAAATAAAAATAAATTCCTCTTTCAAACAGTACAATATCGGGAAGAAATTTGGATATATCTGATAATGTTGAAGGAACAGTGATTGATCGAATTAAAAATAGTAAGATTTTCGCTATACAAGTTTATGAAAGCGCAGATGTTGTTAATTTTGCTATTTTGCTTGTTATTGCGAGGTATTTAAAGGAGAATCAAGCCGAAGAAAACGTTTTACTTTGTCATGCTCTGTTAGAACACACAACAGGTGAGGATATATTTAAAGCTATCGATTATTATTTCAAAGAAAAAGGCATAAATTGGTCTAATTGTTGTGGGCTATGTACCGATGGTGGCAAGCCTATGTCAGGTATTTATTCTGATCTGCGTGGTCGTGTCATGAAGATAGCTCCCAATGTAAGTTGGAGTCCTGTTGCATCCACAGGCAAAGTTTGGCAACTGGGCACCTTCCAGTGCAAATTAAACTTGCTCTTGACGAAGCTACGAAAGTGGTTAATTTTATAAAATCTAGGTCAACCAAATCGAAAATTTTTAAAGCTCTTTGTGAAGATTTGAATAGTGTTCATTCCACTCTGCTCTTTCATACAGAAGTAAGATGGCTATCTCGAGGCAAGATCCTCACCCTGTTTTCGAACTTAGACATGAAGTACAGGTTTTCTTCGAAGAACATCCATTCCAGCTTGCTTCCAAGTTACACGACTGTAATGGGCTTCAGACGCTTGCATATTTATCAGATATTTTCCTACGTATAAACAATCTAAATTTATCCCTTCAAATAAGATAAATTTGAATCAATGATTAAAAAAATTGATTTTTGGAGGAAATGTATTGAAAATGGACAACCGGAGGTATTTGAAACTTTGCATAATTCTCTATTAGAAAATAAATTTGCCTCTCCAGAGAATTGAGCAACGGCATATCTCAACACTTAAAAGAGCTAAAATCAAGTTTCGAGAAGTACTTTCACAAACCTGATGAAGGAAACAATTGGATTTCAAATGAAGAATACTGAGTAGCTAAATTAGCTATCAAAGAAAAAGAGAACTTAATTGAACTTTCAAATGACTCTGCTTTGAAATTCGAACTTAAAGGACTCTGTCTTATTAACTTTTGGTCACATATCAACACCGAATATAAAGAACTTTCTGCTAAAGCGCTTAACGTTTTGTTGCCACTTACAAGTACGCTACAGTGCTGGTGGAAAGAGCATTCTCTTCGTATTTGTTTATTAAAAACAAGTACCGTAATAAGTTGAATTCAGCTCCAGATTATAAGATTATACCTTGCATCAATCGAACCTGAGCTCAAAAAACTATCTGCCTCAAAGCAAGCTCAGGGATCTCACTGAATATAATAAGTTAAGTTAAAATTAATGTAAAATTGCGAATATTTAACTTAATGTTTATAATAATTTATATTTATTAAGTATGTTGTTTTTTATTAAAAGTTATGTATCTATAAAAAATGTTTTAGTTTTCATCAATAAACATTGAAACGTTATTGCTATTTATTTATTGTTAGAACAAGTTTAAAATAATAACAACTACAAGTATTTTAATTATAAATATTTTTCAAATGAAAGGGGTACAATTTAGGATAATTAATTGCCAGGGGGTACGCAAACCAAAAAAGGTTGATAACCGCTGATCTAGAATATCGTAAGAATTGGTTTCAGACCAATTTGAGCATTTTCCTTGTTTTCTGTTGAACTTTTTAACAAAACAGTTACTATACCCCTCTTCAACCTCTTTCTAAATAAATGCTGACTCTCCAAGTACACCGACAGCATTCTTCTTTTGCATTTTTACGTAGCGCATAGATGTGACAAATGGACCATATAATTCAAAACGAAAAGTGCATATTCAAGTGAATGCTGAAGGTTCTCATAAATAAAACGCCTTTTCGGGACAAAACCATATGTGTTTTCCAAACTTTAGGATGGTGAGAGAGATAAGAGGCTGCCCTAGTAGCCACAGTTTACATGCCCTAATATTTTCCAAACTATACTACAAAAATATTGGACTGAATTCTAATATTTTTCCAAAAAATTTAACACAAAATGATGTCTCCGAAGTTTTATCCGACCTACTTGGTCAATCCTTGGAAAATCAAACGATTTTCTATAAAAATATTCAATGATATTGGAATTGGGAAAACAGTGGACAATTTCGGAAAAAATTTAAAACTTTTGCTTGATTTGTCCATTATTTTTCTCAATAATTCCGTATATGAAAACATATGGAAAAAATTTGGACATACTGCAAAAGAAGTAGAAATTAAAATCTTCTCTTTGTCCAAAGAAATCTCCATACTCTGTCCTTTATTCGAAAAACAACAGACAGCTACTGAATAAAATTTTTGGTATATTTGTTGTTCGTTTTATTTTATCAACTTTTTCTTTACTTTGTTGGAAAAAAGTGTGAATTAGTAGTGGAACTGAAGAATCGTGGCTTTCCATGGATGTTCTTCCGAATAAAACTGAACTTTATCCAGGCGTTGTCTAATAAAATTCCAATATTTTATTGTTTCTTGGAAAAAATGTTCAGGGTTTTGCTATGGAAGACCTAATGCTTTCATCGTTTAAGTGAAATCAGATTTATTTAGTATTTTGTTGCTGTCAAAATAGAAAGTGAAAAAGTACAATCTCTACTTTGTCCAAAGAATTGTCTATCCTCTTTCCTTTTTTAGAAAAATATTGGACAAAGTTATGTTTAAACTACTTTTGCCATTTTTAATTAGTTAAATACTCGTAATTAAAATTTTGTTCAAAAATGAATTAGAAGAAAAGGAAATCGAGAAGTTTTGATTAAATTAGTCTTAATTTTAATGGTGCAATGTATCCATAAATATAGAGTAAGTTATGTACATATGCTAGGCAAACAAGGTACCAACGACTGCGTCGGCAGGCTGACTAATTTGTGAAGCAACATTTCCCTAGTAAAAAGTATTCATTAGGAATTCAGCAGACAGATATTCTTGTTCTCAGTAAATAACTCTAGTAATGTAAGACTTTTCTATTTACTTTCAGAAATTTGTGTGGAGAGATTTGGAGTGCAATAGGGAATAGATGCCCAAGCCCAGCATTTAAAAAATCTCTCTGCAGGTTAAAAGACTCCAAAGAAGTCAATACGAATAAAGTAAGATATAAATTTAGTTATTTTATTAGTATTAAAACTAATAACGATTTCGTTCACAGATATGGAGGAAAAACACCCACATGAGAATAATTTTTCTTTTTTTTTTCTTTTCTTTTTTAATTGATTAGTTTTGTTGTCTTTAAAGAATTGCTTAAATAATTAATTTCATTTTTGTTAACAAAAGTAAATTTAAAATGCTTCTTATTTATTGTAGTATGGAGATATTTAATGACAATGCTAAATTGCAAAATTTCCAAAGACATTGTTTGTATAATTCCCGAAGAAATTCAGTGAATAATTCTGCAGAATAACCAAACGAACTTCCGTGGACTATTTGTGGATGAAATCCGCTTAATTTCCAAAGACATTGATCTTATGATTTTTGAAGAAATTCTTTGGAATAACAATGGCATACTTTCCTTGGACAGCGTAATTTTGCCCCGTGAAATTCCCACAAAATTCTTTTGACATTCTTGGGAATATTCCAAGAAACTCACTCTTAGAACAAGAATATTTCCTAAGAATATCTGATGAACATCCGTTGACTTGGTACTAGGGTCTATTGGGGCAGATGAATGACAGCTATCAATTTATATTAAAAATATTTAATTTTAATTTTTTCATATTTCACTTAGCTTGCTTATGTTACATGTAAATTTTTACTAAGTCTTCGAAATAGAGCACCCTAGGTTAGGTTAAGGGAAGTCAGTATCAAGATTTGCAAGTTTCATACATTTTTCAATGCGAATTTCAGGTAAACTATTTGTAGCAGAATAATGATTTATATCTTAAATTAAAGGCAAGTGTCTAGTAAATAACGTAGACTAAAATAAAAAAAAATGCATTAGAACGGAGATATTGGCTCGGAAGCATGCAAAAAATGGTAAAAATTGAAGTTTTTTAAATCAAATTCCTGTTAGTAGGAATTCTAATTTTTTTAGATTGTCACTATTTTAGAAAGATAAAGCCTAAATCTAGCAAATAACGTCGAGTTTTTTTTTCATTTTTAGTGGCACTTTTTATAATTATTTGACCCTAATAGTACTTGTTTTTTCTCTCGATATTGCACCTACGAGGAATTGCAATATTTCGTTGAAAGTTCTTGAAATGCAAAGCAAAATCTTATATTTAACAATTGTGGGCAAAAAAAATTTATAAGAGTTAATCCTCGTTAAAAATTGACCATTTATTTGAACTGCAAATATACAATTTTCGTCTTCAATTGTATAGTTTTGTTGCTTGTTGGGTTTATGTCTTTTACGCTAGATGTCTCTAATGTGACTTGTGGTCTCGGTCTAGGCTAATTTTCTATGAATTTTCTCATTTTCATGACACAAACCTACGTATAGTAAATTTCATTGCCTGCAGGCTTGCTGGTATCTAAATTGAAACTTTTGCTGTGTACTGACTCCTCTTAAGTGTAGGGGCGACTAAGCCACTAGGACCATGCTGATACCGCGACCATAGATATGAACATTCCAAATCTCTTAAAATCAATGCTTATGCAATATTGTTCTCTCTTCTATAAAATGTTTCTTGTGTGACATAAATGTCTACCCAACCACCAGTGAACCAGTAAAACTAAAACAAAAAGCTTATGAAGAAATAAAGCAACCACCTATCTAAAGTTATGAGAGTCATCTGTATCACCTACAAAATTTATGATTCGCACCTTGTTCACACAAAGACAAGATAAACCAACCTCTGACATATTTAGGACCAAGCTTTTATATTAAAAATACACAACTTGTAGTATGGGAACACCCATGTGATGCTTTTCCAATATTTTCATCGCACTAATCGTTCTCCATAAATATCCCAAAGCTCCGAGCTTACTTATTTTCTATAGTGAGAAAGAAAATTTTTCTTATTTCTAACGAATAACATACGTTACACAGTCGAATACATAGGGAACATATATATAAATTTGTAAATAAAATCATGCTACGGATGATATTCAGCATTTGAAAATCAGGGGTGCTATTTTCGTATGCTAGCAAAATGTCTTATCTTATGGTTTTGGAAATATAGCTTGTTAATTTGAAATAACATTGATATTGAGTGGTAAAAATATTGGTAAATGGGTGATAATTGAAACGCTATTTATTATTATAAATAAAAACTATTTTAATTGTATCAAAAATGTATACATACACATTTTGAATTTAAAAATCTGTGATCAAAACAATTGAAATATCATAAAATTAAATAATAATAAATAATTAGAAAGCTCAGACTATTCTTGTAACGCGGGCGAATCCTAGTATGCACTGAATAAAAAAACTTGCGAAACGCACACAAAGAAATTTAGAAACTTAAGAAAAAATCCCGTTCTACAACGGGCAGCTTCAGCTATATCTAAATAATTTAAGAAACATAATACAAAATGTAAAAACGAAAATCATTTTAGCTATCCTAGACCGACTTATACCCGTAGTTACGGATAGGTCATACTTCAACGAGCAAAATACTGTATCGGTGGAGAGGATGGGGATCGTAACGGTTTCTGAGATAACGAGAATTAAATATATTTATATATTTTGATGTTGGATTTCCGGCAACAAAAATGTCCCGAGAAAGTCATTTTATTAACAAAAATTGTTTTCTATCAACCCTAGTACGCTATTCAAGCGAAAATTTCGCTTGTATCCTAGGCATATAGTTCTACACGGAAAAAAGTTGTGGAGAAAATGTTAAATCAAATATTCAATAACATTAAACTGGCAAATAACACACGTAAAATCACAAATTAAATATAGGTGCCAGAGCGCCAAACATCAAAGGGTATATACATATGTCATCTTTTGCGTGTGAAATAAATGTCTGGATATTTAAATCGCTGCGGAAAAATGTCTCCACTTCATATTAGCGCAATCTGCATTCCATGATCTAAACATTGATTTTTTCTTTCGAACAGCATACTACTTTACGAAATCTCAAACAGATACTTTCATGGCATTTTTCGCCCACATTTTTTTTACATAGATTTTGCATAGGAAACCAAATTTTCACTTGAATAGCGTACTACGCTTTAAGCGGGTGAAATCTTTGGATGAAGAGGTGGAATTTTTGGCGCTCGTGTTTGTGCGAAATCGATGCGTCATGGAAAATGACGTCCTATGATAAAAATGTTCAGAATAGAACACTACTATCCCTGAAAGAAAGAACGGAAAAAATATATGCGAAATGTAGTAGCTGGCGTATATGTGACCAAAGTGCATAAAAATGGTTTTTCCGGCGACAAAAGCGTCCCGAGAAAGTTTTCTGAATCAGGAAAAGAGTACACCTCTCGATAGTACTCGGCCAGATCTTTAATTTGATTTGCAATAACAAGGCATGCATTGCAATATACTTCACTTTGTGCCAATTTTTGAGATGCCAAGTTTGGAACTGAAGGCCTGGCAACATACGAATCCTAGTTACAAGCAAATAGTGCAATTTTAGATATTGTAAGCTTTCTGATCGGAGGGCTGTGCAGTTCTGTACCTAAGATTTGAGGTGATAATATAATAATTTATTTCTCATTAGGTGCTGTGAATTTGTGATACAGTTATTATTTATATCAAAAACTGTTACTTGTTTGAACACTTACACAGTTAACCTGGTAATCATATAAAGAAGGAAAAGAAATAGAGTGTAGCAAAATTATTGTGATAGAACTGAAGCGTTTTGGTTGCTGCTTTAAGATGTCCCAATAAATTTAGCCGAAATTCTAGTGGATTTTATGAAAATTTTAGCCGAAATTTAACTGCTTTTTTAAGTAGATCTAGCCTTATCTCATAAAAAGTGTTACCAGCGTTGATCGGCTGACAGAAATACGAATTTGCAGAAATTGAAATGTTGAGTTCAGGCTTCGGCTCGAAAATATCGATAAGCGATATATATCGGAAAGGAAATATCGATAAGAAATTACGAAATATTTGTCGATAATTCAAATTGGCTTTGTGATACCCGATGTAGCTATCGTTGTATCGTAGCTGACGTTCTTTAATAAACCCTTGTATATTCTCTTCTTAATAAGGTTTCTGATGCTACTTTTACCAAATGAATTAAAATAGAAATTTTTTTTGTTTTCTTCAAAAGTCATTCACTCCACATTAAAACCTTTCGTAAACTTACCGCAATTTTCATTTCGAAAACGAAACATTTTGCAGTACAGAATGCAAACTACCACCACGCTGACAGTCCAAGTTTTTCAGTTTCACTTCCATTTGGCCTGATGATTCGTTTCTGTTTCGCATTATCAACACTAAAAAGTTTCATTTGCGTACGCTTCTATGCAAGCATGTTTACATTTTCGTTAAGTTTTTGTTTCGCCTTGTTTGACGAGTAGTCACTTTCAACAAGGCGTGATGTTCTCCAAGCTATCAGCACACACGCATTCTTTCATATCTGTATTCGTCCTGTGAAGGCGAGACGCAACGACTTGCACCAAATGAAGGTAAGACTCCGTAGACATTCTATAGAATGCTAAAACCCTTGTATCTGTTTGATGCAACTCCTTTACCGCGCTGAACAGTCTGCAGCTTGTATGTATGTATATATTTTTTTCAATGCAGGGATGTATCAGAACCTTCTATATATTGCAAGCCATGAAGTGGAGAAATTGGCACATACGTTGAAGGAACTAGTTGTAGGGATGGCCAATAGTTGGAAAAATATCGATACACCGATATTTCCATTTTAATTTTTTTTTTAAATATTATGCACCAATATATTGGGTCTTAAAATATCGATACCCTTAGTGTCGTCGATACGATATTGGTTATATGTATAAATATAGTACTTGCAATGCACACTATGTTTTGCATATTTAATTAAAGGTCTCGCCGAGTAATATCGAGTGGTGTACTCTTTTCCTGATTCAGAAATCTTTCTCAGAACGTTTTTGTCGCCGAGAAACCTACTTTCATGCACTTGGGTAATAATACACCCCACTTATTACATTTCGCATATATTTTTTTCGTTCTTCCTTTCAGCGACAATTGTGCTCCAGTGTGAACATTTTTCTCTTAGGAAGTCATTTTCCACGATGCACCAATTCCGCACAATCACGAGCGGAAAAAGTAGTCTCGCCGAGTACTATCAGTATCGCATTTGGGTAACATACATCCCAGTTATTGCATTTCGCATATGTTTTTTTCGTTCTTTATTTCAGGGATATAAGTAATCTATTGTGAACATATTTCTCATAGAAAGTCATTTTCCACGACGCACTAATTTCGCACAATCACGAGAGGAAAAAAGTTCACTTTTTCTTCAAGAAAGTCGCCCTCAAAATAAATCCGATCGGCATCGCCAAAGCTTTCCCCCGCTTAATAGAAAAAAATGTTGTTAATAAAATATGCTCATATATAAATAATAAAGCTTATCACACTCTGAAAATAAGTTACGGAAATATATTTCAAAGAAAACCTAAACAGTTTTTGATAGCCAAGTGGCGAAAAGACCAGAAAGTCGAAAGTTAATTTAATAAAATATTCGCTAGTTATATAACATATCTCTTATTTTTATGCCGTAAATGGGGTATAGGGAGGTACTAAGGGCCTGTTCGAATCCAAGTCTTCGTCATACATATATATATACATATATTTCTTGATCATCAGAAACGCAGTCAAATTTACCAAAAAATTATAAAAATTTTGGTGACATGAATTATATTGTACTTATTACGATAAGCTATAATGCAAATTATGGCTGCTTTATGAATGCTCAATATTATTTAATAATTTGGTTTTTAAAGGAATTAAAACAGTAAAAAGCCTGCGCAATATTTATGCATGATTTTGCCAGCGTTTGTCATTTTTCAATCAATCTCAAGACGAAATTGACTTGAGAATAAACATAACCTCACAATATGTTGTCTATTTAAATTAGTCAACTCGAACCTTGACTCGGTGATCAAGCTAACGAGATGTCTGATCTGTTATACAAAGTAGCAAAGCTTGGTGGCATAGATAGACATGGATAGAGATTGACTCGATGTAACGTCACTATCTGTAATAAGAAGAGTAAGGCGAAGACGAATGCTTGGATTTGGACAGACCCTAAGTTTGTCATTACGTCTGTAATGGATAGAAAGAATGCTGGTAGACAAAAATAGATTAAACACTCATGCGTAATATTAAAGTTATTTTGATTTTTCCATCCGTCTGTCTGTCTGCCCGTCCACATGATAACTCAAGAACGCGTGCACTTAGGAAGCTAAAGTTCTGCATACGGCTTTTAAAAAAAAAAAAATCCAGATCAGAGTTTGTCATAAAGAATATGGCACTACTGAAACTGAATCAATTGAACAATCGTCAGATAGAATGGAGGGAAAACAGCACTACTGCACACATTCGCAAAATTTCACTTCACGGCTTGTAATATATAGAAGGTTGTGAATGAATCCAAAATATTCTCTGCTTACGTCTCCTGTATTGATACTAATAATATAGGATGAAAAGAATCGTCATTGGATTCACTCGACATTATATTAATCATAAGCACTTCAAAAACTTGAGACTTGGCATGTTACTGAAGCAAAATGATTCGAATTTCATCGCTTATGTTGCTCCATTTGCGAATTATCAGTTACTAACCAGGCTGCGACTTCGATCACCAACCAGTCCATCAAAACTGAGTAGCTTCGAGTGCAAAGTTTTGGTTTTGGATTTTCAATACTTAGGAACAGTACATTTTAGGCTAAATTTCTTTCTTTCATTTTCCGAATTACATTTAATATTATTTTTAATTCTATCCTTGCTTTACTATGATTTCTTATTTTTTAATATTTCTCGATGTCTACCCGTTTTAGTTATTTTCTTTTCAATTAAATTTATTAATTAGTCTTATATAATAAGTTATATTAATTATTAATTTTTTTAAATTATTTGTTGGCATAAATAAATATGAAATGTGAAATATGTAATTTCTCCTGGCTACCCATCTCTAACTCTCTCCTCAAGATGGCGTATTTCTTACGATAAACGAGTTAGTAAACAAAACATTCAGTCCTACGATGACCTTGTGATTCTCGGCGAGTTTAATTATTTCTTTTATACTGAATGGGAATGATATTCATGGCTTTCTACTTTCTCATTCTTCTGTCCATAACATTGTCTTGTAAAAGAATTTTATTATTGTAGAACGGTAAAATTTTTCTACTTTCCGAGAATGAAAAATAAATTTCACTTCTATGGCGTAGTTAGGTTCTTTTCATAACGACGAAATAAATCGATTGACCAGAATAAAGCTCCCGGAGTAATACTTCAACTACAAATCGAGTAAAAAACTGATTGCTTGGTTTTTGTTCGAAAGAAAAATTTCTTTCTTCCTGGTAATTTCAGTTTGAACACCTGGCTAGAATCCAAGAATGTCTTGAACAAATGATCTCCTGTACTCGGTTTTTCCTTTTTCTTCACAGTTGGAGAACTTCCTCTCCTTAATAAAAAAAAGACTACCATATTTTATCCTACAGTCCACTTGATTTCCGATTAAGCTTTCTCTGTAGTTGCTAAGATATATATCAAGTAATTAACTGTTATTTCTTTCCTGTCAAAAGGTCAGTTATAAAAAATGTGTCTGTTATCAAATTATTGTAACAGTTATCATCACCGAGAGCCTCATGAATTAAATTAATGGCAACACACGAAGATTTCTTATCTGATGGGGAACCTTTAAGTATAACTTACCCTAAGAACATCTGACGGCATTTTGGTAACATCTCCAAAATGCCTTAAGGACTTCGTGTTTAAGTAATTAGGAACAGATTCTTGATGGAAAATTAATTGTTAGTGATAACCATTTTCAATTCAGAATTGAAGATTTCATCAATCTGGGAAATTATCTTAAATTAAATTTATGGCGATATTGTGGCAAAATTTATTACGTTTTAAGTTTAGGGGATAAAATAACTGATGAGTCACTTCTTTTATAGGTTTTATTTTACCGCAATTCAATTCAATTTGTATATAAAATAAATCACAGAGCCTTTTAAACTACATAACGTGCTGGGTGTTGGATGATTTAATCACCTATAGCAGTTGTCTGCAGGTTTGGTTAAGAGTAACGGCGACTTGGTCACTAAAATCACGCGGATACCTCGACCAGATTTGATCAGTTGTGTTCTCCATGTAAGTTTATATAAATTGAATTAAATTTTGCTCTAAAAATTTGCACACAAAATTTATCTTTCTCTAATTCGGTCAAGCGGATTCAGTCTGGTATATGGAACTCAAGGTAAGGAACATTTACATTATGTCCTTTCAGCCTGTCATGTAATCTTTATGGCTCTGAGCGGCCTTTGGATAGAATCTAAGTTACTGTAAGACATCTTTGTATATATTATGCGTCCATAACATGGTGTCTCTGCAGTAAGTTCTTGGGCACAACGCTAGCTACCCGTGTCCAGATCTAGTTTTCCCCTTCTCAGGCCAGGCGGGTTACTCTTGGGTCTGAATTCCTATCTCCGGATGATTTGAAAACCCCCTCTTCACTTAGACCTCATTTATTTCATTTAGAGTATAGGAAGGTTTTCGTGAACGGTATTCGTGGGAGACTGAGATCTCTTATACCTCTGATTAAAAAATTATTAACTAAAATTTTACAAAATGACATAATTACAATATTAAAAGAAATTTTGCGGTATACTGAAAGTTTGATAAAAATTAAAACTTATTCCATGTATTATTGCAACAAATTGGTTGTGTTTTGTAATGACAAGGAACACTTATACCATGGCGAGTCGATGACGAACACAACGGTGGTATAATATCAAGTTTGAAGAGGTCTTGATAACGACATCGTCTTTGCTTACTCGGCTCTAAAATGAAATGTTAGGAATCAGTTGTAACAGATTTTGTCTTAAAAGTCCAATATCATTTCTCCTCATAATGATATTTTAAGCAACTCTTTTATGAAAGGAAATCCTCTTTCCCTGAAGGCTAAAATTACTCTGAGGGATACCTGAGGTGATAATTTTCGAACCAAAGGTATTTCGCCTTTCTTTTGTTAAATTCTAGTGAAAGTTATGACCAAAAAACTATACAATCTCATCACAGCAGAATCAGTTTGTGTACATAAATTATGGTATTTCCAGAATTCTGTGGGTTACCGAAGAAGTCCCACAGAGTTCAATTTTTGGTCCTCTCCTATTCTCAATAGTTAGTAATAAAATTATATGATACTGTTCAATCTTTATACGAATGATACTAAATTGCTGCTACCGTTTCGCAGAGACCTTAACTTTATGATCATCTTGAGTTGAACTCAGATAGATGTAATAGACTTAGTTAGAGTCTTGTAAAATCTAAGTGTCTAATCATAATTAAATTGTTAATTAGTTTTGTTTTTACAGGAAGGGGAGAAAAAATTCCAAGTACCAAGTCCAACCCGGCTCATTGTACTAACCTGCTAAACATCTTGTCACCAGAGTCTTACTGTCCTCTTAATGAAGCGCATCAGGTCCAGGTGAAGTAAGTTTTTCAGCTGATCCACAGATGGGATGGGACTTAAATAAATAATTATGTTACTTCATACGGTATAGTCCAGGGACATTGTCATTATGCAATAAAAGTTAGATTGTTGTAATCGTATTAAGTGTGTAATTTTTCGTACTTTTCCTTCGAAACTATAGTCAGTTAACAGATATAAGGCTACTCGACTAAGGTAGTGCAAGTGCTAGTGAAATATTTGGTAATTTAGACTGTGAATATGAAAGAAGTGTCGTTCCTGAAAATGTATATAAATGAACTGGTTTTATTATAATTCATGTCATGTCATGTCTTGAAATTTATTCAGTCAACAATTAGTTATCTGCTCAGCAAGGGAAAATTAAATATACTGAACAATCATAAACAAATGAATAATATCCTTTCCACAAATCATGTATAAATCCAACTATGGACATCTTATTATATTTTGTTTATTACCAAAATTGATTCATCACCACAAAAGGTAGACAAAGAAATTAGAGAATTTTACATTAAATAAAATTTTTCCAATAGTTAAATACATTGAAGTTGCACAGGAAGATACCTTTTTTTTTAAAATGACATGCATCTAAAATTAAACTGAATCCAACTACTATAAAAAGCGTAAAATTTACCAGATATATTACAATTAGTAGCACCAAAAAACAAAGATGTTGACATTTGTTATTACAAGCTGCTAGCAAATTGCTTTTATTATCGTACTGCAGTACAGGCATAGCTCCAATTCAGCGACTTGTCATTTACTTTACAGCTATAACCCCATTTCTCCAGCTATAACTCCATTTTGCCAACATTAACAAAAATTAAAAAAAAAAATTGAAAAAATATATAAAATCCTGTGTCACTACATCTTCTAAACTTCCACAATAGCATATCAATCAGACAGGAAAATGCCCTCTATTCGGTCTGAATTGAAGGTCTGATTAACAAAATGCTGCACACCTTCAATTATTATCCTCACCTTCCCAAAACTATTACACAGCTTATTTAGGTATTTTAAAGTTAAAGTAAAATAGGTGGAGACAATATGCGCATATTGGCAATATGCCCACTGGCCATAGTTTGGTTATTTACCGAAAGATGGCATCACATGCCTTACGCATAGTCTGCCATTATGCACGGTACAGAGAATACAAGTTACGGTACAGAGAACTCAATACTCTCTCTCCTCTCTCTCTTTTTCCTTAAATGTACGTATATACATTAGTCACGAAATTACGTCACAGCACATCAGCTACTATGTGTCAAAATTTTAATGAGAATACCTCGTGTTTTCTGTACCGTGCTATTATGGTAATATGTCTGTTCAATGTAAACCCCGGTTAAACCTACGGCTGCACCGGGCTACACTATTTTTTTTCGAGAAACCAAAGGCTATCCCAACTTAAGCCTGAACTACAATGAGATGCAGTGCAGTGCAGTGCACTTTATAGCCTGTGTGATTAAACGTGGCAACCCACATTGACTACTCTGCACTGCATGAAGTTAGGCTAATTTCTAAAACACTGCATTGCACTGCGCACTGCACCATTTGATATTTGTTGACAGAAGTGAATTGAAGTAGGCTGATTCTGACCAAAGTATAAAGTGTATAAATTTTTATTTGGAAAAATATTAAAAGATGGATACGGATGAAAGGTTAATAGAATTGGTGAGGGAAAAAAAATTTCTTTATGAAAAATGTCATAAGGATTATAAAAAAAAACGAGAAGTAGGAAAAAGCTTGGACGGAAATTGGGAAGGAGTTAAATGTGACAAGTAATTTGAAAGTTACAAAACAATTGGCGTTATTTACATTTAAATTGCTAATTTAGGAGATGCTGTAAAAAAGAGGTGGAGAACAATAAAGGATCGATTTCTTCGACTGAGAGACAACGAGAACAAGCCGTCTGGAAGTAGTGGTGGCAACAAATTAAAGAACTACAAATTTTATGAGTTACTATCATTTCTAAACAACTCCAGCAGTGTAAACAAGAAGTAGGTTGAAGTTTACATAAAATACAGCAATACAGGCTGAAAACTTTAAATTTTTATAGCACACACTGCAGTTATGACGAACCTGCTCCTGAGGTGTCAATGTCGTTTGATGACATAATAGAAGAGACTTATGAAGAAGAACTCTTCGTTGAAAAATCGTTCGTCAACATTACCCCTGAAACAGAAGGCACAAATACACCGACGTCAAAGTCCCCAATCTTACACCTAAATAGGTCAGCATCCCCAACAAATTCTTCCAGGGGTATCAAGAAACGGAGCTTGGGAGACGATCTGCTGATAAAAAAAACCAATGAGGAATTGCTTGGCCTAATGAGATCCGTTAAGGATGACAGTGGACCTGTAACCAAAGAGGCAGCCTTTTGCGATTGCCTGAGAGTTCAGCTGGAAAAAGCAAAATTACCTCCTCAACGCTTCGTGGATTTTCAGCTTAAAGTTTTCAAGTTGTTGAGTGAGGAGATGACATAATAAAATTCTTAAGCGGTTACTTTAATTTACAACTACTACAATAAAACAACTTTTCTTCACTTCATACAGAGAGTTTTATTTGTACAACCTTTACATGTACCTTAGAGTATTGTTCTACCTTCTTTGATTTGCGAGATAGTCTTCCAAAATGGCCTGCCATTTATTTTCTTACTCGTAGAGTAGCAGTATCGATGAATATAAATAAGTAAAAACAATAAATGTTAATAAAAAAATGACGCTTTTTTATTGAAAGCTTTGTACGATATATGTTCTACCTTCTAGCTGAAAAATTCTTGGGGTAATGGTATGAACCCGTACGACCCCTTCTCGGGCATTAACAATGCCAGTACACATCGCTCCCTATTTAAAATTTCTCTTTAGAATTGTTTGCATTATTGAAGGCCTACACAAATGTATCTGAAATTAAGTATAGTTGGCTACCTAGAGTTGATAAAAATTATGACGAAACATTTTCTGTAAACTTCTAAGAAGAAATGAATACTTATTACTTAACTTGCGTCTACGTTCACAAAATATTTCAGCGGCCCAAGCACCCGTTGTTGGCTCCAATGCATAAAAATTTGAGGACATTGTGTTGAGACATCGTTGATTTTAGATTGAAGCTACGCAAAGATGAGAACTATGTGTTCAGTAGCGTTGGTATTTGTTTTTTAAATGGGGGTACCTGGGTTCTACTAATAAAACCCGAATACAAATTTTCTCGTCCAACTTCAGCACAGGCATAGCATGGCTTTTGCAATATCTTTAGGCAATAGTATGTTTGGTTTGACATTTGTCACTTGAGAAGTGTCACTTGCAATTTATTGCTGATTGGGACATATAAATTACTTCTTGAGAAAAAGTAAGAGAAATCTGATTACGTTAATCCGGTGTTTTAAAAACATGTTCGATGAGTGCACAAAACCCCGGGTAAATTTGGGGAAAATTGTATGTTAAAAATTTACACGGTGTTCTCATCGAACAGACCCAATATCGGAACTGAAAATCAAGTTAGTAGATAATGCGAAGCGAGTAGTGTGAGCGAAAATTTGTTTTTTAAGATGCAATTCTAACATTTACGAGGTAAGTAAAAAGAACCATCTGTTCCATACATCGGTATTGAAGTTTAAATTGTGATAAAAGGTGATTGATTTGCAGTACAACATTAGATAAAAACATCACCTAAATTATAATGTAATATATTGCATATATATGGCCATATTACCAAATCCGTGTTGGCAATATGGCCATTTACACATTATTTAAAAATTAAGTAAAAAATATTTCAACACAATTTTCCGCGACTATTATTTTTTTGTTAGTTCTAAACATGTTGCACTTTATCATGATATATAGGCTCCGAGCTATGTAAAAAAATTTTGCCGATGATCCGCATTTTCAAAGCTCCAAGATTATGGCTTCTAGCATTAAAACATTGCACAACGTTGTTATATTCCTTGACTATGTCTCCAAAGAACTAATAACAGCTATAGTAATTATGAATAGTTACCTTCAAGTCATCGCAGAATACTTTATCAAATAAAATTAATAGGTAGCCTATACATACTAGCATTGCACGTAATATGAACAGGTAACGATTGAGATAGCGCTGGGTTGAGTTACTTTAAAATTCGTACTTTTCTTTAAAAAAAATTATTTAGGACCACGTGGTTTTAGAGTCTGTAAAATCAAAAATAAACAGCCATTCTCGTTTTCTTTTATTCTTCTACATATGTATCCTGTTCACTCGTTATAAAACGTATTTAGAAAATAAATAAACCTAATTTTTACACATTTTTACACTTTCCTCTTTAATTTGACCTATTATACTTTATGTGATATCGGCAGCCGTTAAAGAGTTATTAGCTAAAACCAATTCTCAAACTCAAATTTATTCCCTTCGTGACTGAAAACAAGTCATTTTAAAAAAAAAATCGGCAAATTTCGGTATGAAAGGAGTAGGTTTTGAGCTAATAACTGCAGATAGCACATAGGGTATAATAGGTCAAATTAAAGAAGAGAGTGTACAGTTTATAGTTCTTATGAAAAAAAAGGTATGTTAAAGACCGTTTTGCAAAAAACAATAGAGGTCAAATTAAAAAAAAAAGTAAAAAAATCCAAAATGTTTTGTTTAGACCCCCGTAACTCATGAGAGGAGAGGATTATGGGGCTGTTTGAGCAGTCGATGGAAAGGCCATGAAGTTCTGCATACAATAGGTTCTTAAATATGACCGTGCGGTAAGTATTTTTGTGAAAAACTTGCTGTTTTTCTTAATCACCCCGTAACTCCTAAACGGTTGATATTGCCGTCACCCCCCTCCCAATTTTTTGTTAGTTTAGGTGAGTGCTGTCACCTCCTGGTCTATTGACTTCCTAAGGGGAAACGCCCTGTATATAGAAATTACTAGAAACTCACGTAAAATAACGTAAAAACTGAAACGGAATTGTTGGCAGAATTAAACAGCAAAGTGAAACGGTACTTATCTTAATTTTTTCATGTATATTTTATTTTTTTTTTAATTAATTATTCTTTACAGGTCGAGACGCCCTCATTTTTTTGGCCTTCATTTATTCTTCTTCTACTCGATTGTGGTGACCTTATTTCTTCTGTTATTTTTTTCGGATTTTTTATTTTTCCTTCTGCCATTTTTGACCTCTTTATTAATAACTTTCTGTCAACTTAGAGACCCCTGACTCAGAAACTTTGTGTCTGATCGCCTGAGAGTAATAAAAGAGTTTTAGGGTAGTACATGGGCATTTTTGATTTAGAATGAGTGACTGGGGAGCTTTCCGATGGGGTAAAATTTTCTTACATATTAGGTGTTTTGGGGTGTGGGAGTAAATACCACCCTGGAAAGAGCAGATACACCGGTAGGGGGGAGGGCGACGATCAGGGCGATAGTCCCCCCTAGAGCTCTAATAAATCAAAATTTGTACTCTAATCAAATGAGATATCAAATAGAAAAAAATCTTTTTAAATAATACTGCTTCTAAATCCGCACTTAAAAAATAGAAAATAATTTCTTTCTTCAATTAATGAGTACGTCACAAATTTTTTCTAGAGTTTCCCTTCATTTTACATTTAATTAACTTTCTAAATTATAGTAAATTTGCATGTAAATTTAAAAAATTCAAGGTGCACATAGAAAACACAGTCTGAGCAGTTGAAATTTTGATACTACAGTGAATAGCAAATTTCCGAATTTCAAATCTGTAGCTCCTAATATTTAGCGAAATTCTTCATAAAATTAATTTGCTTTGACTTTGATTTCTTTGTGTACCTTGAAAATTTTAAATTACTCATTAAATGAAGGGAGAAATTATTTTCTATTCTTAGTGCGGATTTTCAAGGAAAGTTGTTTTAAAAAGTTCTTTTTTTGCAATTATTAGTTTTTCTTTCTTAGTTTAAATTGTTCTCAAAAAACTTAAAATTATACCATTACGGAATTTTCAGTACAACGAGCTACACTAGATTCATTTTTAGTAGATGAAATTTTTTTTCGAAACTGGGTTTTTTAAAGAAAAAAAATTTTTTTTCCGTATTTTAAGAAATATTGTGCAAGTGTTATACTATTTTGGAATCCTTATTAAATGCGTCAACTTTTAAAGTTACGTGCCAGACTGGCGTAGTACATTTTTTTTTCAGTACAATCAGTTAAAGTTCAACGAATTATTAATTTTATATTGTTGGTTCGGCAAAATGTGACATTTTCTTCCAAGCTGGAGCAGTTGGCTTAGAACTTAAAGCAACAGGTTACATAAGCACTATTCGGGATTACATAAGAAAAATAAAATTGAAAAAAAGTAAAGATTTGTACCAACAGGAGCTAAAAAACATTTTCTCGAAAACAAAAGAAATGCCTATAATTTGAAAAATACATGACTTAGATTTTTTTTTATATTTTTCTGGTAACTGTTACGATTTGGTCTATCACCCGGTACCGGCTTGACGTCGACTTACGGGACACCCTGTATAAGAGAAAAAAATTAAATATCGACAGGACAGCACATGCCCCACCGCATTGTCGGTGTAAAAATTTTGCATCTCATTTAAGCCGGGTTGGTTAAGACTAGCATAACTTGCATAAACTTCGAAAGAATGACAGATATATATTTAATTATAAAAAGGTATGGAATCCTACTTTTTAGTATTGTTGCCTCATAGTTGCTTAGACCCATTATTATGGTTGTCCCATTTGCTGCGAATTCAATTAAATTTTCTCGCCACGAAATATTTTATTCCTCAAAGTACACCTGCAATATCGTTATCCTTTATACCTAAAGATAAAATGAGTTCACTTGCTGCAATCTACACAGATGATATAAAATGACAGATAATAATTAGACAAAAGAATATTCCATAAATCTAGATTAAAAAAATATATATTTTAAATTTAGAACGAAATCTTATTAAGAAATTGTAAATTTTCAACGCTACTAAATAAAGCTATTTTCCATCAAAATTTACAATCGATTCGGTAGCCGAGAAAAAATTTGAAAATAAACAAGCAAGGCTAAAGAAGAACTAATTATTTTAATTTCAGTAAACTTACCTGGGATAAGGAAACTTTTGAAAACAATCCCATTCCCAAAAATGAAAAAACAAATTCCTCACCTTCTGTGGTAAACAGGATTCTATGACTTAAATAAAGGAAATATAGAATAGAAATGCTTTGAAGAAATTTCCTTAATTATCTTACAAATAAAGTGAGCTTGCGGTGTAAGAGAACCAAGACAAAGTCATAAAAAGTAAAATGAGCAATTAAAAAGTTTTCAAGCAAAGCTTAACAAATATTATTTTAATTGCACCAATATATGTGTACAATCGATAAATGCTTAACTCTCCCACCTGGTCTGGGTGTGGCGAGGGGGGGGGGGGGGGTTGTGTTATTCTGCTAGTAATAAATCAATTGTGAATTGAGCTTACTCACCTGCCGTTGAAAAGCTGAATATGCCAAGTATATACAGATTGATCCACAATGCCGGATCAGAACACCTGAAAATTTTAGAGGATGTTGTGTTATGAAAATTTTATGGCAGAGATTATACAAATTGCATCATTTAGGCGGTAGAGGATAGGGGGTTATAATTTTGGCTACTTTTCTCTAGTAATATACTGTAACACTCTAAATGTACACTCTATAAACAATAATGATAGTTCATATTTGCGAAATGATAGCTAATCATCTAGGCTTTCCATGTAATGATCAACCAGGTCCCTACGCCTATTGTCAGGGGTGTTGCAGGACGATAAAGGCAAAACCTTAGAAAATCTATCATAATTTTTTCAAATTGATTAATTGGTGCTTAAATAAGTAGAAAATGAGGTTCAAAAGAGGTTGCACGTGATAGGTTAAAATTGATAAAACCAAATCATACAAATAGAATTTATCATAAATGGTTGAATGTATAGGTAGTGACAAATGGTAATTGGTAGAACGTGAAAAATTCTCAAAATAGTTCCTCTATGGTGTTGTTAACTACCACTTTTGTTATCGTAACATGGTCCAATCTAGGCTGCTATCTGTAAAATCATTAAACTAAGACAACGACTTCGAAGCCCCCGGATTTTTTAGCTTGTCTCCAGATAATTTTCTTATTTTACTTACTAATAAAATACGTTCAAATTATTATACATTGTTTTCCCGTATTTATTTATTGTAAAATTGGTCAGTTTACAAAAAAAAAAACAGTGAAGTAAAACGATGACAACGAACCAAATTAAATCTCTTTTTAATTTAGGAACAAAAACATATCTTCAAACAAGTAAAAAAGCTAAAATTGGACCACTGATCTCGGCTAAATATATCATAGGCACGATTCAAAAATGTTTTTCAATATAGGCAAAAATTCATTTCTTTCTTAGAATTGAAATCGACCATATTTCTTCAGAAATCGTGTGGTTTATTGGTGTTTATTGAGCAAGGTGTGTGGAGAAGAGGGGAGGGGGTAAATACATTAAAGTTTTCAATACCTTGCATTCTATACAATACAACAAACTTTTTCCCTTAATCTTAGTTAGAAATTTGAATCCCACCTGTCCCGACCCGATATTTATTTTCATATTTCATGATTAGTCAGTCACTGTCGTTGTTTGCATTCCACGAACTGAATTTATTGGAGTAAGTTGAAATTTCACTGTGCACTCGCATCTTACCGCCGATTTGCATTAATTTCCTCCTAATCTTCCTACTGGTATCCCGTACATTTTCCCTTATCGCAATTTTAAACTCAATAAATACTTCATCATATTTAAAACGTTTCTGATGTGCGAAAAAATATCTTTCGAGTCCATTTTTTGTTAAAATTTACTATTTTCTTAAATACGGAAACCAAAAAATGCAAAATCTAATTTGGTTGTGGCGAGAAGTGATAGCCGCTTAGGCATTATTTCCCTACTTGTGCGATTTGTACCCATACCAATAAATTTCGTTAAAGTTTGTAATTTTATCTTGATTGAGTAAGAACTAAACATGTATCCTTGTGTTGAATTCGTTAAATTATAAGATGTGACTTGAATTGAATTGATTCCTTTTTTTATATGAATTTCGATATAGTTGGACTGAAGAAAAGAAGAGGGTGGGAAAGAACTAGTCGAACAATAAACCACTCTCATTTTGCCCATTTTTCTTAAAAAAAAACAAGAAGACTGTGTTTTCATAATAAAAAGAAAAATTGTATAAAAAGCCGCTCGGACACAACATTTAAGCGGATTCCTCGCTACAGCCAGCTGAGGCGGCAGAAAATTGTAACAATATTTTTACGAAATGAAAGCTTTTGATAAAGTTTGAAGACGAGGCTCCTCAATGTGTTTTTTAGTGCGTGTATCTTGGGAAAAGATTACGCATAGTTAAGGTACCTATAAAAATAAGTTTTTCAGCCAATCTCATTAAATTGCTAGATGCTAAATATAATTCTATTGCAATCAAAGTGCATTGAAGGAAACTTTCTTCCGGAAATTATATTGCTGAAGGGTTGCATGTTTTTCTATCATCCCATTTCGGTTATATCCGTATTGATACAAAATTTAAACAAATAAGGTATATTTATTTTTTAATTGTATCCATCTGGTCGGATAAAATTATATTTATATCCAAAGGGATAAAACTTAGTAAATAAAATTTCCAAGCAAAACAGAGATAACGGTTTTATTCATGGCGGTTTGTTCTGTATCTTTTCGGATTTTAATTTTACATTAAATGGATAGAATTCTGTAGCATACTTGTACATGAACATTTTTTGGGAAAAAATCCGGGTATTTCACTCCGTTCGGTGTCACTTTTAATTCGAATGTTTGTACTGTACAGATTTTGGACATTGATCCTTTACTTTAGAGCACTCGTGGTGTTAAGTTTGCTAATTAAAAATGACGCAAGTTATGCTAAGCGTGATATATAATGGTATAAAAAAATATATCATAGTTAAAACAAGTGAAGAAAAAGTGAGAATTATAAATGTTGATGATTCCGTCCTTCATATATTAATTCAAGATATCGTACATTCGTACGATAGAGACTTTATAATAAAAAATTTCAAAATTACGGTAAGTCGATAAGTAATTAGCGAGTTTTTTTTTCGTTTAAGCAAATCGCAATTATTGTGGCATTTGCAACGCAATAAATTCAAGTGATGAAAACCAAAGTAAAGTAGAATGAAATGTGTTTCATATTATTATTCCAATTTAGAAGTTGTTAGCAAATTTTGCTTTTCAAAATAACTTCCGAATAATTCTGAAGCGTAAGCTTCTTAGTGCAGGGGTAGATAAAGGGTCTTCCAATAAGAGGTGTTATTTTGATATTCAAAGAAAAATGCCATGTTTTGAGATAAATGATCGGATCTTTATTTCATTACAAAGAGGAAAGTATGCCGTTAATAATGGAAAATAACATCAGCCAAATGACCACCACGACCACGCCTACAGGACCATATCCTTTTCATGAAATTTTCCATAACCAAATCGCAAAGTGGCTGCCCTATGTCCTCGATAGCCTCACGAGTTCCATCTTTGAGGTCTTGAATCGACGCTGGGCTGTTGGCGTAGACCTTCTCTTTCACGTGGCCCCAAAGGAAGAAGTCGCAAGGTGTTAAGTCACAAAATTTCGGTGGCCAATTGTGATCACCTCTTCGAGAGATAAACACGGTCCGGAAACTTTTCCCGTAAAAGATCAATGGTTTCGTTGCTTGTATGGCACGTAGCTCCGTCTTGTTGAAAGTAAACGTTGTCCAGATCAATACCATCCAATTCGGGCCATAAAAAATCATTAATCATCTGTCGATAGCGCAATCCATTCACCGTAACTGTTGCTCCAGCCTTATTTTCGAAAAAGTAAGGTCCAATGTCCCCGCGGGACCATAAACCGCACCAAACAGTCACACGTTGAGGATAGAGAGGCTTTTCAACAATAACTCTTGGGTTTTCCGAGCCCCAGATGCGACAATTTTGCTTGTTGACGAAGCCATCGAGGTGGAAATGGGCCTCATCACTCAAGATGAGTTTTCGATGGAATTCCGGATCATTTTCATGCATTTCACGGGTCCAATCAGCAAAGACTCGACGTTGTTGATGATCGGCCGGCTTGAGTTCTTGTGTTAACTGAACTTTATAAGCCTTAAGACCCAAATCTTTATGCAAAATACGGTGTAATGTCGTTTGTGGAATGTCTAATTCCAAAGAACGACGAGGAATGGACAAACCTGGGTTTTCTTCAATACTTTCGGCTACAGCAGCAATATTCTCGGCTGTTCTTGAGCGACGTGCACGGGTTTTATTCTTCACATCACTAACTTGTCCCGACAGCTCGAATTTTTCTACCAATTTCTGTATTGCGGTCCGACAAGGTGCTTCACGACGACACAAAAATGTTCGAGTTTTACGAACCGTCTCTGTCACATTTTCACCATTTTTATAGTGAATTTTAATAATTTCAATGCGTTGGTGAATCGTGTATCGTTCCATTTTTATTAATGGCGCAGTTTCTACTTGTAAAATGTCAAAAAATGACAGCTCGATAAGTGACATCTACCGAAATAGCGGGCTGATTAAAATAACACCTCTTATTGGAAAACCCTTTATAAGCGTTTTTACAGAGGATTTGAATTTCCTGTCTAATCATTTTAAGGATTCTTTAACTGCTTATAAAAGAAATAAAAATACTTTTTCTTCAGTTCCTTATACTAAAGAAGTAGCAATAGCAGTAAGAGATGATAGAGGCTGGAGAAACAATGAAACTGCATTCGAAGGTCGTCTTCCCATTACAAATACATTTAATTATATTTCCATAATTGATACTCTTAAATATCTTTGTCGAAATAAATCATTTCTAGAATTTCTAGTTAATTCACAAATCATCAAATTTTCTCATCTTCGTAACCAAATTTTCGCATCCAACTTTACGTTGATGAATTTGAAACTGCAAACTCACTAGGCTCTAAAGTAGGAGTCCATGAGATAACTGTGTTCTACTTTTGGATCTTAAATTTACCAGGATATCTCATTACAAAACTGGAAAATATTCAACTTCTATTACGCTGTCAGTTCTCTGACATAAAAAAACAAAGGTTTTAATCCCATTTTAAATAAAATTTTTGAAGAAAAAATTGAGACCTTAGACACAGAAAGAATTAATATTGAATACCAAGGAAATCAAATCAACGTTAAAGGCTCTTTTTTTTTCAATATCCCATGACAATTTAAGTGCAAACGGAATATATGGATTTCAAGAATACTTTATAGCCAATTACTTTTGTAGATTTTGTGTAATAAAAAACAAGGATATTCAATCTAATTTTATAGATAACCTTCAATTAATTAGAAAACTTGAAAGCCATAGAAGCATTTGAACGAAAGAACTTACGGAGTTAAACATAGCTCTAGCTTTAAGTTGAATGAACTAGCATACTACGACTGTTTTAAATCAATGAGCGCAGACATTGATCATGTTATACTTGAGGATACAGGTAAATTTGAAATTAAACTGTTTTTAACATATTTAATAAAATACAGAAAGGTCCTGTCCATTGATAAATTTAATGAAAGATTAAAAAAATTTAATTTCGGATTTTTAAATAGATCTAATATACCTCGCTTCATAAATATTGATTCTAAAAACAATAACTTGGTGCAAACTGCATCTCAGTTATGCTGTTTCTTCTGTCCGATATTATAGAAAAGGCAGACTCTAATTTTCTTGCAAAATACAATGTGTTTTTATTGTTGTTGCATATAACAAATATAGTATTCTCCCCCACACATAAGGAATCTGATGTTTGTAAACTTGAAGACCTCCTTGAAGAGCACCATCATTCATTTAAAGTACAATATCGTTACAGAAACTTAGTACCCAAGCATCATATTCTCATACACTATCCCAGAGTTTTACAACAAATACGATCCTTAAACATTTTGTGGACAATGAGATATGAAGCAAAACATAAATAGTTAAAAGATGGCAACCGAGCATCAAAAAGTCAATTATGCAGCGTATCTACTTAATGAAAATGGAATATTCTAAAATATGTCCAATATGGTCATTTATTTCGCCCAAATTTTATATTTAAATTATTTAAATTATCCATATTTTGGAAAATAATTCTAATGTTTTGTTTTTATATAAAGAGTTAAAATGTTCTGAATTCGCTCATAATTTGAACGCTTTTATTGTTAGAAGAACTTACAGAACTAATACCCCTTAGGGCATGGCTATAACGCCGCACCGCACCTAGCACCGCACATAGAAACGCCCTGAGCTTGGTGTGCGATGATAAAATTCATCCCTTATTTCAAATAGAAATGGCACCACTGTGCTCCGCACCTTGCATTGCACCAAGCACCAACCATTGCACTGAGCCTAGCACTGCACACGGGAAATGAGTTACTATTTCTTTTGTGCGGTGCGTTGGTATTATTTATAGCGACTGGAGTGAAATTCGCAGATTCAACTATTTATTTAATAAATTTTTAAAGTAGAGTGTCTTGATCACAGTTAAATCGAATGAAATTCGCAGATTCAACAGTTAATTTAATTAAAATGGAAGGTTTAATAGATGCAGTGCAAGTAAAATCAGATATTTGGGACAAATATGATATTAATCATCACAGCAATATTGTGTTAAGCAAATTATTGGAGGACGTTTCAAAAGAATGCGGCTTACCACGTCAGTATTTTATTTTTATTAAAAATGTACCCAGTTTGGAAGGTTCCTTTTATGAAAAAGTATTTCTTCAGGCAGTCATACAATAAATTCTTTTAAATTTAAATGCTAGGATTCTGACATAGGTATATTTTAAATGCTTCTCGGATATTTTGCGCCTCTGTTGATGTTCTACCCCTTGGAATATTCCTACTTCCTTTCCTAGGATGGAGTTTAATGTATTGTAGATTATGTTTCATACCTTCAAGTTCAATTATTGTATTATGAATAATGCAAACACGTAGTACAATTTCTATCGCAAATTCAACATCGGTCGCGATAGTTTTTTCCAGAATTTGCCATTTATTTGTAATTATACAGAAATTGCACGCGACTGTTCTTCTCGCACGTGATAGACGTCTGTTGAAATATGCTTTGTCAGAATCCAATTGTTGTCGGTTATACGGCTTTAAAAGATTCTTCATAAGCGGATAAGCTTCATCTGCTATTATAATGTAAGGCATTTTTATGAAAGAATTTGGTAGTTTCAGTTGAGATTTGTTTGAATAATTCAGATGCTTTAAAAGCTCCTCCATCACTTTGTTTGTCAAATTAGCCAACATTTATATTTATAAATTTATAGTGAGCATCTACTAGTCGCTGAAGGACTATCGAATAAAAGCCTTTATAATTAAAATACATTGATACCGAATGTGAAGGCCGACGTAAGCGAATATGTTTACCATCCAGAGATCCCACGCAATGCGGAAAATTCCAAATTTTAAAATAATCTTCTGTGATATCCTTAAAGTCTTGTTGTGATGGATGTTTCATATGTATTGGATATAAGGTAGTCAAGATTGCTCCAACTGTTTCTTTTATGATTTTTGCGACTGTTGTTTTCCCCATATGAAAAGAAAAGGCTAAACTTCTGAAAGATGTACCACATGCTAAAAACCTAGAAAACAGTTTTTTTTGTATTTGCGTACTATAGTCATTTCATTTTTAATAATTTTAATTTTCTTATAGAATCAGAGGCAAAAGGGAAGTGGAATCGTCTTCGTGAAACTTTCAGTAAAAAACTCACAGCACTCTCTTGCAAAAAATCTGGATATGCTGAAGGAAAAATGGAGGGTGTTAAGTGGTTCTATTTCCAAAATTTGATGTTCCTGAAGGATCAATTTACACCCCGCAAGACAACAGATAGTTTGATTATTTATCGATAAAAATATTAGTAAAGGTGTAACAGAGCGTGCTGATGTTCAGTTGGAGCTATCGCCGTCACCAGGACCTTCAAGCACTCTATCTTACTGCAATATACCAAAAATACCTGCAGGCAGAAAGCGCCCTCAATAAATGGATCCCCTTGGTCTTGCTTTCTTGAATGCATAAAAAGAAAAACTCCAATACCTTAAGCGAAAGGAAACTACTCGCGAGAAGCGGATGGAGAAAGATGTAGATTAATAGCTTGCTGCCACATCTTAGGTCATTAGCTCCTAGTAATGTTAACCAGCCACACATTTTACCGAATGCATTTTCAGTAATAATGATTTAAAATCAACACTGCATTTCTAATGCATTCACTTCAGAGTCAGTGTTAACTGATGAACATTTTTCTGCGCAGAATGCCGAAAACTCTGAAAATTCATTCGAACATTCAATATCGTAATTTTTTATTTGTTTTTTCAATTTTGTAATTCTATACAGTAAAATAATAAAGAAAACAATTTCCTTACCGTAACGTGACCATTAGTCTTTTTGCTATTCCTATTCGTTGCTTGTGGAAATTCATCCAATATTTCACAATTTTTCCGTCAATCTTCCCTAAAATGTTGTCAAATATAGATACGTCCATGCGCATATATTCATAAAACCGTTGTCGGTTCTTCGGAGATCTTTATATAAATGATGAAATTCACCAAAATTACTTCTCTTGTAGTTAATTTCATGAATACGGTTAGTATTTATTTTTAATTTTTTTAAATAATTCCACTTAATAATTTCACACAAAATTTCGTCCTCTTCAGAGGAACTGCAATTAGATGTTGCATTTTGCCTATACGCTTTAACGAAAAGTCGAAAACTGTCACTGTACTTTAGCAAAATTTTAGCTTCTGAAATAACAAATTTGTGATAGCTTTAGGTAATGTGCGGTGCTTCGATGGGGCCATTAATTCCGCGATGTGCAAGGTGAGATGTGCTAGGGAGTGATAGGTTTAGTGTTGTGCTATGTGCGGTGCTAGATGCAGTGCGGCGTTATGGCCATGGACTTAGAATTTGTTTTTGATTAAAAAAAAACTAACCTTATGTTTCTTAGTTCCAAAATACGAACTACCTAATGTAATATTTTGAAATAAATTATATATTTAAATAATTGTGAAGTGTTTTTATTTTCACAATATCCCTGCGTTGCATATATATATTATGGTGAGCACATAAATCAGTGGAAATCTGCAATTCTTCACACATTTTCTTTTATAGAAGAATAACAATTAACCGTGGCTGCAATATTATTGTGTCTTTATATAGTATATTATTCACTTCATGATCGATGTATGTATATATGTATATACATTATCGCAATACTAAGTTTATAAATTAAAGTTCTTGATGTTAATGGTGAGAAATTTATAACTGCCATTGGATGGGTGTAAAGATAAATCTTCATTAGTAGCTTAAAATTAACATTTTTTGGAGTTAATAAATATGCTAAAAATCTACAAATTTGTAAACCTTACTTGTACTTTTTCCTATAAAAAATTATCCTTAATATGGATAAAAATATTTTAAATAACCTTTTATTTTTATTCACTCTATATGTTTTCAACGCTTTTAGGAGTGAATGAGGATACACAGTTCGGTTCATCCGAAAGGATAAAAATAAAAGGATGTCCAAAGGGATGGACTCTACGCGACACCTTTTCGGAGTTAAAATCACTCCTAATTTTTCTCTGAGCAAACAGATACAAAAAATAAGATAATAATAATAGGAATTTTTCACGAGCAACAGAAGACTTGTAGACTACGTTTTCCTACAATACTGTTACAAAAATTTCAAATTTATTACGAAAGGATAAAATTTCAACTCAATCACTTTGACAATTAAATTTTATTCGCTTATTTGGTTCATAATATCGTTGTTATCCTCTTTCTATAGGCAATTATTTCTTTAGGTGTATGTTTTTATTTCTCGCAGCTTTATACTGAAATCTTAAGATTGAATAATGATAAGCATTTTTTTACACGTATTTCATCTTAAGAAACATCCACACACACAAAAATAAATCTATTTTGAATAAGTAATAATAAAAAAAAAGCCACACTCATAGATACACACCCTTCAAATCCTAATCGTATTCATCTGATTGTCCTCTTCCGATACATAAATCCCATTTACGTCTTAATATAGTTCCAGCTGTAGATACTACTTAGGTTACAGAGAATTATTCTCGGTGAAATCGTCCTACGATATTTTTCTTACGTAAGTAGGTATAGACCTGAAACGGAAACGAAGAAAGTGTGTAAACGAAAAATCGCTTGTAATTTATCATGACATTAAGCTGAGACAAAAACAGTCATCTCGAGAAGACTTTTTCTTTCAAATCATTTGCTGTGGAATTTATAGAGCGTATACTTTCCTCGTTCCGCACTTTGAGAAAGTCTTAATTCCTTATGGGAGGAGGTAATGTGATGGAAATGTGAAAATTCATCAAAGTGATAAAACTTTCTTTCCGAACTTAGTTATAAAAAAAAAAAAACAAATACAAGACAAATTCAAGGTCAAAGTTTTAATTCCGCATTGTTACCACTGTTGTTTGTCTATCTACCCTAAGAGTTTTTGGTAATTTTAATTTGATAACATTTAAGGAAATTTCAAGCCAGCTGGAGTTTTTCGCACTTTGAAGGCAGTATGAATTACGGTTTCGTTTAATTTTCTTAGTATAATTTTTCGGAATGGCATTTCTAGCAAGCACTTTTCACAATTCCGACTATTCGCTATGCGTAAAAAATTTATACAAGAGGCATTTTCTGTTAAGCTCTTGATTTCCATTTAAATTAGCTTTGGCTGACAGAATTTTGCAAAAATCAATCCTTGATCCTCAACTGAGTACATATTGGTCGATGTTATATTTATGGCATGGTTATTTCACTTGTGAACAAATTTTTGTTTGTTTGTTGGTTGAAACGAAAGATGCACGGGAACGATAACGACTAATGACAAAATTACTTTTAATTTTTTTTTTCAAGCCAAAGCTGTTGATTATTTTGTTAAATATAGTAAGATTGAGTTAGAGTGATGTCTTCTGCAAAAAAAGTTGATAGCAATAATTTAAAGTATTCTCACCAAAAATATTTAGGAATCGCAAGGAAAGTGGTAATCAGGTCGAAGGATCAAAAGAATTTTTCCTTTTGTTTCATGACCGAAATATTTCCAGCGTACGGATTTTTCCTATAATATAAACAATGTTCTATTTGGTTTCATCCCGATGGCACTTGGCGTTAAAATATTTAGTATTTGTATTTAATTTGAACTAATTAAATGCTCGGCCGTGGCAAATGTTGCAAACGAAAAAGTAAAAAATAAATAAAAGCAAGAAATGTAAACACCTAAATCACTCCTAATCTGGAAACATACAACAATATTTACTTGCATGTACCTACATATTACACGGCATATTCAAAATGCATAAGTTCCTAAAAAAGATAAAACAAGAACATTAAAATAAAAGCAAGTAAAAAAGCTAGAATTGATATAAGACCAATTCTTATGATACCCTAGATGAATGCCCGTATAAAATTGCGTATGGTCACCGATCTATGCAAGTTTGATTTTTGAAGTGGTTTTTCGCATATATTTCTAGAACGGTTCGTCAAACAGAAAAAATGATTTTATAAATTTTATAGGATTTTGTATTCTGAAGTAATTTTTAGTACAATAAAAATGTCTAGGACTTATCGTTTTCACAGTGTATGTAAAAAACCTAAAATTTTATAAGACAACACCAAGAAGGGGTTACCAAATTTAGTCCATTTTTAAAATTTTATTTGCTATTACTATAAAAGCACCATCTACCAAATTTCAGCTCTCTATGTTGACGCGTTCTCAAGCAGTGTCCAAATATATAGTAGAAAACGAGATTTTTTGTATGGCAATCCCACGAAACAGTTGCCCGATTTATCTCATTTTCGAACGTAATTTTACTTTTTGTACCCTAGATAAAATCTAAGGGGTATACTAAGTTTGTCATTCCGTTTGTAACACCTCGAAATAATGATGGTAGAGCAAAATGGATTGGACACCCACGCATAACATTAAAAGTTATTTTGATTTTTGCATATCCGTCCGTCCGTCTGTGCGTACGATAACTCGAGAACGCGTGTACTTAGAGAGTTGAAATATTGTACACGGGCTTAAAAAAAAAAGTAAAATTAAGTTCGAAAAATTGACAAATCGGGCAACTCCTACTTGGGATTGCCATACAAAACTTTCGTTTTCTACTATAGGGTCCGCCAAATAACTTTTTTTTTTTTTAAACAGGGCGCAAAACATCGAGTGTAGCTTCGGCTGTGTGGCACGTAGCGCCGTCCTGTTGAAACCAAATGTTGCCAATATCCTCCTCTTCAATTTTCGTTCAACATGGCCCGATAACGATTGCCATTGACTGTAACGGCCACTCCTTGCTCATTTTCGAAGAAAAATGGCCCAATTATGCCTCTGGACCAAAATCCGCACCAAACAGTGACTCGTTTTGGGTGTATCGGCTTTTCAATGTATGCGTGCGGGTTTTCTGTGCCCCAAATGCGACAATTTTGCTTGTTTACATACCCGCCAAGATCAAAATGAGCTTCATCCGAAAAGATGATTTTTTTGGCAAAATCGGCATCTTCTGTAAGTCGATCGCAGGCAATATTTCCCAGCGTTGTTCAAGCGTATACACAACCATATTCGTTCAGCGGAAGAATAAAACTAATTATCTGTCAAATCAGATATGAGCTAAGTGTTACCATTCACTAGCACTAGTTGAAAAAAAAAACGTTAGATGGCGGACCCTATATATATTTGGACACTGGCTGAAAACACATCAATATAGAGATCTGAAATTTGGTATATGGTATTCTCATTGCACTAGCAAATAAAGTTTAAAAAATGGACTTAATCGGGCAATTCCTTCTTAGTGTTGCCATAAAAAAATTTAGGTTTTTTACGTATAGGGTACACCGGGGTTAGTTGACTATAGGGGTATGTAGACTCATTGCGATTAACTAAACAAACATCGACATCGAAGCTGTCTAAATTTGACTGTGTATTAAGTCAAGGTACCCGTCTCAGTGTAGCAATAGTGGTCGAAGCTAGCGCACATCGTTCGCGGAGTTATAAAAACAAAAACAAATTACAAGCACGTAAGTAAAAATTATGTTTCATACATAAATTGTCTTATAGTTAATACGCTCATGATTTTGGGTTGCCTAGTGATTTTTATTGAAAGCGTATGCATTGGTTATTGGTCTTCCGAGCTTGGTTTTTTTGTAATTGGAATAACTTTCTGTCGTTAGTGTATCAAAAAGAAAATGACGGGTTTGGGCTTACTGACACGCAGCGTAGCGGGGTTAGATGACTCATAAGGCAACTAACCCCATGTTTCATTTTTATTTTGGTTATTTCTTAAGTTACAATTACTAATGCTTTTCTTGCATTCAGAACGATGAGGACCCACAAACGAAAAATGGAAAAATTGAATACATCTAAAGATGTAAAAGATGTAATTGCTTGCAAAGAGGTTATCAATGACGATGCTTAAAGTGAGGAGCACCGCTGAACACCTCTGTGGCTGGAGCGAAACGTCCGGTACGGGCCATTGTTGCCACTACAGTACTCCCAAACAACCCATCTCTAGACTCCTCAAGTACTAATAAACTCGAGCATATTATAGCTTGCTATATGTGTATGCTCCACTTTTATACATTGCAGTTAACGGGAAGAAATGTCCAGTTCAATAATACTACACTTTTAACAAACCCACCATTTCACATGTACATGAAAATTCTTGGAAATTATTAGGACTCATCAGTTATCATCCACACAAACATTAATATCTTCAATAATTCGAAGTTCTTGGAAATTCATTGAGATCACCCATATCATCAAAACGTTGTCATCAATCAATTTAATCTCAAATGGGCTAATTAATTAAATTTAATTTCTTATGCCCCATCGCGTCTAAAAGCTCGACTTTAACGCGGATATGGATAATCGTGCACCATATAGACCGCTATTATTATAAATGTTATCATCTGAAATATATTATGTGTTTTAGACCTCTGCACCATTACCAAAAATATTGAATTTTCTTTATTTCGTAAAACATGAGTTTTTTCTTCAAAACTTTGTCTTTTTGCATGCTTATTACGTTAATAAATTGACATAGTCAAATAACCGCGTCCACTGAGTCAATCATCCCCAGGCATGGGGTAAATGGACTCATGGCGAAGCTTTCATGAAAATGGCAAATAATACTTGAAAACATTATAGGGAATAAAATAAAAGGAACTATTAAGAAACCAATTGAAGTAATCAAAATGAAAACGAATTTATTATGGATAAAAACTTAACAGTAAAATTCTTATAAAATTAATTATGAAAAATGGGTCTACTAGCCACGGTCTGCCCTACTTGAAAACGATCAGTTTCAGACATTTTTATTGTACTAAAAACTTCTTCAGAATACGAAGTCCTATAAAATTGGTTATAATCATTTTTTCCGTCCAACAAACCGTTCTAGAAATATATGCGAAAAACCACTTCAAAAATCAAACTTGCATAGAAGGGTGACAATACGAAATTTCATACGGGCAATCATCTAGGGTATCATAAGAATTGGTCTTATTGTTAGACCAATTCTAGCTTTTTTACTTGTTTCTTTTAAAATCCGTGCACAAAATTTCAGCTTTTTAAATGATGGTAACCATAGTTACTCTTATAAAGTACTATTAAATACTATATTACATTTAGAAAATAATTCTGTAATTTTATAAAGAATTTTTGCTATATTTCTTAACGCGGATTTATTACGATTTATATATATATATATATGTACTCATACTAGAGTACTTTATTGCATTAAAATATTTAGCAATTTTTCTCCATTAAAAAGAGTAACGCATTAACGTTAGGATGGGCAAATTTGCTTGTTATTTGATGGCAGTAAGCTACTCTGTTCATGTAACTTTACTACTGATCTTTTTTATATTCCCCGAAAACTGATATTTCAAGGAGAGCAAAAAACCATATTATTATTATCACTGTTCCGAAATAAATGCTTTTAGTAATACTAAAGGAGCAGATCTTATTTACAATAATCAATTATTTATTGCAATTACTTTAAATAATATTTATGCTACGCCGGCCACAAAATGGGAAATTTATCTGTATATGAATCCTTCATCCTTCAAGGAAGCAATATTTTACTTCAGCAGTTTTAAATGATTCACTAGTTAAGGAAACTTTAACGAAGAATAAAAAAATATCGCAAACATAAAGCTGATGTCTGTTATTGTAATTAGCACCAGTTTCTTTGAGTGATAAAATTTCTTAACAAAATTCATTTTCAAAATTCTCAGTTTTAATATTTGAACATAAAATTAAAGATAAAAAACTAAGCAGTGTATGCAGGAGGGTTAAATTTATTTATAAAAAAAAAAAAAAAATAATAAAACAGAAACTATACTCTTTTTATTTAACCTTCGGTAGGCAAGCCTGTTTTTTTTGTCTACGTAAATAGAATCAGGGGTGGTGCGTAACCCTGCCACTTTCAATTCCAAATAAAACAATGTTGTAATGAAAAATCACAAGATTTTATTATCAGATCAAGTAGCCTGTTTTATTACAAATTATAAAAGGTCTTATTTTCACTGTTTTTATAATTCTAACATTAAATTTTCTTTATGAAATGCAGTTAAGGCAAATATATATACGACGTTCAGAGCATGCGGGCAATTTGCATTTCACACAAAAAATTTTAACTTTTCTGTCCGTTTTCTTGGATATTTTTCCCATCTTGCTTGCTTCTGTAATTTCACCGGGGGTTCGCTTCCACTAGGTTCCTGGTTCATATTTAGAACATCCCTTATTTTATTCGCTAATTCTCGGGGGAAATTCATAGTCAAACGGGGGCATCAACCTAAAGGATCATATAATTTCCGTAGAAAAAGCGAAGCGGCCAACGTCTTGTACCTCTAGCTGAACTATATGAATGCATCATTTTGTCGAAAATGTCGACTTCACCTTTCATTGGATTGCAGTCATGTATTATTTCTGATTTGCTTATTTTTGGGTTTATTTTGGCATCGTAATGCATTGTAGATAATAATAAATTTGATTTATTTTGCTTCGGTGTAAAGGAATCTATCGTCTTTTGCTAATCGAAAGCAAATTGACAAGTGAATGGTGGTTTGCTTTTATGTGGCAATTAAGATGGAGGGATTTCCCGCTTGTTTTACGTAGTGTACCTATGGTTGTAAGTTGGTAATCCTTAAGCAATTCATCAGCAAGTAGAATAGATGTGAAACAATTATCGTATGTAACTTTGCAGCCAGACCGGTTGATACTTTCGACTAGCCTTTTCACATAATCTGTAGGAGTTTTTACGTGTGTTGCTTTACCAATATATGGAATCGCATCAAACATATCGAACGTCTTAGCATCACAAATAGTTACTATTTTTAATCCACATTTATCTGGCTTTGAGGCTATATAAACCCGAAAAGGACACTTTCCACGGAAGCTCAAAATTTGTTCGTCAATTGTCACAAAAAATTGTGGCTGGTAAGAATTTCTATAGTTATGTAGATATGAATAACGACCATATTTGTCTGATCGGAGCAAACGGGTCGTCTATATCCCTGCTATGACTATCACCGAATCGTAAGCAAATAAACAAAAAGCGAAAACGATTTGCATTCATAATAGCTTTGTAGAAATGTATAAACAGAAATGGTATTACCTGTTCATCAATTGTTTAAAATTCTCCAGGGAGGTATCCCCTTGAAGTTTTATCACAGTATGGCCAGTAAAGGATGAATTTTGTGAAGTTTGTCATACTGTGGATGGCTTTTTGCTAATTCATTTTGGTTGTCATTTACATGGATAAATCTTTTGATTTTTTCAAATCTCATACGAGAAATACAGGGTGTCCCAAGAAATAGTGTCAAGCGGAAATCTAGAGATATAGCATCCCCAGTGGTAACCGAATCACTCCCATGTATGTTCTGCGATTTATTGTAATCTTTCACCAAACTACTAATGCGAACACATTTTTCGTCTTAGTGACTTGAATAATTAGGATGAATTTCTGATTTTTTTTTCAATTAAGCGGAATGTTAGGTTCATCTGACGCAAAAAGATTTGATTCCGTAGCTCGTGCCATTGTGCTAAAATAAATTTGTAAATTCCATAAACCTTAGAGTAATAAAATATACTAAAATTTTTGAAGGCGGTTTAAAAAAAAAGTAAAATCATATGACGTTTTTCACGCAAACCTATTTTAAAAACTTCCTCATTGGCTATGTACCGTATGTAAATTTTTTTGACATATCTATATGCCATCATACCTAAAATACGGTTCAAAAAACACGACTTTAATCTGTTCGAACTAGGTTACCCGATTTCATGCACTTTAGATCGCCTATAATTCGATAGGGTTATGTCCAGACGGAAAACGGGTTCAACTATTCACCTCAGTTCATTACGAGCTACAATTCGTAGAAGAAGTTTTTTTCTCTGGATACTTTTAGGGTCGTAACTTGAATGTATGTGACCCATGTGCATGAAAATGGGTTTTCAGTCGACAAAAACGTCCCGAGAAAGTTTCCTGAATTTGGAAAAAATGCACCACCCAAAAGACTCTTAATTTGATAGGCAACATACCATATTGGAATCACTGCCCCCGGAGGCTCCTACCCTAACCCAGGCCACAACCCTAAAAGTATCAAGAGAAAAGAAATTCTTCTAAAGTCACTATAACCAACAATGGGTTCGAATTAGCAGTTTGGTGAAAAACCACGAGAAAAACTCGTAACTTGTAAACAAAAAAATATCTCGGAACCTACATGAGGGCGATTCGGCTATTATTTATTGGTACACCCTGTATAAACTACCACTAAGATGAGTCGAATATCCTTGGACCGCGCTGTTCTTATTTGCGGTACTATTAAAGCTCCCAACCCTGATCCTCGTCATATATTTTTGATTATTTCGTAATCGATAAATGTTACAAAATATTCTAGTAGAGTTTCAATTTCAACATCCCCCTTCTGAGGCACTTAACCATTCTACTTGGTATCCATTGGCTCAATATCCTGTTTCTGCAGGTTCATTAGCTCAACCTTCTCCATCATCCTGGCCACTTTATATCTCCATTTTTCTCTTTTGTTGTTTTCTAAAACTTCTTCAAACATCTTTGCAATATAATAGATATACAGGATGTCCCGTAAGTAACGGTTTCTCAGATAACGTATCTTAAAGATATTTGGGTATGTTTTCATAGATCATCCTATAATTTTTGAAAGCTATGATGATAATTTAAACTTTGGTAGATAGGTAATCGTTAGACCTTTGTTATGGCTCGACAAATTTAAAATTTCGGAATTTCTACTCGCTTTTATTTTATATGACTACTATTTTTATCAAAAAACAACTCATCAATATTAATTTTTCATATCTCTGGGTTTTTTGTAGTGTGAGTTGAACATGCAAACTGAGTAGTCGTGTTTCTAAGAGCTCCTGAATTTTCGTCTTTTTCCGCATAATTTTGCCGAGTTTCGAGTGATTGCAGAGTTTAATTAACAAAAAGTTAACGTGTTTATCGTGGCGATCTTTGATATTTATTTAATTAGTTGAACTGTGAGTGAATATCTCGTAAAATTTTTCATAGCTTCAAAATGAAAAGTACTAAATCGAATCTGAAAAGTGCCAGCACCACTACACCCACAGATAACGCTAGGAGCACGAGAAGCAAACAACAACAGTTGGCAGGTGGTATACATAGTGGCATCAGTACCCCTCCTTCATCATCTCGATCTAATTCCATTATCTCTACGGACTCTTTCGAGCTATTTGAGTGACGGATCATGAAAACGTTTACTAATGTCATATTGGAGAGGATTACTGCACTTGAGCAGTCAATGACCGATAAATTCAACAAAATTATTGCATCTATCAGTGGGGAGTTGAACGAGTTGAGTGCAGAACTGGATGTACTTAAAGGTGAGCTTGTAAATGTACAACATGACCTTGAAGACGAGCGCAGGCGTTTTAGGCTCACTGATGCTGTGTTGACTGGCATACCTCATACTGCTAACGAAAATCCTCAGCAACTACTAAGCACTATCTCATCCATCATAAATCACACGCTATCACCTTATTCGACTGCTTTCCGTAGTAAATCGAAACATGACCGTGGCGGCAAACACAAAAATTCCCCGATAGTCGTAAAGTTCTCCTCTGTCAGTGAGCAGAAAATATTTTTGCGGAATTTCAAAAATTTTGGTCAGCTACAACTAAACAAAATTTCCCCTGCTTTTGTCTCTGCAAGTAAAATAAGTGCGTTTGAAAGTCTAACCACATATAACCATCGGATTCTGTGTAAGGCGTTGGTGATGAGGTCCAACAAATTGGTTCACTCTGCCTTCACCCGTAATGGGCTGGTACATGTGCGTTTGAAACGAGGTGACGTCCCAATTATGATCAACGACATAAGCTCTCTCGATCAACTTGTTTTGGATGCGGAAACTAGGGAGGCTCAGCTCGACTGAATAGTTATTCTTTCTTAATCTTGGTAGTAGTCTTAATAAGCTTAATTTTTCTTCCTGTCTCTAATTAACCTATCTTTTTTCATGTAATGTCTGTTTACTTTTTCTCAGTTGATAATTCTCCCTTCCGTGAGTTCCGCTGTGAGAATAATTTGGGAAATTTCTTGAATGGGAGCGTGAGTTTTTCGAATCTTGGCACTGATATGGGCGCGGGGACTATTTATCACGAGCCGGGATAACTTTACTGGTTTGGACAGGGTAAGGGTTTTGTTCAATATTATGTGCAATCGTTCTCGAGGACTCAATGTGTGTGTATTCAATGCGAGAAGTTTGCGTAATAAAATTGATGATTTCAAGTATATTTTTTCAGGCTCTGCTTTGCATGTCATAATGGTTAGTGAAACATGGTTGAATGAATCAATCCCTTCCTCTCTTGTCTCGATTCCCGGTTACAATCTTTTTCGAAATGACCGTAAAGATCGTGTGGGTGGAGGTGTAGCGATTTTTGTAAAGGATGGCTTGAAGTCGAGGTTGGTTTTTTCATCGAAGGGTGGGGTGATCGAATTTGTCGGCATTGAAATAGCTTCGGGGAATTCTAAATGTATTTTATTGAGTGTGTACTGTCCGCCTAATGGCTTCAGATCAGACTCTGTGCAGGAATTGGAAGGTATACTGTCTGACATATCGCATACTTATTCTAATGTTATAGTGACTGGCGACTCCAACGTAAACATTCGTCGGCAGGATCCTTCAGCCGATCAATTTCTACATTTTCTTACCACCTTGCACTTAAATGTTATTAATTCCTACCCCACATACTTCAACTCCGCAAATCCTTCACTACTTGATTTGGTCCTTACTTCTGATGTTACCAAAGTAAATTCTCAAGATCAGCTCTGCCCATTTAGTAATTTGGATCATGATATTCTATTTTTTTCTTATGACATCCCGCTAAACCCTGAATCACCTCACAGCTTTTCTTTTCGCGACTATAAAAATATCAACGTCAACGCTTTATCTGAAGAATGTGTCCTTTTACCTTGGCACTCTATATTTGACTGTTCATCTGTCGATGACCAAAACTCTGCTTTTACTTCATTGATCAACTACTTATATAAAAAATATGTGCCGTTACGACCTAGGACCAAGCAAGTTAATGGATGTCCTTGGTATACACGTGAAGTTCACTCTATTATAGCAGAACGTGAATTTCTTTATCGCCGCTATATACGTACAAAAACTGTTCATGACCGTTCTCTATACCGAGCAGCTCGCAACATCGCCACAACTGCAATACGTAGAGCTAAACGCCGCTACTTTAGCTCAAAATTTAATTGCCATCTCCCTGCAAAAACACTCTGGCATAACCTACGGCAAGCAGGAGTTTTTGGTAAATACAAAACAAGCTATGAACTTGACCCGGATGTGCTCAATGCTTTCTTCACGTCTCCTATTAACATACAGCGGGGACCTATGGATGTAATGCGTGATAATTCAAATCTAACGACTTCCAATAGTACAAGTGGTAATGTTCCATCTTTTTCCTTCCGTGGAATTGACCGCCGCGAATTAATTGAAGCAATTTTTTCTGTCAAGTCTTGTGCTGTCGGTCCAGATAACATGTGTCCGCGGTTTGTTAAGTTGCTGCTCCCTTTCATTGATACCTACATCCCCCATATCGTAAACACGTGTCTTATGACTTCGTCTTTTCCCAGCGGTTGGAAAACTGCAACTGTCTTGCCAACACCCAAAAAATCGTTTCCTCAGTCTCCTTCTGATTTCAGACCTATAAGCATTCTATGCTTTTTATTGAAAGTTCTGGAAAAGCTAATGAATAGGCAATTAGTTGAGCACCTCGATTCGAGAGAGCTCCTAAGCAAATGGCAGTCTGGTTTTCGTCGTAACCACAGCTGCGAAACCGCAGTACTACGAGTATCCACTAATATCAGAGCTGCCCTAGACCAAGACAACTTGGTTACCTTGGCACTGCTCGATTTTTCGAAAGCTTTTGACAGCGTTGATCTTGGCATCTTGCTCCGGAAACTCAATTGCTGCTTTGGTCTCTGTCCCTTGGCAGTCGCTCTTATCCGGGATGGCAAGTGGTAAAAGTGGATTCTAATACCTCCTGTCCTCTCCCTCTTCTGTCTGGCATTCCTCAGGGCTCAATACTGGGCCCTTTGTTATTTAGCTTATTTATAAATGATCTCCCTGAAGCCGTTCGGGACGTTAGCGTGCACATGTATGCTGACGATGTTCAGGTCTACCTAAGCAGACCTGTTGGTTTGCTTGAGGACTGTATTGCTCGCATTAACGACGATCTAGAGAGAATCAATATCTGGTCCAAAGCTAACGGCCTAAAGCTAAACCCTGACAAGTCCCAGTGTATTGTATTCCATAATGGCACTTTTGACCCGCATGATTTACCTATTGTGGTCTTGGATGGTACAATCTTGGATTTGGTGCCTAAAGTTAAAAATCTAGGCATTATTTTGAACCAACATATGAATTGCTGCGACAATACAAAATTAATTATCGGTAAGGTTTACGCTGTACTTCGCAGGCTCTGGCTCTCGGCTGACTCATTATCGGTCGAAATCCGCTCAAAACTGGTTAAAACCTTAATTCTACCATACTTTACCTTTGGCAGTCTGATATACCCTAGACTCGATAGCGTCTGTCTTCGCAAGATGGAAGTTGCCTTTAACGATTGTATTCGCTTCATTTATGGACTTCGTAGGTTCGACCATGTTTCACCTTACCGTACAAAATTACTAGGTTGCTCAATACGAGATTATCTTAAGCAGAGAGGACTGATTCACTTTTATAGCTTATTACGTGCAAACAAGCCGTACTATTTGCGTGAATTTTTCCAGTACACAGCTTCGGAACGCAATCGGAATGTGATAATACCTCGTTTTCACAGATTAGTTATGGAGGCCTCTTATCCTGTCCAATTATCCCGTCTCTGGAATAGTCTTCCCCCTAGTCATCAAAACGCGCGATCTGTCGGTGCATTTAAGGATCTAATCAGGATCCACACTTTCAATTAATCCTCCCCTCTTTCTATTTTTCTGTTTTCCTATTCTTTTGTTCTCACGGCGTAGCTCATTTTCGGATACTTTAAAATTTTCATAATTTTCATAATTTTATCATACCTAAAATTTTATAATTTATAATTTTCAATTCTCAATTACTTTCTTAGTTTCTTCTTAGTTTCTTTTGTTTGTTTTTTTTTAGCAGTAGGTACTTATACTTTTTCTGTTTATTTTATGTTTATTCTCAAATTTTTACTTAATTTCAGTAGGTTTTTATTCTTGATTTTTAATTTTTTAATTATCAATTTTTAATTTTATTTTAGTTTTTGTATAGTTAGGATATTTTTATTTAGATTTCTAAAATGTTCCCAAAAGTATACCCAAAAGTTTTTGTGCTGAAAAGATTGTAAAATCTTGTGTACTTTTCATGAATAATAATAATCTTTAATCTTTGTAGTTTTTCTTAAGAGGAGTCGGTACCTATATTTGCAAGTTTCATACATTTTTCAATACGAATTTCTGGCAAACTATTTGTAGCAGAATAGTTATTTATATCTCAAATTAAAGGTAACGAAGAAGTCTAGTGAACAATGTCGGGAAAAATAACAAAAATGTATTGGAATGGAGATATTAGCTCGGAAACTTGTAAAAAATGGTAAAAATTGAAGTCTTTTAAATCAAGTTCCTGTGGGTAGGTATTCTCATTTCTTTAAATTGTGACTGTTTTAGATAGATACGGCCTAGATCTAGCAAATAACGTCGAGTTTTTGCAGTTTTGGTGGCGCTTTTTATAATTATTTGACTCTAATAGTACTTGTTTTTTCTACCGACATTTTACCGATGAGAAATGGCAATATTTATTTGAAAGTTGTTTAAATACAAAGCAACATAGCATATTTAACAATTATGGTCACAAAAATGTAGGAGAGTCAATTCTCGTTAAAAATTTTCAATTTATGTGAACTGTAAATTTTCATTTTCCGTCTTAAATTCCATGGTTTTGTCGGATGTTGGGTGTCTGTCTTTTGCGGTAGATGTCTCTGATGTGCTTTGTGGTCTAGGTCTAGGCTAATTTTATATGAATTTTCTCACTTTCAGGACACAAACCTACGTATAGTAAATTTTATTATCTACAGGTTCGCTGGTATCTAAATTGAAACTTTTGCTGAGTACTGACACCTCTTTAGCATGTCCAGTAAAAGCTGGAGAGCCGATTTAACGCAAAAAAACCATAAGAAATTGTGATCGACAATTTCAAGTTAAGCTTTTCTAGCCCTGCCCCCCACACACACACAATATCTAAAAATCAACTTGCTCGGTTCACTTACATTTATATTCCATTTTTCCGCCGTTATGACTTTGATTATTTGTGACAACGGAGAAACAGGTAATAAAACTTTAAAATTTTATTTTAAGTTTTTGTTCACTTAAAAAAAAAGGGATTCATTGTCGAGAAATTTGATAGATTAAGTGGGCCCTCATACGTCCATTGATTTTGACACGGAAATTTATTTGGCGGTGTTAAGACTCCTTAACATAATCGAATGAAATTGCTTAAAATCCTTATGTATAAAATTATCTAGTGATTGCGAAAGTGCTGCCTTGTTATAATGTCATATGGCTCCACTTGTACTATTTTGAACAGTTTTTCTCACGCACAGTCTCTAAAAGTTCTTCAATGGAGGTACGTACAAGGGGTTCAAGGGATACGCCGTAACAGCAAGATAAACTTATTACAAATGGAAATAGAACACCCAGCTAGAATAAAAAATCAACGATGCCTGGACTTAAGGCCTTGCTAGAATAGAAAATCAAGGATGCCTCGACCTAAGGCCGGATTCTGTAAAACAGAATGTTGGGGAGTTTGCGAGATGAGAATATTCGTTTTCCCCGATTGAAACTACCTAACTCTCCATTCGCGAATCTCTAACATACTTGGGGAGCTGGGGGAAAACGTGAGAAATGTCGCAATATTGAAGCACGCCTAACTTTCTGTGGGAGGTTTGTAGAGCATTGGGGTTTTTTCCTACGGATTTAGGGTCTGGAGTACAAGAATACATACTCTCCGTACTGAAAATGTACCCCTTTATGGGTTTTTTGCACTTTTTTTTTAAGCAGGTCTAGCGAAAATGACTCGAAAAATTCAATAAGTGCCAGAAAGTATGCAATTATCTTAAGGAAATGAAATTTTTCAGCCATTTTCGCTGAATATTCTTCAGAAAAAGTGCAAATAATGCAGAACGGGTTACATTTTCGGTATGCTTTTAAAGCTAAGGTTTTGTGCTTGTTAAGCCCGATGTGAAAAATTGATATTGATGACGCGTTTTTTTTTATAAAACCAGTAGTTAAATAAAAACACGAGTAAAAATGTTTGAATCAACTTCATAGGGTATAACGTTTAGATGTTACAAGTTCATCTATGAAAACATACCCAAATATGTTCAGGCCCCGTTATCTTGGAAACCGTAAGGGTACGGCCACAGAAAGAAGCGCGCGATAGACGCGCAAGCGATTAGTTTTGGAATGCACTTAAAAACATTTCAATGGCCATTACAATTGCGTGAGTTACGTTGATATTATTATTCCGATATTGCCCTGATCTGTTTTGTGTAAAATGTTGTCGTCTGTATTGTCCTGAATTTCTGTTATTGTTTGTAGGCGGTTGAGTAAATACAGGTCTGGTGGGATTATGAAAATTCGGCGAATTATAGAATTTCGAAAATTTTGTGAGTTATAAGAATTGTAATTTCTATTAGCGTTGCGAATATCACTGTTAATTCGTTTACTATTCTGGTTTTCTTTACAAATTTTATCATATCTATTAATCCTATATGAATTTTTTATCATATCATCACTTAAGTAAATTTCCGTTTGACACAAAGAATTATCTAATTCAAATAAACTTTTGTCCTGATCAATTTGCACTTGTAAAATTGGTATTAGTTTTGATTTTAAAATCTGAATTAATTCCTTATCAATTGCTTCATAAGTAAAATTATTTTCTTCGTCATAATCGCAAATTTCACTGGCTTACCTTTTAATACTAGTTAATTTATTAAATAAATCTTTTAAATTGTGTACCTTTAATTCTTTAGCCTGAAACATTAACTGGTGAATTGTCTGCTTTGGTCGAAATCGTACCTTTAAAGTCTCCACTACAGTTGACCAATTCCTTCGATTCTCAGGTATCTCCAGGATGGCATTCCTCGCTTTTCCGATGATTTTTCCATTGATTACTCTTTTTAGACAATATTGTTTCAGCTGATTGTTATTGTCTCCGCAAAGTGTCTCCACATCTTCAACAGTTTTTAAGAATGATTTTAACTTAAAAGAGTCTTCTCCGGAAAATGCTGGTATCTCGTTGAAGTTAATAATTATTTGATCCCTAGTTAGTTCAAATTTCGGCAAGTTTGCTCTGTTTAGTTTGGCTTCTTGTTCAGCCAATTTTTGTGTGAGGGGCTGTACCTGAGCCACCAACTGCTCCGGTGTAGTCATTTCAAGTTTTCGATTTTTATCGAATTTGAAATTCCTTCTCGAATTAATTGTGATCGCTGTTTCTGCACAACACTAAGATAAAGCTTGCTTTGTTACTTTAATTGATCACTTTCACTTTAATTGATTTAATGCTCGTTTCACTGGATGTCTCTCTTTAGAAAGATATCTTACCGACTGCGCCACTTAACTTTTTCTGTTAGTATCGTTAGTGAAAAAAAATAAATAAAAGATTCGTAAAAGAAAACACAGTAATTAATAGAAATCACTAAAATCTTTATTCTTTCACTACACAAATATTCTTAAGAACAATTATCATTACTTTTTATAATTGTCACTTTCGCTTTCTTCTTAAGAGAAAAAGCCCGATCGAGATTCTTTTTACTGAACGATCTAAGATCCGAGTAAGAACTAAACTTTTTACCTAAAAGCAAAAGCTGTTTTTTCTCATGAAAGCTCATTTTTATTAAAACAGCATGATATGGTGAGGATCCGCTGCCGTCTGGGAATTTGCTGACTCCATGGGAATGTTTTCATTTTCCGTTCTCTTGGAGAATATCATTTTACGGTTTTTATTTAAAAAGGAATTTTTATTATGTAAAGTTGACGACAACGTAACTCGTGCGATTGCACTCGCTTAAGTGCGATTTAGTCATCGGAACTGTGTCAATTTCTAAAAATCGCGCTCACGTCACTCGCGCGCTTGTTTCTGGGCCCTTACCCTTAGAACCCCCCCCCCTGCCCCACACCCATACAATTCTTCCTCAGCTTAGTATGACCTATAAATAGCCTTCGGGTATCACACCACTTACGAGATACCCTGTAAATAATCAATTTATACAATGTGTATTTTCGAAACTTGATCAAATGAAATGTGCGGATACTATACACCTGGCCAAACAAACTATTGTATTGCAGAGGGGTTCCACATCAAGTATTTGGGAGTTACAGGGTGGTTAAGGAAAAAAAAAGATAGATTTTCACAAAACACGCTGTATCTTAAAAACTACACTCGTCTCAGGAGTTATAAGGGTCTAAATTAAAAATTTAGGATTTTCTTACATTTTTTTTTTAATTTGATCTCCATTATTTTTGCGAAAAGGTCATTATCATAATTTTTTTTTATAAAAAGTGTAAACCCTATGTGCAAAGTGTAGCCCTTTAAGAGTCTTAACCCATTCTCAAATCTATTTTCAAACTTATTCTCAACGATAATTTGCTGTTGTTATTAACTGTTTAACTGCTACAGTTAACACGTAGGGTGTAATAGGTCAAATTGAAGTGCAGAGTCCACAGTTTACAGTTGTAAAAAAAAGTTATGTTAATGACCTTTTTGCAAAAATTTTAGAATTCAAATTAAAGTAAAAGTAAACATATCCGAAATTTTTAGTTTAGACAACCAGAATTCCTGATGGGAGAGGGGTATAGAGCTGGTTGAGCCGTTGTTGGAAAGGCCATGAAGTTCTGCATACATTGCTGTATTAACTGTGATCATATGCCCTGTAGTTTTTAAAATACAGGGTGTCATGTGAAAATCGAGCTTTTTTTCTTAATCACCCTGTAACTCCCAAACTGCTTATGTGGAACCCGCCTTGCAATGCAATTTTTTGTTTGGCCAGGTGTCTAGTATCTGCACATTTCGTTTGATCAAGTTTCGAAAATACACATTGTATATATATATCCACTTCATCCTTCATCCCTCGTTTCATTTACAGAATCATGCCAATCATATTCTCGCAAGCATTTCTCAATTGTGTACATGCATCATCGCGCATGAAAGGGTTAAATAATTTAACTTAAATTAATTTTAATTTTATTGATTAAAAAAAGCTTGTGACTTTTGGGCTAATCTGTGTATCCTTTTAGGGTACTGCTTAAAATGTTTTTCTTAAAACTTATCAATGCTACCTCCGAGAACCACGAATACGAAGTCAAGCAGGTGTTGGAGTGATGCCAAAACTAACGAGCAAATACAAAATGACGTACTTGAAAGTTTCTTGGAGAACTATTATCAGACTTATCAATATTGTAATAAGAAGTTTGACTCAAGTAACTCTGCATAATAAACTACAAATTCAGATTAAAACGTTACCCATGCCAATTCAAAATGATTTTTCGAAATATGTATAAGTAGTTTACTCTAATTCGAATATTTCATTTAAATTTGTTTCTTCCTTCTCCTTCTCCTCCTTGAAAGCTGCGTTCTTGTGAAGTAATCATTTGTGATGACAAATGAACGGGAACAAATCAATAAGATCTAAAAAGTTACTCTGCATTTCTTAAGGCACATGCTCCCACATAAGTAGACAACCTAGCAATTTCGTGCAAAGTTATAGGATACATTTTGAGTATTCTTGCGTTGGGGGAAAGCGATTTGTTTTCAATTTGTCAGGCTTTGAAGGGTTTGAAGTTCACAAGGGTACTTACCCATTACATTTTATAGATATATAAGAGCTTTATTTTCTGTTGTTTGCTTACAGCTTTGAGTACAATTGATGTTGTTCCCACTGAAATTGTATACAATTGAAAAATTTTTCTGTGAAGGACTAAATTTTAAAATTGTTCTTCATTCCTAATACATATCTACATAGGTAGTATTAAATTGCACACATACTTTTATGTATTTAACAGATGAAGGAATATTTTCTTTAGTTATTTCAATTGATGATTTTATTGTTTGTTTTAATATCTTCAGGTGAGTTGAGGTTGCTAGACATTTTAGAATTTGAAAAGAAGATTATCTTGAATCATTTGATGAATTTTCTGTAGACTTTTGAAGTCAGTTTATAAGGCTTACAACTGTGATTTCTGCCAGGGAATTTATTGGGAAGCCGAAATAAAAATTTCACTTCTTTTTAGCTAAGGTGTCGAATCCCTCATAGCACTTTCTAGTGCCCTGGGGCAGGTTAGGTTAGAGTAGCAGCTATCGAAATACGTGCTCTCCATCAGCCACACTTACACCATCAACGGTTCATTTTGATGGCATATTATCGGGAGCCTACATATAGATGCTTGCTACTAGAGCATTCACACAAAATGTGTTAAACGCTTTCAACCTCCTCTTCGTCCTAACAGCTTCTTCAGAAGTTATTGTATGGAGCTTATATGCGTTCCGTATGTTTTCCAAATTCGTCAGTGTCCTGAGATAACTGCAATATATAAGACACCGTACATCATTACGGTTCCCCCGTAGCAGCATTTATGTATTCTTGGGATCTTAGGACCTTGGGTCATAGCTGTCTTAAAATCTCGGATATGGTTAATTTTCCTCATCTGCAATTAGTCAAATTGGGGGCCAGTAAACCTAGAATTCCATTTACTGATTCTAGGGGTCTTCCTATGGATTCTTCCGCTAGGGCATATATCCACAGCAGAACCCTTCGTAGCCAGGGCATCAGCTGCTGCATTTCCTGTTACACCACTGTAGTCCGCCACACAGTAACAGAGAATAGCTCTATCGTTCTCATCAAGTCAGAATAGATTTAAAATTGATGCCTATGAAGATTACACGAAATAAGAAATCGCGACGTTGGAAAATCTGATGGTATAATAATAGGACAGTCATTGGGTTCTCAAAAGGGGAATTTTGCGGGGGTGTTGAAAATCTGTATTTTTCGACTCATGTCACGATGAAAATAGTTATCTCATAAATTAAGCTAGAGAAAATTTCCTACAATTTATATTGTAACCTTTTTTGTTTTTTGTAAAACGAATGGTTTCAGCATTCAAGTGCCGCGAGTATTTCGTATTTTAACGGATTTCACAAACTTTTTGAGTCTCATCTTTATGAGGCTTCGTATATTCCCAGTTTTCTTATTATTTTATAATCATATTTTGTTCGTTTCTGCAAAGTTTTTATACAAATTTTGTTTTTAATCATCCTTGTTATTTATTTGTGCCTAGCTTCTAAGGTTTTCATGCAATTTAACCGAAATTCTCACCCATACCATAGTCCTTTTTATTGTATGATGTATCTGTGAACTTCTAGTCACAGATAAGTAATACCCAGATATGCCCCGTATGTAGTGACATCTATATGGTTTTTTGTACATTGTTTTTGGTTAAAGTCTTTGCTAAAGCTTTTGAATATCTTGATAAAACTTCTAAAGCTTTCAAAAAATTTTCTTATAAGGGTTTTCCAATAAGAGGTGTTATTTCGATATTCAAAGAAAAATGCCATTTTTTGAGGTAAATGATCAGATCTTTATTTCATTATAAAGAGGAAGGTATGCCGTTAATAAAGCAAAATAACATCAGCCAAATGACCACCACGACCACGCCTACAGGACCATATCCTTTTCATGAAATTTTCCACAACCAAATCGCAAATTCCATCTTTGAGGTCTTGAATCGACGCTGGGCTGTTGGCGTAGACCTTCTCTTTCACGTGGCCGCAAAGGAAGAAGTCCCAAGGTGTTACGTCACAAGATCTCGGTGGCCAATTGTGATCACCTCTTCGAGAGATAACACGGTCCGGAAACTTTTCCCGTAAAAGATCAATGGTTTCGTTGCTTGTATGGCACGTAGCGCCGTCTTGTTGAAAGTGAACCTTATCCAGATCAATACCATCCAATTCCGGCCATAAAAAATCATTAATCATCTGTCGATAGCGCAATCCATTCACCGTAACTGTTGCTCCAGCCTTATTTTCGAAAAAGTAAGGTCCAATGACCCCGCGGGACCATAAACCGCACCAAACAGTCACACGTTGAGGATAGAGAGGCTTTTCAACAATAACTCCGGGTTTTCCGAGCCCCAGATGCGACAATTTTGCTTGTTGACGAAGCCATCGAGGTGGAAATTGGCCTCATCACTCAAGATGAATTTTCGATGGAATTCCGGATCATTTTCATGCATTTCAAGGACCCAATCAGCAAAGAGTCGACGTTGTTGATGATCGGTTTCGCACTTCCTCAATCAATTTTTCATCAAAATCCATTGATCTGAAATTGACGCGACGTCTTACAAACATGACAGAAATGAATGCCGCAACAATTTTATTCATTTGATTTTGTTGGTAGTACTGCAGTGACGACGGCAAAATAAGAAATTGATCAATACGGACGACAACTTCGTCGACCGCTGACCGTCACGCGTCGTAATTTGGGCATTCGCATAAGACGCTGTTCTTTTACAAGTTTGACAGCGGCATTTTGTCGTCGTTTTCCGTTGCCCGTCGCAATTGTATTGGCCTTGGCTTAACAAATTTTATTTTTACGGTTCTTTCAGTAGAACCCTGACTCCATGCAATCAACGTCTAGCCATCCGTTGATTTTTCATAGCAACACTGATTCAAGCCTGAGATGTTAAAAATTTTTACGTTCTCAGGGAAGAATTAACTTTTCTTAGAAATACACTCGCTGTGAAAGGTTTGAATGAATAGTCCACACGAATTGGTGCATTGATTCTAGTGGTTTACTATTTCGGACAGGGGCACAAGCGTTTAGTTTTCTTAGAAAGATTTGAAAATGTTTCTTCAGATTATTCATGCACTCTTAGCGGCAGAAAATGGTTCAAAGAGTTATATTGATTCAGGTGCCTTGGCTGATCTGGGTCGCTAAAAATATTTATGAGCGTTGGCAAGCATACGTTTTGTTCTTAGAAATTTATTTGATCATTTTTCTTCCGAATTTGTATACATTGTTGTTTGCTGAAAACGATCAGTTCGATTGATGCCAATAAAATTGATTCTACAATTCTTGTTCACAATTTTTACGGCAAGACTATAAAAATAAAAACCATTCGCTTTCCTCCGCCTGCAGTAGTTGCCGTTGCTTTGCTTTTGCTTTCATATTTATTCAAGTAGTGTTGTTTAATTTAAGTTCGCGTTTACTTTTATTTTATAGGAGAGGAATAAACTTGCTACACAATTGGTGATGGATGTAGAAATAGTAGCGAAAGTGGAAAACAAAAGACTGATAAGACCATTGATAACTTTTTTCAGAAGAAAACAACATCAGTTAATCTCCCATCAAAAGAAATAGTCAGTGACACATCATGCACTTCTACTCCTGTGAATCAAGGTGCATGTTCTCGCTCTCAGTCATTTACATCACCCGCAAAAGAATCGGTTGCGTCATATCTATTTCTACAATCTTTGCACGAAAAAGAGTATCTGGATATGAGTCCTTAATGTCTGTCCACTCTGAGACCGACTATGATGTGGATAATATTATCGACAGGCTCCCCAAATCAAACCGAAAATTGGGTTTTGTGATATCTAACTTAAATATGATAAAAAAAATAAAAGCAACTACTTCCGACGATTCCCCCCCCCCCCCGTCGAATATATTAGTTATAACCACCTCCTCCCCTCCCCCAAGGATGTAGGTCTGGATACGTGCCTGATCGTGAGAATGTGTGTGTGTGATAACAAAATGCAATTTATGCTAAATTGCATTTTGTTGCAGTATGGAAATGCATTTTTCAATGCATTTTAAATTTTAAATGAAATTTGAAACTTTACAATGCAGCGATATATTGCATAGGGCAATATATTGGTACATGGACCTTTATGGTTATGATTTGGGCCATTGGTACCTAAGTCACAACTAGAGCAGGATGTTCACAAAATAAAACAAATTCGATGCAAATTCCAATTTATTATAGATAAGAGCATAAGTAGCAGAATAGATGTCCGAAACTATAACAACAGAGTTAATTATGAATTTTTTTTCTTCAATTTCTTCTACTGCCTTAGACACATCTATACACTCCCTCCGGCTAAGCGAGGATACATAGTATATCTACTTTGCTGGACTAACGAATTCAATTAACTAAAACATCCTCCATAATTGTGGTAAATTATGCTACAGAAGATTTCATATATTTTCTTAACTTGTATGATTTTTTTGTACGATGTAGCATATATCGGGGATGCGAAGTGGTCACCTTAATTTGGACAAGAATACTGCCGAGACTCGTTATTTAGTAGCCTTAAGCGTAATCTCATTAGTATTCACAGGATATTGTGCGTTCCAAATTTTTATTCATCTATTGAGCACAGCCAGCATATATGTAACAATATGGTGACGAGACATGTTTAACTAAACTTCGAAAATATCCCCCCTTTTTACGTAGTTATATAATATGTATATATCTGTTAAAATGGACCGTAATGTATTACAGGATTTAACTACAAAACCAAGAGATTTTTCCTTTAATGTTAGTCTAAATCTATGAGATTTTACGATAGGCCTATTCTATAAAATTGAAAATAAAACGAATTTTGAAAGGAACGAGAAATTTATAAAGCAAATAATCTGGCTTCAATGGAAAGTTCGGTGTTAATGCAATTTCAGATTTCGTTGTGTGGGTAATCGATTACGTCAAATTTAAGTAGGAGCTTTTATGTGTATTAATATATGTGATACGGTTCCCTTTTTAGATTAAAGTAGGGGTAGATAATAATTTTGTGAAAAACAAATAGGTAAGAAATTTTGTAAAACTATTGATGTTTGTTATTTGTATTTTTATTTTAGAAAAGAATTGATGGAATAAATTTAATGATTAGTTCACAATTTTTTTTTTACTAGAGAATTATGAAAATTACCGCTGTATAGTATGTTTTCTATTCCAATTGAAAATTTGAATATTGCGTGCTGAAAGTAATGAGCAGTTAGATGTAAATATTATTTGTTTATGCTTAAAGTGTACATACTAAAACAAAATATATAACGTCTCAGCAACTAGCATATTTCTAGATATCGCTGATACATTTGAAGGACATTAGATATGATGAGATATCCCCGGATGTAATCCCTTCGATTCCACATAAATAGAACGATTTTATTTTATTTTACATATCTTGAAGGTTAAAAAGATAGCAAATAGAAAGATTTCCTATAGCATACTTCATTACAATTGAAAGAGGTAAAATATTTGCATATAGTACAAAAGTAGGAGTTGGGGTTGGTAGCTTTGGCTGTCAAAGTCACACGCGTTGTTAAATTTTACTGCGGAAAAACGAAATTCGGATATACTTAAATAACCTACAGGATTAAAAACTGCAACAACAACGAAAAATTATAATCGCCGTTTTGCATAGAATATAAAATAAAGTTCATTCTTAAAAGATTATGCCATTTATTGCCGCTTAAAGGAAGTATTCGGCACGTAACCCCAAAGTTGTACTCCACAATTAATTACTATATTCGTTGGTGACATCGTCTTACCAAGAAGAGAAAGAAATGTAACATCACCAAAGGTAATCTAGCACTTGCAAAGAAAAGACAGGCTACGCGAATTACCATGAATGAAGGATTTATAACTTTAACCCCGTCCACTCTAAAATCGCTGGTTCGAGAAGTAATCACAGAGGAAATTGCAAACTAAGCGACAAAACAAGATCTGCAGGCAATAGTAGCCGATGTGAAGCAGCTCCAGATTGATTGCAACCAGCTAAAATTTGCAATAGGAAGTATTAGTACCCGGGACCAGCAATTAGCAACCTGACTGGAACATTTAGAGAGGAATGTAAAGCAGACTAATCTGATAATTTCTGGACTAACACTAACAGAAAACCCAAGAACTGCAATTGAGCAGCTGTGCGCAGATGTACTTCTAATTAAAACTGAAGAAAAAGTCAACAAAACGAAAATATTAGGCAAAAGGAGCGATAAGCCGACACTGTCCGTCGAATTTGATAAAATTTCATCTGTAAATTCTATTCTTCAAAATGCCAAAAAACTCAAGGGCACACAAATTTCGATCAGAAGGTATCTTAGTAAACCTGTAAGAGAAAGTTGTAATAAACTTTTTAAAGTCAAAGCTGGTCTACATATCTACACTAATAACAGGAGAGTCAAAATCCGTGATTGCAAAATGTGGATCGATGATACCATGTTCGTATGGAAGGACGATCAACTAAAACACGGGAACCCTTAAACGCATGATTTATCAAATTTACATGAAATAATTTTTTATGCATATCAAATGGGTTGAATAAATTCAAAAAAATATTTAAAAAAATAATTTTGTATTATAAGTATTTTAGCTCACAAAACAAAAAAAACGTGTTCTGAATATTGACATTTTAAATACCCATTGAAACGACAAATTCTAATTATAAATATAACTTTAGTTTTTTATCTGATTTCTCCGAAATAATGTAAGTTAATAAATCTAATTCGGTCAGAACTAAAAAAAATAGCACGAAGTTTATTTCAACCGATTTTATTGAAATGCAAATTATAACTAACTAAATCTAAAATATAAAATTCTACTTTTGGGAAAAATACTGCTGGCTGAAGATCCATGTGAACGGAAAGTTGGCTGGTCAGCATAAAATGCCTGGGAAAGAAATGTTGTGGCCTTGCAACGTGCTGCCGGTATGTTTCCTTGGGTGAAATACGATTCCTTGTTCTGTTGTGGGAACGTAAATGAAATGCGTCTTAACTTGTATGCATCACAAAAAAAAAAAACATAATAAAAAGACTCCCTTAAAATAAAATTAAAACAAAAAAAAAACTTTTTAGTTGAAGAATATTAGATATATAATTGTTAAACTTTTAAAATTATTTTGTATTAATTTAACACTTATTTTTCGTGCAACTCCACAAAGCAATTGTTATACTTATTGAAACATAGGGCTACACAACACTTGCGGCAAGTGATATTCGTTTTGAATGTACATATTTAGTGGTAGCTTACACCTTACACGATCTGCATTCCACTGGGGAAGATGATAAATTTGGTCATGTCGCACATCACGTGGAGGTATAGGAGCCGTGGGTCTCTTCGTTTTCTTTTCATTTCGCTGTTGATTAATTGATGATCCTGCTGAAGGTCTTCTACATTTTGCATAATTCGTGGTACCAATTTTACACATGGTAGTAGCTAGGTCAACTTGATATTGATTCACGGACATGGAGTTTGCTCCTGGAGTTCTTTTAGAAATAAGCCATGAATTGATTACTGACAAATCAATAAAATGGTAAAATAGCCTCATGTACCATTTCTTGGATTTTATCGATATTTTATTCCTTTCAATAAAACTGTCTACACCACCCATAATAATGTTTGTTTTAGTTTTTCTATCATATCTTCTAATTGTTCCTTCAGGTTCAGTCCTGACGAAATTAGGTAGTAATGACACGCATTTATTATCATTCCATATCAAGTTTTCGATCGTAATATTCTCGTAGCTTGCCACATATTCACTCGAGGTCCCTCTTGGACTGTGTTTTAAATCTTCTTCCTTAGGCAGCTTGCAGTTGGGGATGCGGTTCGGCTTTACCATACCTAAATAACATATGTTTTGTTTGGCCAGGTAGCACACAATTTGGGTAGATGTATAAAAATTATCACAATATATTTGTAACGGTGGGATGGCTGCGGATAGCTCGTCGGACCAGAGTTTCTTAGAAATGAAACTCCTTCAGCTACAATACAAATAAAAATAATTCTTTATTTAACAAAATAGAATACCAATTACACAGCTAACTTAATCTAGTTCTATTTACCGCCTATACTAGTGACTATGTAGTAATAAGGGGAACTTCATACGGCTTACCAATATGAGAATAATTCTGGACTTAACACTATGATAACCTGAGAGGGAGACGAGGTGACGTATCAAGAGAATACTTGTGGAGGCGGGATATTTCACACGGACCTCACTATTTTCAGGATAGGTACGGGGATTGCTCACTCGACGTACCTATACTTACTTCTAATACACTTAGGTGGGTGATACAGCGGATAGTACGGCGATTTCTCACACGGCGTACCAGGAAAATGTTAAGGTAGGATAGTTCACGCTAACCTTAACACGACGGATTAGGACGGATGATACGGGGATTAATCACACGACATACCAGGGAAATGTTAAGGCGGGATGGTTCACGCTACCTTAACACAACGGATTGGGACGGATGGTACGGGGAATAATCACACGACGTACCAAGTAAATGTTAAGGCGAGATAGTTCACGCTAACCTTAACACAAGGGATTAGGACGGATGGCACGGGGAATAATCACACGACGTACCAGGGAAATGTTAAGGCGGGATAGCTCACGCTACCTTAACACAACGGATTGGGACGGATGGTACGGGGAAAAATCACACGACGTACCAGGGAAATGGTAAGGCGGGATAGTTCACGCTACCTTAACACAACGGATTAGGACGGATGGTACGGGGAAAAATCATCACACGACGTATCAAGTAATTATTAGGAAAATGCACGGGGATTTCTCACACGGCGTGCTAGGGTTTACTAATGCGGGAACTTCGCGCTCCACAAGTCACCCAGTAAAATTGTCTGATCACTTAACTCGTGGAACTCGCTGACCAGAATGATTTCTGTGGGCGAATGGCGTGATTTATATAGCCGGGGGTCAGAGCTTCTCAGTGGTTGAGTGACTGGCGTATGTATAAAAGAGCTTGCAAGCTCTTTTCCTCGGACCGGAACCCGCCATAGGCGTTGCCACCTCAAGTATCATCAAAGCGGATGTTCATAGAAAGCATCAACGAAGTTGGGCGAACCTGAGTACTTGCAGGTGCACAGTTTCTTGATCGGCCCAATAGGAATATCTCTGATTTTCGCATAGGGCTCGGAAGAAATTAATAATGTAGAACTTATCACCGGCCACAGCTTACTTCACGCTAATCTAACAAGGATGGGAGTTTTATTGACAGCCCTGAGTATCTGTCCTACCTGGAGGGAGATCCCGAGACAACCGAACACTTTATATGTGCGTGTTCGGCCTTCGCCCGCTGCAGGCCGGATACTGTATGGTCTGCCATTCTATATGTGGATGAGCTGAAATGCTGCCTCACCAAGATCTGATGCGCTTCATTAGGAGGACAGGGAGGTTTTAGTGAATATCCTTCCAGCAGGACAGCAAAATGCGCCGCTATGGCCTCCGTACTTGGGATGCGGTCTCGTGTTCCCTGCCCTTAAAAAAAAAGGCTATAAAAATTAAATTGACTAAGTACAAAAATTTAATGGATTTCCTTCTATTTACATCTCCAATTCACCACCAATCCTTCAAATCTCTTCCCATGAATTAGGCGGTAAGAAGAAAAGACGAAGCGGGCTAATAGGGAACCCATCAGAACATAGTAGCGAACCAGAGGTAGAAATGGAAGGGGCTCGTTCAGTGCAGCTGATTATATCTTTGAGCATGACTAGAATGATTAACACTCTTGATAATGAGAAAGGTGAAGATTTTACACACTCAACAGTGAATTAATTTTTTTTCTTCTGAATTTAAAAACAACTTAATAGTTTGAACTACATTTTCCTTTGGATTTTTTTTTTCCTTTTGTACTTTTTTAAATAACTAATTTGTTAAAATACTAAATATTCGTTTTTATATTTGAATAAAACTTGCAAAGGCATATAGATACAAGAAATTACAGGACCAACTTTAAAGTGCTATATCTAAAACTGTGAAAAGTGTACTTGTATCCCTCTGCTTTTGAGCCCCTCAGTTAATTTATGGAATGTTAAGCATTTTTTTTTATTTATTATTTTCAAAAATTATGTTTTCAACACCGTCTGATATTGTACCGAATTTAATAGCCCTAAACTCTTAGCTCGTACTTATCACATTATATACTCAAAATGCAAACATTTCCATGTTTTTGCAAATTTTTATTTTTAATGAAAAATAAACAAAAGTTCAAGGGTAGACAAATTACTTCTGTGATGAACTTTCAAGCAATACTTGTTAGATGTGTTTAAGAAATAGTGAAAAAAAATTCGAAAAATATGCAAAAACTTTTCTTAAATCCAATACGGAAAATTTGTGTTGAGGAAGTATTCTTTGGAACTTAAAAGTAATCGAAAAAACTTGAGCTGAATTTTTAAGCGATTCATAAAATAAGAATGTAAAACTTTTAACTCCTCCTACTTCCTAAATAATATATTTCACCATTGATCTATAATCGAAGTTTGATCCTCTTGACCATCCCATAAAAGATTTAAGTTATATGAAATATCCTAAAAACTATAATTAGCGAAATAAATGGCATGACAACAAAATTTCAAAAATGTGTAATTCACCCAAAATCAATATACCAAACCAATAAATACGCATGTAAAAATGCTTCTCGATGCCCACTAAGAAACTCGTACCTATAAAACTAATCTGCACATATGGAAAATTAATTTTGATAATAAAAACGGATAATCCTTATTATTGGCTTATCTCAGGAATTATGTGTAACCAAGTTTACTGTATTTACTAAAAAAAGAAAAAAAAAGAAAAACAAGAGAAAGGATCTTTCTTACAAGAATAACTGATTTTAAACCAACAGTTGCAAGAAAGGAAATAAAAAAGCAAATAATCTTGAAACCTCTGAGGGACTCGCAAGAAACGACCTTTACGATAAAGTCGAAGAAATCGCCCGATTGGCAGAATCAATAGATTAACAAAGTCCCTTTTGAGTTCTTTGATTATTTTTTCAACGACTAGGCTAGTCTTGAAATGAGTTTGCCCCCATAGAATGATTTTTTTCTACCCATTGAAAAGATTTCATTTCAATGTAGGAAATGTTGAAAGATAAGCTGTGCTATAAGACTTCAACAGAAGAGTTTCTTAAATAAACTTAAATAACAATTGGTGTTATTAGAAGCGGATTCCCTAAAGTTGATTACAGAACAGACAATGGGCTTTAATGTCCTTAAAGCCACTATTTGAGATTTTTGCGATATTAATCTTCTGGATATTTTCATTTATGGATGCGTGAACCATTTCATCTCCAGTTTATTTAGGAGTATGCATAACTTTGGACAGTGAGAACTTTTGTTGAAATTCAGCAAGGCCGGCTTGAATCTTATGTTGGAATGGGATTTTGCTTACTCTTCTCACACTAATATAAACCAAAAATTTAAATTGATCTAAAGTTTATAATTTATTGGCGATACTTTAGGGGAATGTCCCTAATTATAGCCATCCTTCTGCTTTGAAAATATGCTCATTGATATCTAAATTGTTAAAGTTATTTTTTATATCTCTTTCGACAATATTTGTTGGGACCTAATATTAGTTTGAATGAATTTCAAATGTGTTTACATTTCGATGAACATTTTCACACGATTCCATGACATGACCTGATGATATCGAGAAAAGCATACACTAGTAACTCCTTTTTCGAATATAAAATATAGGATGGTTTAAATTTAGCCCTTACGTAATATATTTTCTTAACCCTTGAATCAATACCTACATACCTGGGCACGTTTGTAATTTTGGAAATGAGTAAACTCCATTTAATTGTGGAAATATTTCATCAATTATTTTAGTTATACTTAAGTGCTCTATGTGTAGCTAATATATGCATTAAAATTTTTAAAATACTTCTTTGATTCCTCAAAAAATAGAACTAAATTATAAACGGACGTGCGACCTATATGATCTTTTGTGACATTACCCCTAAATGCCCTAGGGTGCCCATTCGAATTTATGATCTTTGATTATGCTTATAATGGTTTTGGGTGCCATATTTCCTACATCCTCTGGTAGCAGGAATGCATTTCCTAGATGTCTTAGCCTTATGCGGCGCAGAGCTTCACAGTTACACAGGACATGTTCAGCAGTTTCATCGTCTTCCATACAGAAGCGACAGGTCTCATCGTCGATCTTACCCATCTTTTTAATGTAGTATCTAAGTGGGAAGTGCCCAGTATGTAGGCCTGTTATGAGCCTTAGTCTCAGCTCCGAGGTATTTTCCCAGGGTTCCTTCTTAGTTCTGGTGGTTTACAGCTGATTTGAGGTTTCCAGCCGGTTATGTTTTTGATCGGGTCTATGATGTAAGGTTTGGGATGTTTCTTAAGGAAAACTCCGATCTATGTTTTATGCTTTTTTATTTTTCACTCGACGTTTCGGGCCTTGTTTAGTACCCTTCTTCAGGAGTTAGCTACATTAGAATATCAGATATTATTACGTATAATTAAAATATTTGGTGTGCTCACCTTTGTTCTTGATATGATGAAAGATTTTTTAAAAATGATATTGTTGAAACATATTTCACAGAAAAATACACATTAAAAATATAATAAAAACGTTAACTGAACATACCAATAAATAAATAAATAATTTGAACAAAATAAATAAATAAATAGACCATTTAAACAAATAAATAAATAGGTAAAAATTTAGATTGCTGTTTTATTTAAGGGATCACAGATGAATGGTGTGTAAAGTTCTTTGTCATGTTGTGATGTCAAGTTTCAGTTTTCGAAGTATGTGTTGGTAATCTTTATTTATTAAGTCTGTGTCTTGTCTTAAATTAATTAGATTTTTTTCCATGTAGATGTGGCTAATTAATTTAAGACAAGACACAGACTTAATAAATAAAGATTACCAACACATACTTCGAAAACTGAAACTTGACATCACAACATGACAAAGAACTTTACACACCATTCATCTGTGATCCCTTAAATAAAACAGCAATCTAAATTTTTACCTATTTATTTATTTGTTTAAATGGTCTATTTATTTATTTATTTATTTTGTTCAAATTATTTATTTATTTATTGGTATGTTCAGTTAACGTTTTTATTATATTTTTAATGTGTATTTTTCTGTGAAATATGTTTCAACAATATCTTTTTTAACAAATCTTTCATCATATCAAGAACAAAGGTGAGCACACCAAATATTTTAATTATACGTAATAATATCTGATATTCTAATGTAGCTAACTCCTGAAGAAGGGTACTAAACAAGGCCCGAAACGTCGAGTGAAAAATAAAAAAGCATAAAACATAGATCGGAGTTTTCCTTAAGAAACATCCCAAACCTTACTTCTTAGTTCTGTCCTCCCAAAGCCTGATATGAGAGGTGATTTCTTGGGTGTCCATAGCGAGGCTCAGGGTCAATAAAGACAGATTCGGCTCCTTCCTTTGCAAGAAGGTCAGCAATCTCGTTTCTCTTAATGTCTTCATCTACTTGTATCCAGATAAGTGTCACCCTGTTTGTTACGGCCATTTGCTTCAAGACAGTAAGAAAGTCCCAAACCAGTTTAGACTCGAAGGTAAACAAGTTTAACGCTTTAAGGGCTGCTTGGCTGTCTGATATTATGTATATTTTGGCTCCGCGCACATTTTTGTGGATTATTTCGCGAGCCCAGAGATCCATGGTGTGTATTTCTGTCTGAAAAGTGATTGGTAAGGCCCTCAGTGCCTTAACGAGATGGCAGCTTAGCCCATATATGCCCATACCTGCTGTACCTTCCATTCGGACCTATCCGTGTACCATTTAAGAGATCTTTTTCAAAGGGTAGGTCCCGAGTCTGCCACTAATGACGGTACCCCAAGATGAGATCAAATGGTGTTTCAAAGTTATGGCATTTCGGTATAACGTCAGAAATTGGGTTAGACATCGAGTCCTCTATGCAATCATGGAGGACTTTCGTGGGGCCAATTCAATTATTTGTACTTTGGAGGTTTGCTCTTTGTAGCCTAATTGCACTAAGAATGGCCTCCTATAACATGCAAATGTAAAGTTAGTAGGTCCAACATAACCTCTAAGGCCGCACTTAAGGCTCTAAGGCCGTTGCAGTTTTTGCAAAATAGCTTGGGACTTCTTTTGTTAGGTTTTTGACCACCAAACAAGTGAGGCGTCTGCGACCGTGGGTCTTATAATAGATGTGTATGTCCACAGAGTCATTTTTTGTTTAAGACCGCAAGTTTTGCCAAAAAGCCTGCGACATGTCCATATTGCCAATGTAGCCTTATCTAGTACTCTTTTTAAGTGGGATCTGATCATGTTTGCCCCGAATTGATTGTAATTATCAGGTCATCCGCATATTCCTGGTTATCATAGCCGGAGTTGGTTAGCTTCTGTAGGAGACCATTTATAACCAGCGACCATATGGCAGCCACTACTGTATTAGAGTTCTCCTCCAGGTTAGCTGCGATTCTTCGGCTTTCAAGCATAGCTTTTATCCATTCTATCAAGGAAGGTTCGATTCCTTCTTTGGTAGCTGCATTCTCAATGACTTCAAAGGAGATATTGTCGAATGTTCCTTCATTATCTAGGAGTGCGCACAGGGATGTCTTTATATCCTCTACAGCCTTTTCTAGTCCTAGAACAAGACTATGTAGGGCAGTTGTGGTAGACTTTCCTGCTTGGTAAACATATTGGTTTGGGTGCAGCGGTGACCGCTTGAGTGCACTGCTCCTAATATAGTTGTCTTACACTTTCTGCATTGTTTTGAAGAGAAATGAAATTTGACTGATCGGACGGTAGGATTTGGGCAGAGCAGGTGAAAGCCCTCCCCCTTTAGATATAAATGCTACCTTAACTTCCCTCCACGTCCTAGTTATATACCTTAAAATATAACCTGCTCTAAAGATCTTAAAGAAATTTGGCAGTACATCTTCTAGTCCTTGTTGAAGTAGGGCTGGAAGGATGCCATCAGCTCCACGCGATTTGAATGCTCTTAAAGGAGTTGACGGCCTGTTTAACTCTCCTTGGTGTGAAGATTCTGCCGGAGTGGCTTTTAACCCTATTGGAGGGCCTGTATTTAGGTCCTAGAACTTGAGGGATTTAGTCGTCATAAAAACTGAACGCATAGCCAGATATGTAATACATTTTTTATTGATAGGAATTGAAAGCAAAATAAAATAAAGTTTATCCTTAAAAATTGTTATTAGAATTTATTATGGCATGCATTTATTACATCTGGGAATTCTGTAAAATGCTTTGCACAAGCAGGAGAAGATCCATAATAATTGTGAGGATAGGGCGCAACTATGACTTAAAAACGGTATAGCTTGGAAGCATGTTAAAGTTTCAGACACTCGCCAGCATTCGCACAGATCAAATGCACAAAATATATCATTTAGAAGATTCAGGTCAAACAGATAAACTCCAACTCTAAACGAAGAAAGTTGCTCAACGTTCAAATTGTACCACTCTCGAAAATCAAACGAGGTGTTAAATTATTGATTTTGCTTTGGTCTGTCAATGGTGGAAGTGCAAAGCTTCCGAATCATCCATTTCGGTTAGTATAAATAGCGAAATATATTTGATTCCTATTCACGAACTCATCATAATTGGTAACTACTCAAAATTTTGATGCCTCTGTGGCAACAGAGAAGATGTGGTCTGTCTGTTAATGTCAATAAGGCATAAAGTCGGTCTACCGCAAATCAGTGCTCAATCAAAAGAAATGGCATTGTAAAAGTTATGATTTTGTTTTGAAGACATGAGAGAGCTTTGATAGTAAGATGCCTTAGATTCGATGCGACTCGCTTTACCTTAAGCGATGATATTATAAAGGTCGTTAATGAATGAACTAATCATTCAAAGTCGATTGATAGATGTGGCATTCCCTCTTAAGTCCCTAAGAGTGTTAACGCTGTAAGCGAAATCTATGGTACTGTATTAGGCAAAACTATAGATAGGCTCAAAAGTAAGGAAAATCAGATCATTAAAAAAATTAGGAAGAAGGATGGAGAGATAACCTAGCCCTGGGGACATCGGCATGTATTGGGTGAGGTTACGGTGAAACGCAACCTAGTACAACCAGCATTTGGCGATCATATGAAAAACTTTCGAACTATAATAGAGGAAGTGGGGCGACCAGGTTCTTTAAGTTTAACTATAATGGCTGGATGTCAGACTCTATCAAAGCCCTTTGAAATATCTAGAGTGAAGATTTTGGACTACCACAATTGTAAAGATTAGGGTTCCAACATTCCGTAAGAGAAACCAGCAGTTCTTCAGACGAGCGTCGAGTCCGGAAGTCATATGGGCGATCATTGATGAGTTGTTTGGTTTCTAGATACTTCATTAATTTGGAGTTAATTAAAGATTCATAAACCTTTGAAAGGATCGAAGTGATTCCAGTTGGTCGATAATTTGAGGGTTCGCTACCCTCTTCTTTCTTGAGAATAGGTTGAACGTGAGCTAGTTTCCAACCAGTTGGAAATTTTCTTCTCCAATAAGACATTAATTGGCAACTGCTTCCAATTAAAACACACTTTCCATCGCTTTTACCCGAATAAGCTCTGTCATGCTTGAAACACCTCGAGAAAGGCAAAACTCATGCACATACATAAATTTTACAGGTAACTGCACTTGTTTGCTCTATAGGATTTAAGAGGCACGACTTAAAGTGGAGCGATGGCTAAGCCGTTAGCTTCACGGGCTGCGTTCTTCTCAAGTTGAACGATTCCAAAAATGTTTAATATTTTTAACGAAAAGGGCAGTCGAAGAGATTTTGTTAAGAAAACTTCAGAAGATCTATTAAATTTTTTTTAGTTGTCTTCGCGGCCTCCGCTCCCACTTAGTTGGATCCGTCGCTGTGTACAAGCAGGTTGATGGTTCACTTGATGTGGATATAGATGAGACTGATATTGGGTATCCCATCATGCATTCGATAGCTGATCTGGTCCCGAAGTTCCTCAGAATATGAATTCGCTGCTGTGATAGCTTCGTAATTGTCCTGACGAGTTTTGGAATTTTATCAATTCTAAAGGTTATTGTGATGCTTACCCTGCATTTCTGAATTTTGGTGGCTCTGAAAGTAGCGACTCATGTACGGTTGCAAATTTTTTCTCTGAATTCTTTAGTACCGCCTTCTGTGATTCCAACTGTGATATTAGTAATACCGACTCCTCTCGTTTGATAAGGCTCCCGTCAACTTACCTGGAAGTTAAGGATATTGTATTTGACGAAGTAACTGTTACAGATCATATTTTTAATTTTCTGGATAGTTTTACAATTGGTCCTGACTGTGTTCCCGCTATCTTTCTCAACAAATCTGGCTCATTCTTGTCCATGTCCTGTGATATCTATTTAATTTGTCCTGAGCTTCTCGATCCTTCCCAAAGTCATGAAAATACTCTATGATTATTCCTCTTCATAAAAAGGTCAATAAATGGGATGTTTCAAATTATAAGCTTATAGCCAACTTGTGCAATAGTGCTAACGTGCTCCGCTTTCACTGTAAAGTATTCTTGGGATCTCTCCAGCATGGTTTCTTAAAGGTTAAATCAACCAGGACTAATCTTTTAGAGTTTGTGCAGTACTGCTTACGAGCCCTTGAGTCCGGTAAGCAGGCTGACTGCGTCTTCACTGATTTTAGCAAGGCCTTCGATAAAATTAATCATCGAATCCACAAACTCTCCATTTTTTGTTGTCTTCCCCTTTTTGTTCAGTTATCTTATTATATGTCTATTATTATATGTCTAACCGTACACAGCGAGTTACATTACGCGGAGCACTTTCTGCTGAGACAGCTAATACCTCTAGTGGGCCTCAAGGTAGTATTCTTGGCCAAATTAATATTTATTATATATCAATGATTTACTTAATTTACCTAATTCCAGAACTCTTTGCTACGCGGACGCTGCCAATATATTTCGTGTTGTTGGTTCTAATGACGACTGTGCTCTTTTATACGTTGACTCAGCCACTTTTCATAAGTGGTGTTCGAATAATTGTTTTCCTCTTAATGTTGATAAATGGACGACTATGAACCTCGCTCGCTAAAGGTCCCCTATTTACTTGAATTATGTCCTAGAAAGGGGTTCATTATCTAGGATTGACAAAACCAAAGATCTTGGTGTGATTCTCAATTCTCGCCTTTCTTTCGAGGATTACATCGATTAAGTAATCAATAGAGCCAAACCGATTTCGGGATTTGTTAAGAGATAGTCAGATAGTCTAAGGAATTTGACGACACTTACATTACCAAATTTCTTTACTGCACATTTGTCAGGTCGATACTAGAATATGCCAGCCCTGTCTAATCCCCAAATACACCAAATGCAGATTCTTCGCATTGAAGCTGTTCAACGCAGATTCCTCCAATTGGCACTCCATGGCCTTACTTGGAGTAATCCCGTAAACCTTCTGGAAACTAAACGTAATATCTTTTGCATTCTCTTTATTTTCGATATTTTGAAGGGAACAATAAATTCCTCACTTATGTTAAGCTCAATTCGTATATCAACTCCGACCTGAGCGAGGTCAGAACCCACAACTTTCTCCACATTTCTTACCATCGAACCAACTACGGTGCGAACGAACCATTAACTGCCATATCCGCCTCTTTACTCCAACTGAAAAATCAGTTCAAATATATCTTCATGTACCCAGAATCTTCCACCTCGTCCTCGCCGTTACTTAGGAACTGCTCTTCATCCACATCAGAATCCGTTTCTAACACATCCCCCTCACTATCAGAGGGAGCAACAAACCTTGTCCTCAATTTCACTTTCATTGTCAATTTCATCTATTGTCTGTCTTCTTCACTCTGGATAACATAGTTTTGCCACGAGCCATACTTGGATGGAAAATTATAAGTTAATGATAATAAAAAATTTATGAGCATTAGTAAACATTGCCTTATATGTGTCAACAAAACCAATACTTATTGCGTTTCACCTTCTATACAAAAACCAAATATATGTATACGCTAAGAACTAATTTTACATCAACATCTCATGTATATATCTTTAGACGATTAGATTGAAATTGAAACATTATACCGAAGGAGCAAGAAACAACCATACAGGCGCTAACAAAACTGCCTCAAATCTTAACTTCGAATGCACCAACAGAAATTTTACAGTGTAGATATGTAACTGTAAAAGATAATTTCGATGACTAACCAAAGAAAATCGGTACAGTTATTACCTTTCCCGATTATTATATTTCTTGACATGAATATGAGTGTAAGTCACATCGTGGTAGGATTTCTTCCTAAATGTTTCAATTTATATTCTTGGAAAAACTATTTTGTAAAAAAAAAAATGACTGCGTGTTTTTTTTTTTTGTAGAAATATCGAATAATCATTCGAAGTGCAATTCGGATTAAATAAATTTGTGTTTTAGGTTTTATAACTATTTCAATGTAATATGTGGCCGATATTCACATCTTGGTAGGATTAAGGTTAATTTGTCTAATATTTAAGAAGATATTTGTATCTTAATTCTTCATAAAACGCCCTAAAAATAATTTCGTACGAGAACAATAATAAACAATAATCTTAATAATTACTTTTAAGTAATCTACAAATCAACTTGTTATAATGCAATTAGATTCCAAAATAATCGAATTATGTTGTAACAGATTACACAATTAATAGATTACATATTCTCTCATAAGTAATCTTATTGAAATGAAATCAAATACAATTTAATTAGATTACTTGGTAATTTGACTAAACTGTAATGGAATTATTAATTAAATTAAATTGTAATCAGACTACATCCATATCATATCATTCATATCGCTGTGCAAGGAATTATAAAGATGATTTAAGTTACTTAAAGCCAAATAAAGATAACGCTACTCCCCGATCTGATACAGTACTTTTCTGTATCGATGCTTCAAGATGCTCACAGCCACGTAACGTGCAAATTATTGTCTATACAAGTAGTTAACGACGCACAAAGATACATAAAGATGTTCACGAATGTTTGTTGGTTCAGTTGTCATTTTTCTCGCGATATATTAACGCTTAAAATGAAGTACAAGATAGTGGATTTTATTTAATCATAAGTCGTACTCCCATTTGTAATTTCGTAACTTAAACTTATTGTCAGAATTTGTTAAGCTTGTTGAGTAAGATTATCTTACTTTGAACAAAATTACTTCGGTAATAGAATCAGTTAGAATAGGAGATTTGAGATCTTTCATCCAATCGATCATCACGAAAACTAACTGTATGGATTTACCAGGTCAAATAAATTACACAGAGGATAAGAACAAAATGGGATTAAAAATATTTGTATATAACTACGTAAGATGATAAGTAAAATACATATGACTATGTTATATCTTATTCTTTATTTGTCATTTTTAGGTACTGTGTTTACAGCGCCGCAATTACCAAAAGGTGCATTAGGCGCAAGTTGCGGCCCTAACTCTCTATGGAGCCATATTTTAAGCCCTCACTCCTCAAAAACAACAGTATAAGAAAACGGCGTCACTATTCTTGCAAATTAAAATACTTTTAAATGCTAAGATTATACCTAACATAAAAACTAGAGGCCGGCTGAAAAATATGCCTCCATTTGAAATACGTATAAACAAATATTGTTGCATCCCTAGAATATATTATAATAAACAGAAATATGGGTATCGTTCAAAATTCGTGTATATGAGTGAATCCGAAAAACTGGTCATAATATCTTGAAGGGGAGTTTATAACGAAGGACAGAAAATACAGCCTAAAATGATAGATCAGTGAGTGGCAGAGTGTGAAATTTCATGAAGTTTGCACTCCTATTAGAAATAGTTATCTGCTTGCTTTTTATACTACACTGTGCTCCCATAAAAAAAAAAAACCGGCACCCAACACAAATATCAGCCGGCTTCAATTAATTTAGCTTATCAGCATTCCTGTTTGTAATATGTTCTCAGGTTCTTTCCTTAGAATATAAAACCAAGAGAAACTACTGCATTGCATAAAAGGCATGTAACTGTGCAAGCCACCAACGAGGCAAAAAACTATTAGCGTAACAGCCATTTCGATCCCTCTATCTACATACCTTAAACAACAGTGAGAATTTGAAATAGAATTGTGGATTTGTTTCAATTTATCACCGTTCATTATTTTTCTATTTTTATTTCTAAGATTCTATCGCATTTGCAATCGCATGAGCGAACCGATCCTAATCGAAATTTTTTGCCCCTTTTTGGCTCTATATTTTCTCCTTCATTACTATATACGAGCCACCCGCGATAGGATAATTTTGTAAACAAATGAAAGAGTAAAAAGCTAGCACCACAGCTTCGCCTGATGAAGTTCGGAACTATTTCATAATTTGTCGTTAATTTGTCATGAAAACCACAAAATTGTCGGGTCCTGTTGTCTAAAGGAAACTGGAAACATCCAGTTTCCTTTAGAAAAGAGACACGACACATTTATGGATTTCACGAAAAATTAACGACACATTAACGACAAATTTTAAGATGTATAGTTTTCTAATCCGATAAGGTTTGGCCAAGTTCCAGTGAGTTGCGGTGCTAACTTGATGTAAACTTGGCACCCCATCCAGCTTCCTTTATAAAAAGGACATGAACAATTTATGGTTTTCACGACAAATTAACGACAAATTCCAAGTGGTAAAATTTTCCAATCCGATAAGGTCTCGTCGAGATGCAGAGAGTTGCGGTGCTCACTTGACGTCACCTTAGCACCACAACCAGTGTCTTTTACAACAAAAGAACGACAAATTAATGGTTTTCACCACAAATTAACGACAAATTCCAAGATGTAAAATTTTCCAATCCGGTAAGGTTGCTTCTAACTGCAGAGAGTTGCGGTGCTAACTTGACGTCAACGATAAATTTATGGTTTTCGCGACAAATTAACGATAAATTCCAAGATGTATAATATTCCAATCCGATAAGGTTTGCCTAGTTCCAGTGAGTTGCGGTGCTAGCTTGACGTTAACTTAGCACCATATCCAGTTTCCTTTATAAGAAGGAACATGAACAAGTTATGGTTTTCACGACAAATGAACGACAAATTCCAAGATTTAAAATTTTTCAATTCGATAAGGTTTCGTCGAGATGCAGAGAGTTGCGGTGCTAACTTGACGTCAACGACAAATTTATGGGTTTCACGACAAATTAACGACAAATTCCAAGATGTATAATTTTCCAATACGATAAGGTTTGGCCGAGTTCCAGTGAGTTGCGGTGCTAACTTGATGTAAATTTAGCACCCCATCCAGCTTCCTTTAGAAAAAAGGACACGATAAATTTATGGGTTTCACAACAAATGAACGACTAACTACATTAGGCGAAGTTGCAGTGCTAACTTTAGGCACTTACATATTTACTAAAACAAAAGCCAGAAAAAAAATGTGTAGTTATTATTCAATTTTTTATTTAAAATTGAACTGAATTGTTTTAATGCTTTTTATTAAATACCAATGTTGTGTTATTTTTGTGGTATGATGTAAATATCGACTTTTTTTTACAATAAAGATAAAAAAAAATGCATATGTATCTGTATATATTTTATTAACTGAAATGGAGTTTTTTTTTTTTTGGTCTCATAATGATTTAGTGCCTAGCGCCTCCAAAAGTATACATACGGCCCTATGTGTGTAAATATGTCCCCGAACTTTCCATACTGGAAGATGAAAATTAAAAAATTGGGAAAGCAGAAGCAGAAATAACATATGAGATACAACATTTTTACCATCGAAATAGATCCCTTGAGAGCAAAAATGTTTTACGATCAAACCATGAAGTCGAAAAAAATAGAATCCCATCTACATAGGATGTGTAACCTGAAAAGAAGTGCTAAAGTAATTTTTTTTTAATCTTTTTAATGGGGAAATACATAAGTTTCCAGATAAGGGCCAATACCCGAATTCAAAGATTTATTCCATATTAATAATTAATTTTTTTATTTTTGAGTATTGAAATTTATGAATTCACAGAATTGAAAAAGAAAATATAATTCGACTAATATGCGAGCTCTGGGCCCAGACTGAAAACTAATGTACATTAGGGTGGAGCGGAAAAAAATTTCTTTGAATTTCATGTAGCCTATATGCGGAATAGTTGCCTTTGATTAAATGTAATTACTAGGCAAAATCTCATTTAAATCGTGTTTGTCCTTTGGCTGCCAAAACGAACTTGTTTCTTTTAGCTTTGTACTATAAATAGCCAAAAAATGTATATGGTTTTTTAAGTAAATGCAAATAAAATTTAGGCTGATTCGAGCTCCTAGTATATTAATTTTAATACTAATTGACCATTGACTTCTGAAATAATCGTTTAGAGTCATGCCTTGGAAACAAGCGCGCGGGCTTGTTGCAGGGCAAGGTCAAAGTTAACTTAATTACAAGGTTAGGACACAGAAAAGTTTTCCGATTGTTTTACATTTAAAATAAACACAGTAAGAAAAGGAAAAAAAGTGAAAAAAAAAATCAAACTCTCTTTAAAACTTTTATGAATAAAGATAAAAAATGTGAAAGCTCGAATTGCATACAACGAAATAGAATGGCAAATGATTCATTTTCATAAGTAAATGAGACGGGTCGAAGTTTTACTTTCATAAAATGTTCCCGCGCTTTTGTGAAATATTGTGAGAAATATCCATATTTGCAAAATTGATATAAAGACAACTAAAATCCTTTAAAAAAGATTAGAGCGTAAAAAGAATGCTGACCAGAGAACGAAGCAAAAATCCAAAGAGGACCATGATATTTGTCAAGTTACATCGAGTGCCTGGAAAGATTGCCCTAGGAGCCCTAGTGTTTTGTCCAACGGCAGTATCGACCTTCAAGTTCCAAAAAATGTTGAAAAATTAAACGTGCCTTCTACTTCTCAGATGAAAACAAAACTCGTTTCTTTAGCAGAGGCTTGTGATCGAACAGATCGACAGATTCGCTGCAATTCTTGTTAATGCTGCCCTAAAAGACATGGGAATAATAACAGCGGAAGAATCATCTAAAATATTAGACCGCAGCAAAATTAGGAGAGAAAGAGTTAACGCTCGCAAGAATTTAAAAAAGAAGCATGATGAAGAAATAATCTGTGTCTATGGAATATATTTTGATGGGAGAAAGGATAAAACTTTGATTCAAGTAAAGGAAGGAGATGCTCTTTCAAGAAAGACAATCACAGAAGAACATATAGTATTAGTTTCAGAACCGGGTTCAGTTTCTCTCGGTCACGTAACTCCGTCATCTGGAAATACTGAAAATATTAAAAGAATCTTACTGGAATTTCTGCAAAAAAAACATAGATATTTCCGAGGTGCAATCAATTGGATGCGATGGGACAGCAGTAAATACAGGTTATAAAAAATGGAATAATACGGCAACTAGAAAATTCTTCGGCGCGCCCTCTATAGTGGTTTGTGTGTTTAATGCACACTATTGAACTGCCATTGCGACATCTGCTGCAGCATTTACATGGCAAAACTACTGGACGAAAAGGTTATTGCTGAGAAATTGGAAAAAAATTTAGAAAACTGCGAAAAACATCCGGTTGTGAAGTTTAAAAAAATATGTGTTAACTTTCCTGATATTGATCTTACCGAGCTAAGTACAGATCAAAAATATCTCTATGTGATCTGCATTGCAATTTCCAAGGGAACAATTTCACCAAGTCTAACATAACGGGAACCAGGCAAAATAGCACACTCAAGATGGTTAACAACTGCCAACAGAATCTTGAGATTGTATGTTTCTACCGAGAATCCTTCATACAATTTAAATATAATTACAGAATACATTATGAAAGTCTATGCACAAACCTGGTTTGAACTTCAGGTCCGACCGTCATGTCGACACAGCAGTTATAATTTTTTTTTGTCATTAAAAAAAAAAGTAGATTTTTGCCTGAAGAGCTTAAGAAGTTAGTAGATCCAGTATTGCAAAGAAATGGTTACTACGGTCATCCTGAAATGTTGTTATTGTCAATGCTAGCTGACGAAAGGAAACATATTAGAGAATTAGGTCTTCGGAGGATATTAAAATGCAGACAGGAAAAACATAACGAAAACAAAGTTCGTCAATTTGATATTCCCAATTTTAATTTTAATGCAGATGACTACTTTGAATTAGTTAACTGGCAGTCAATAACAGTTATAGAGCCGCCTCTGATAGTAAAAATTTTTAACAATGATCTTCAGGAAATGATCTCTGACGTTCCTGCTGAAATTGATATTTTAAAATTTCCTTGTCATTCCGAAGCCGTAGAACGCTGTATAAAATTAGTTACATAAGCATCAGCGGCAGTATGTGGCTATGAAGGAAGATATGGATTTATTAGGTCGAGAAATGCCTCCAGAATATCCCTACCAAAATTCGAGACAAAAGGTCAATATCACCAAGTTTTTAAAGACAACTGAATATAAAGAAACTGTTTAAAAGGGTGGGTGGGTGGTGAAAATTTGACTTGCAGCCACCTCCATGGGGTGAGTACCAAGCGCTCATAGAGGGACAGTGTTAGTATTTATGTTCATGAATAAACAAAACACAATGTGCTCACAATTATATTTCTTATTGTTACAAAAAAAAATTATTTTCTCTTCTTTTGTCCTTTTCCGAGCGGTCTTTTTGATGCTTTTTTTCTTGACTGGTACTTATAAATACTACGTAGGTACGTACCTTTAACCTGTTTTGTTTAACACTGGTTTAACCTGGACTGTCTAGGGTATTTCTGCAGAGTTGTCTGCCTTACGGGGCTTTCCTATTAGGGTAGTGTGGTATTATCGTGGATATGAGCCCGTCGCGGGGCGGCGTTAGTCTTCGGATGGCTGCCGATCTCAGCACGATGGTTTCCCCATTTTGTGGTTTCTGTGCAAGGTAATGCGTAATCGTCACATGGTGGTACTGGGACCCTAAAACATCCTCCGGTACAGGCTGTCGAGGGGATTTTGGCGAATCGCACTTATCGTTCTAACACGCTAGCTGGGCTCTCCTTTTTGTGTGCTTCCTTGGTTGCTTTTTGTGTGCCTTCTTGGTTGCTTTTCTTCGACACGTTTTGGAGGCCTTCTTTGAAAATTTCTCCGGAAATTTTAAATTCTGGCGTAGCCGTTTCTTTTGACGTAACTCAAAACACAATCAGGCGAATTGAACTTCTCAAAATTGTTCCTGTTTTTTCCAGGTTCTTGTGTAGGTGTTCTTTTGGATGAGACCCACAGCGGGCGAAATGAAACTTCCAAAAATGGTTACTGTGTTTCTCCTGGGTCTAGCGCAGATGTTCTGTCGGATGAACTCCACAGCATAATCGGGTGAAATAAATCTTCCCAAAATATTTGCTATGTTTCTCTAGGCTCTGGCACAGACGTCTCGTTCGACAAAACCAAAACCTCAATCGGACATACAACAAAAAATCAAAAGTCCTCAATATTGTGGCGTGATACTTTTTTGGCTTTGATGTCGGCGTCTTTACTCAAACAGAAAACGATTCCGAGAGGCCCAAACCGGATCGAAGTCTCCCTTTTATCACTTCTCCCTGGCGCGCGAGAGAGCTTCGGAACCACCTTTTGGTACTAGATTAACACACCATTCACCGCAGCTAATATGGCGACCTTTCTTGGGTCGTTTCGTAACTGTTACATTTACTTATTCGATATTATGCTCTGTTACTTATTTAACAATTTAGCTTTTTAAGAATATATTACTACCACAAAATCCTGTGTCTTTGTGTAATTTTATTTCTCGTTAAGGAGGTATCACCTATCAAGAGTTATTCATTTTCCTACTTTAATTTACATGTCTTCAATAAATTAGTTAAATTTGTATATGCAATGACATTTATCGTGAAGGAAATATTATGTGATATTGCATGATTCATTTTACTTATTCAATTATATTTCTCTTAGGAAAGTTTTCAAGGTTTATTCTTCGATATGCCATATCTGACAGATTAACAAATCAAGTTCGAATTTTGCTATTGTGTTGACATTAAAGTCTATAAAAGTAGTTTGGTCGGATCGGGAACAGCTGGTTCCAAGTGCGACATTTTATAGAGTTTGGGGAGTTAACCTTGAACCTTGAAGCTGTTGAGATATGGGTTTGTCCACGAGATTGGGGCCTTTATTGTGATTTGTGCAATAGCACTATCAATGAGTGCCCCCCCCCCCCCCAGCAGCTCACATTTCCGTCGCCGCGTATTTAGGATGACACTCCTACATAGGAACTTACAGAAGCACTGGAGCTTAATTATCATTCGAACAATACTGAAAGAACTTTTAGATAGATGCGTATATGTTCCCGGGTTTTTATTTCTCGTAGTACTGCAGTTTTTGCGAGTATGGCCGGAATAGTGGAAGAGGAAGGTTATGAGTGATGGTTTTACAACCAATTTCAATAATACTCAAGCAGACGGTAGCAGGACTGATCTTATAAGAGTGGGTCTTATTAGTAGTCGTTCTCTTATAAGTTACCAAATATCAAAATTTTAACTTTAGAAACGTAGAAAATGACCTGTGAACGGAGTTTCTTCGTACATTTTAGGCTACATCTTTATAACTAATTCACCAAGAAAATGCTTTTGGAATCCTTAAAGGTAACCTATTCAAATGATAAAGAATAATTTTTTAAGGGGCTCAACTTCCTCATGGAATAATGTCTATTACAGACAGACGAACGGACGCACGATTGATCTATAAGGGCTCCGTTTTTTCCTTTTTGGGATATTAAATCTTGAAAATGCTGCCAGTATAATATATAGAAATTGTGCTTTAGAAAATTCTGTTTGAAAAAACAAAAAAATAACAAAGATCATCCAACGAAGTTATATCTACTATATTCATCAAAGCGAATCATGTCACCACAAAGTAATAACTTCAAACAATTCCTAGGTCAATAACACCAACTAGGATTACTCAAGTCAAGTTTTATTGTAGTTTATACATATTATTAAAAACAAAACCAAAATTCAATTGAAATCTTAACATAAATGCAGTTGTTTATGTATAATAATATGTATACCTACCAACTGTCACTGTCGTAACATAAAATTGCCATTAAGAGATTCGGTATGAGATTTGCATAGTAAAACTTTAACAACCTTCCAAGTTTACTTATTAAATATGAAGAAAAACTCAACTTTTTATGATGTCGTGAAGTAAAAAGATTCGTCTCAAGTTCCTAGTGCCAAGGGAATATTGTCCTCTTTCTAATATTTCTCATATTCACTTTTAGGATTGTTTCAAGTCATTTAAGTGATTCATAGATTATGTCAGTATAAACATAAAAATAAGTGTTTGAAAATTTTGGAAAAATCTTTTTGTATTGATTAGTGTATGCATAAAGAAAGTTCGTCATGTACTATGTATGTATGTAGTTAAGTAAATCCAGATGTGTAGACCCAATGCATTGCGACTTGATAGAGGATAACTGTTTCGGATATCTATGGTGTAGTTTTACTTATCTGACACCATATACATTAGGGTGGCCCAAAAAACAAAGGTAATAAAATGTCTTCATGCCCATTCAGAATTCGTTAGATAATTTCAAACTTCTTTGCAAAATTTCAGTGAAATTCATTTTTGTTTAGAGGTCGCCCAAATCGAAAATAGTGTTCTTTTGGCTGTTTTGGACCTTCAGGAAAATTGTTTCAACATTTTCTGTCATAACTTTTTAATTTGAATATTTTTTCTTGATTCTGTTTTTAAATTAAAGGGTAACTTATATTGCAGTGAAAGCCATTTTAGAAAATTAAATTCTTCTATTTTTGATAAATTTCTCAAAACGAAAGTTTGGACCCAAAACTCCAATTTTTTTATTTCGCGTCAGTTTCTTTTATAAGGAAAAGTGGCACGCGGGTCTCCTTTTTTTACCATAATGCAATCTTTTTTCGCTTATTTTTCTATCGACCTCAACTAAAGGGGATCTTGTAGTGTAGGATTTGCTCTCAAAATGCGATTTTCGAAGGTGAAGCATTTTTACAAATTACAAAGAATATGTTGGTTGGTTCATAAAAGTGTAGACTTTTTCAATAAAACAAAATTATTTATTTAAAAAAACAAAAGAACAAGTTCCAATTGGTCTTAAGAGCAATAACATTGTTCCCTAAAACAAGTGAAACTAAAAGTTCTATATGGCAACACCAAGAACGGGCTGCCTAATTTAGTGCGTTTTTGAGAGTTTATTTATTATTATTATGAAAACACCTTGTACTAAATTTCAGCTCTCTACGTTGGCACGTTCTCGGGCAGTGCCAAAATATATCGTTAAAGACATTTTTGTATAGCAAACATATGAAAGAGTTGGTCGATTTTTCCCATTTCCGAAATTTGATTTACGTTGTTTTTTTTTTTTAAAGCCCGAGTGCAAATTTTCAGCACTCTAAGTGAACGTCATCTGGACTATCGTGCGGACGGATGACAGACGGACAGACGGATGGACAGACAGACAGATAGACAGACAAAGAAACAGACAGGCGGACATACAAGAATCGAAATAACTTTTAATATTATGTGTAGGTGTCCAATCCAATAATTGCAAAAGAAGACGTCATTGGTACAAGGTCGTTACTTTTTTCGGTTGGCAAATCTTTCTAATTTGTAAAAATTTCATATTCGAAAATCGCATTCATACACTACATGACACCTTTAAGTTATAGTCGGTAGATAGATAATCGATTGTAGATAACGTTATACTAGAAAAATTATACCCGCGTGCCACTTTTCCTTACAAAAAAGTGGAGTTCCGAGTCCGAGTTTTCGTTTTGAAAAATTTGTAAAAATAGAAGAAGTTAATTTCTAAAACGAATTTAACTGCAATAAGTTCATATGTAAGTTTCCTTTAATTTAAAAACAGAATCAAGAAAAAATGTTATCAAATTATAAAGTTATGATAGAAAAACAGTTTTCCTGAAAGTCTAAAACAGCAAAAAAAAACACTATTTTCGACTTGATCGACTTCTATACGTTAATGAATTTCACTGAAATTTTGCATACAACTTTAAAATTAGCTAACAAATTCTGAATGGGCATTTAGACATTTTAACACTTTTCCAAATCCATACATTTTTGGGTCACCCTAATATACATTTTAGTAGAAATCAGAAGACAATCTTTGGTCGAGGGAAAGATTCGAACCTGCGTGTATCACATTGTGTTAAATTCCGACTGGCTTTTAATGTCTTCTTAAGAACAATTGAAATCAGTGCTGAAATTAGAATGTTGTTTCTCTTGATTTTGTTCGGGGTAGTTGGCATCCGAGTACATATGCGAGATAAGTGAGTTGTGCGGTTTGTAGTGAGGTACGTTTGAGAAGTCAGAAAGTGGTTGCTCTAATTTCACACAAAGAGCCCAGGGCTTTTGATATATGGCCGTATATACCCAGTCTGACTCCACTGTACTTTTCCAAACCGTCTGTATACCACATCACCGATTCTTGTTGGAAGAACGGTTTAGAGGAACGCCATTGTTGTCGATCTCCCTAAAGCGCGTCGAATGATCTTACAAAGTCCCAAGTCATAATTATATCACATATTATCGTCATTTGCTCGAAGCAGATCTGTTTTAAGATATTTAAAGGACCAATCAGATCGCCTGGCTTTAAGTTTTTCACCTATAGAGTTGGATTAGTAGTAGATTTGTAAGATGTCCTGAAGCTAGTCAAAAAAGTATTGTGGGCGGGTATGGTGATCAGAGGCTATCTGATGACATATTCACTTTGAAGTCTTAAATGAACATTTGATATCGATCTTGTTTACTGTGTCCTCACATATGACATTGATCGTTGTCTTTTCTTTCAAATCAAAGAGCCAATCATTTGTATAATGCAGTTGAATCCAGCGTGGATCATCTCCCGTGCGGACAATTTTGCACATGGGAGATTTTGGGAGAAGGAAATTTATTTCATAAGCCACGAGAGTTGATCCCTTTAGATATATGGGATGATTTTGCTTGCATATGTGTCGACTTTCGGTAACGGTGCGTCACGCTTGGAGGCTATATTCGAAGAGTGGATATTATTGGTCCTTATGGAGACTTATTATCAAATTATCGGAACGATCTATGTATGTGTGGCTAAAAACGTATTCTTGGTCAAGGCCGGAACTGTAATGATGCTAAATAGTTTAAAATCTTTGAGTGTGCATAACGGAAGCCTATACTTAGAGATAATGTGTTGGACCGTTAGTCTTTCAACCAATGCCAATTTGCTCAATCATATCGTGGGAGGCTATTTACAATTATTTATGTACGGATGATAAGGTGGAGCACCTAACTTCTTCTCTACAATACTTTAATGATAAATAATGGTTCCCAAATTCGAACACGTACCTCGCATCCCTGCGGGCTCTCCGTGGTTCACAGATGAGATCCGAAGAATGATTGCAGAGACGAATTTCTTTATCAGATATTCAATGTACCCAAATCCAACGCGGATCTGAATCGTTATCGGATCATCCGGAATAGAGTAACTATGGTCATTCGCGCAGCCAAGCGCCGGTATTATGGCTCACAACTTAACCCCAATTAACATCCAAGGAAACTATGGATGAATTTACTGAATTTGGGAGTATATGGCAGAGATCAGCCCAAGTGCAGCCTGGATCATGATAATTTAAATAGGTTTTCACTTCAATCCAAAGTCAAGTTGTGCCCCAATGCAACTGTTACCTGATCTTGTACCGCTAAATCAAGTCAGCACACATTATTCAGAATTTGCTTTTAGGTAAGTAGATGCGGACGAGGTTGTATATACGAGTAATGGCATAAGCCACCAGGGCCAGAGAATATCTCTCCACGATTCGTAAATATAATCTTAGTGCATATCGTCCACATTCTCGTTGATATATTTAATGCTTGCCTTCACTACTTCTCACTTTCCCTTGATGTGGAAAAAAGCGAATGTCTTGTCTATACCTAAGTCTCGTAAATCTCCGAATTGGCTGATTATAGACCCATTAGCTTGCTCTGCTTCTCTCGTGAGGTTCTCGAAAAGCTGATGAACGGTCCAAATGGCATCTTATCTAAAACAAAACAACCTCCTATCACGTTGGCAATCAGGCTTTAGAGCGCTTCATAATTCCGAAACTGATTTACTTAAAGTAGTATCTGACATAACTGACTCGATTGACAACGACCACATAGTAATATTGATTCTTCTGGAATTCAGCAGGGCATTTGACTCAATGAATCACAGTAGGCTGTTTAGTAAGCTCCAGCAATATTTCGGTTTTTCAAGCACATCAATTAATTTCATCAAAAGCTTTCTTGGGCATCGCAGTCAAACAGTAAAAGTGAATAATACCACTTCGTCACCACATTTCTTAGCAGCGGGATTCCCCAGGGATCAATATTAGGTTCGCTCCTTTTTTCTTGGTACATCAATGATCTCCCCATGACGTTACATGATTCAAAAGTCCACCTTTACGCTGATGACGTGCAGATATATTTTGACGACCAATAGGGCTTGTCGGGGGATTGCGTCTCTCGATTAAGGGAAGATTTGCAAAGAATATCTGACTGGCGAACCGTAACTATCTAACGCTAAATCTGATCAAGTCAAACTGTATAGCATTTTACAGGAGAAATCTAGATCCTAGAGAATTTCCTCCGAGAATGATCAACAGTACTACTTATTATACCATACTCAAACTCAGTTAAAAGTTTTAGGCATAGAAATAAATCAGCGGCTTACATGCTGCAACCACGTCTCCTCTGTTCTAGGAAAGTGTATGGATGCCTTCGTCAGTTAAGAACGTCGGCTAGTATATTATCGAGTCATATGGGTATGAAACTCGCTAAATCTTGGTATTATCTCACTTAACTTTTGGTAGTTAAATTTTTCCAAACTCGATTATGGTTGCCAAAGAATGAAAAATGTCGCTTTCAACGATACGATCAGATTTATTTACGGGTTGCGTAGATTTGCTTATATCTCTCCTTATATTGAGTCCTTTGTGGGATGTTGATGAAGACGCTTACTATTTCTGTATTCTCTAATCCACGTAAAGTAGCCAAGTTACTTACTTGATCGAATACAATTTTAGGATCGGCCCGGCATCGAAACATTCTTTTCCCAAGCTTCAGAACCTTTTCAGGTAAGTGCTCTTACTTTGTGCAGGTGTTGGATGCTGGAATTCTCTAGCACCCAATATTCAGTGCGCGGGATCTCAGAACGCATTTATAAGGCTGCTGACATCAGCTCACATAACGTAAATTCGCAACCTAATAGTTTAATCATTTCACTAACAGAATATGCTTTGGATCTTATATATTCAATATTTATGTAGGCTTTATAGGTGTACAGTTAGTTAATTAAATTTAAATGTATGTTTATACCTCTCTTTAACAAATAAATTTCGCTACCGATTAAGCACTTACAATTATAAGATTTCTAATCTTGTGCACTAATTAACCAGTAAAAATAAATAAATAAATAAATAAAACATATAGTATGCAAGTTATTGCAGTGGCGCTGGGCACACTCAAGCAAAATAGTGAAAACAATATAAAAGTTGTTTTCAAAAACAATGTGTGAATTATATTAACGAAAATTTATTTCCAAGTGTTCCATAAAAAATGTAGAATAATATTTAACTTATTGCATGTTCTCTTCTTTTAGAACTGTATATGTTTCAAATTGAAATTAGACAGATTTTCCGTTTCTATCAGAGAAACGGACATTTATTTTTAGGAAAAAACCTGTCTTAAATTTGGGGAATTTTCCTACATTTTTTATGGTCAAAGAATTGATCTTAGACCAACTTTAAGTTTTTTTTACATGTCTCATTTGTTTTTGTTTAGTTTCAGGAAGGATCAAATTCGCTCATTTACATTTAACAGTCTACGAGGCTCAATTGTGAAGGGCAAGGTGTCGTCAGAATTTTTCAAAAATATTTTCATCGGGATATTAACTCTGGTGTTAGCAAGGATTTCTTTATTTCTTATATTACTCAGAATACTTTCAATTGTTTCCTGCTTTCAATGTGTTGTAGCTATATACATATATACGCCATTATCTGTGAATTTACTCTCCGTAAAGCCATTTATTTATGTAGAGTAGCAAACACTTTCCAAAAATTTTTTTAGTTCTGATATTGTCGAGATGTTGTACTTTATTGCTCGTTTTTATGTCAATAAGTTTTTTAATGGTATTATATCTATGATGTGTGAGTTGGATGGGAGCGGGACTCCTTATGAGTCCTTCTTTAAAGATTTAAAGGTATTTATGAACCCCGGTTGAAGTAAAGAGTACCTATAAATTTTGAAAATTTCAAATGAAATTTAGCTCTTCTTCATCTATAATAATGATTAGCTGGCAAAGGTACTTAGCTTTCAATAGAGGCACTACTGAGATCCGTGTAAATATGGTATACACATAGATATGGGCCCTCATTTAAAACGTAGAATATGGCTTTTTGTCAAAAGAAAATTATCCCTACACTCAAATGAGATTGGAATAATTATAATTTAAACTTCTTCACTTTTGTAGGGAACGTTTTCTGTATTATGTATAACATAGTATGTCACAAAAGAAACAAGAATTGCCTAAAGTAATTTAAAGTCTTAAGAACCTAGAAACTCTCATAATTACAAGCAGCCAACCCCACGACCTCTTTGGTATTTACACACAGTGTAATTATCCCCAGTGATTATAACTATGTAATTTCCACATCTTGACATTTCCAGAAAATGATAAATCCTTAGACCCTTGTACGGACGAAACATGAATTGATGGCTGCCTTCTAATTAAAACCAGTAATAAGCTTGTGAATGAATAATTGAAAACCGCCTAGATAACTTCCGTAAGGTGTTGTACAATTAATTTCGTTTTTTTTGGATCAAGTTTGTTATGAGATGACTTTTACTGAGAGCCTATGAAGTATTCTATGGCGATTGTAGGAAATGTTACGTGCTAAAATTCGAAGGTGGCGGTTTCAATAAAGTTGTGTTGTCCATAAAATGTTTAAAGTTTTGAAACTGCTCAGAACTTCTATTCCAGAGCCACATACACAATCGTAACAATTCAGATGGCCTAGTAGACACGATTTGATGATTTCATCGATGAATTCTTCATGAGCCCTTAGATGAAGGTAATAATGAAATCTGGACTCGGGCTTGAATTCATTATTCATTATCGCATGAAATTTATTGAAAAGACTTGGGCCTTTCTTATTTGAAATTTTAAGTGCATGAGTTTGTACTTTTTAGTGATTTATGCTGAAGACAGACAGATTTGAAAGTACGAAGAAATTTATTGAATATTTATAAATTTGGGTACACTGCAATTTTAATTAAGAAAAGGCAGATAGGCACTGAAAGCGCCATTTCATCTTCGCGGTGAATTGAAGTGGGAAACATAAGTAGCGCTGTGTATCGCACTTTTCCCAATTTTTAACTTTAGCGCGGCTGCTATGCCAACAGAGCCAATCTGCGTCGACGGCTAGCTCTGGGTTGGGCGATTGTTTCTTGTTTGTTTTGTTATTAGTAGTAATAGCGGTTATAGGCTGAAATACAATGAATGTGACACGCAATTGTTGACGAAAAAATAATTCTCGAATATATGTTGCGACATTAGAGCAAAGCAAATAATGAGCCCGAATAAAGTCGTCGACAAAAAGTAGAGTAAATTTCTAAAAGTGTCGTGTCGCAGTGCGATATTTGAGTTTGAAAGTTTGTGTTGAATGTAATGAATTTTTTAGAGCCTTCTTATGTTTTTACATAGGGTCTAAAAGTCATCTATAATGCCTGTCACAGGATGGTAAGTAATTCTGAAATATATAATTATTTTCGTGGTTGATTGTTTAGAAAAGGGTATGTAATGCTTAGCAACCCGGTTATAAAGATGCTTTTATATTTTTGTTGCGTCGATAGGTAAAAAAGCATACAATTTCGCGTTTTAAAAGTGTTATTGTTTTTAAGAAATTGGTTAGCGATCATAAGGTTTTTTTTTACCTATCTTATTTTCCGACATAAAATCGATGACAGGACAACTTATGTGGGGAGCTCGCAACAGAAGCAAAAAAACTGACATAATAAAAATTTTCCCGGGCGGGAATCGAACACAATTGCTAGAATCGGTGTCAGATCTTTTATTTTTAAAGATTCTGGGGTTTGAAATTGGGACCTTCCCCTTTCCGGGCAACTACTCTTACGAGACAGATGTTTTTCCTCTTATATATCTTAATTTTATAACTAACCTACTACGCCATACTGCTTTCAGCTGGCATTAACCAGTATCGATGAAAGCGTACAAATTAATTGCAATTTCTTAATTTTTGTTTTTTTTTTTATTTTATTTTGTCAGCCGGGAAGCAAACCCACAATTATTAGAATCAGTTTCAGACAGAATATTAAGAAATATAAGAGGAAACACATCTGTATCGTTAGCTCAGTGGTAAGATCACTCGCCCGGAAAGCGGAATGTCCTGTTTTCAAACCCCGGACGAGGCGATAGCTTTTCCTTCGTGTATTTATGACTTAACAAGTTTTGTTTAAGGGTTATTCCAATACAACCCTAGTTACACGCAAACAACGTATAGCCACCCGTTAATTTTTTATAGCGATACTGAGTCAAGCCTGAGTAGTTAACAATTTTTATGATCGTAGGGAAGTATTAAATTTTTTTTAAAAATTTACTTGCAAGTTATTCTTCAGAATTTTAATGAATAACTATTCACCGACAACGGTCAAAACGAAATGATGGATTGATTCTGGTGGCTCACTCTTTCGGCCACAAGGACACAAGTATTAATTTTCTTAGAAAGATTTGATAATATTTCTTTAGATTTCTCAAGCACTAGTGGTGTGGCCGTTCATTGTTGCCAAGAGTCATATTGATTCAGTTTGCTTGGCTGGTTTGGGTCACTAAAGATATTTATCAGCGGTGGCAAGCACACATTTTACAAAATCTTGATTCTTCCGACAACCCCCCCCCCCCCCCCCCCCCGCCCCTACAACCATTAATTTGTGACCAACCCCAGGCTGTAGGTCTGAATACGAGTCTGTATATGTGTTTGTATGCATGTTTGGTGTCCTGGGTTATGCGTGTCGCAAAAATTTGGAGTTGTATACCACTGGTTCGTATATTTATCAACACACACGCATCTTTAAAATTGTGATAAACAACGTTTCAATTTATTCACTTCCTGTTTGCATTCCAGCCATAAATTATGAATTAACCTACTTCATTTTTTTTCATTGCAATTCAAGGAATAACTTAAAGTCATGTTTGCAAGAAGCAAGAATTTTTAATCTTTAATTAGATAAACCTCCAAGAAGAGCGTTCGCTAAAAAAAAAAAACGCTAATTTTGTTTGAAATTCAGAAATGTTTTGTAACACAATGAAACCTAAGTAAAATGTAATACAACATTTTTTAAATATTAAAATTGTCATGTAGTGGTACATGTTTCGACAGTTTCCATTTAAAAATTTATGATTTTCCTGTTTCTAATCCCCAATAATTGCACACAACCGACTTGAACTCGTTCCCATAAGCATTAAATTTTATTGTCAAAGGAAACTCTTCAGACACAAGCATTTTTATTAAGAACACGAAATCGTAAAATGTTTGCATTCAGTCTTTAGCAGGAAATATGGAGAGAGTTTTTGAAACGTTCGTACGAATTTCCGCAGAACTAAGCATTTTTTCAGTTGGTAAAAATAAAATCTTACAGAAACGTTTTTTTTTTTATAAAGGCCCATAAGATTTTATGTACTTCAATGGCTCTCTCTCTCTCTCTTTAGGAAATTTTCTTTATATTTAATATGCCACTTGAATTTAAACTGAGTCATTGGAAAAAAGTGTTTATCAAAAGGGAGCCTTAATATTGGGCATAAAGCGGTTGATTTACAATGCAAATAAGGGTAGTATATTGCGCCCCCAACTGTATCTTCTAGTACAACTTTTTTGGTGAGAATAAAAATCGAAACACACATATGTTGTAAATATTGAATTTAAATCTTGTTCGGACAAACTGAGCTTCCTAGCCCAATTAGACACATTAAAATGAATTGTTCAATTTTATAGTATTCGAATGTTTAAGGCCAAGTATGATATTTTGAATATGTTTGAGCTTCAGAAAAGATTAATGTGTGCTTTTATAACAAATATGGGAAATACAGGGTGGGCCAAAAGTCACCATGGGGTTTAAAAATTTAATAACTTTTTCGTTTATATATTTTTTTTATTTTTTTTTTTAGATTATATAAATAACATCTATGGAGAATAAATAATGGAAAAAAAAATAAAAAAAATATATAAACGAAAAAGTTATTAAATTTTTAAACCCCATGGTGACTTTTGGCCCACCCTGTAGTTATACTATTTTGAACTCACATTCAAATTAATTTTAACAAATCAATTGTACATTACGACTTACGCAACTTTATATTTTGAACAAGTATAATTAAACTATTACAATAAAAACAGACTTTCACTTCGAAAAAAACTCCGACCAAGTTGGATTTTTGTGGAGGCCTTTATTTTGATGTCATAAACTTATCATATTATGAAAAGTACTCGTAATTCGAGTCATGGGTTTTTTCAACGATGAAAGGTGTTGTGTTGAAGCCTGCAACCATAAATTCAAAATTGAATAAAAGAAAAACCTCTTCTGCGGCCATCGTGCAAAGTAGTCGCCCCAGCAATCCTTAATTAACACCAAATATTAAAAAAAATAGGTAAAAAAGCTAGAATTCGTCTAGGACCAATTCTTATGATACCCTAGATGAATGCCCGTATAAAATTTCGTATGGTCACCGATCTATGCAAGTTTTATTTCTGCAGTGGTTTATTGCATATATGTATATTTCTAGAATGGTTTGTCGGACAGAAGAAATGATTACAACCAATTTTATAGGATCTCGTACTCTGAAGAAGTTTTTAGTACAATAAAAATGTCTTGGACTAATCGTTTTCAAAGTATACGTAAAAAACCTAAAATTTTATATGGCAACACCAAGAAAGAGTTTTTTTTTTAAGTCCGTGTACAAAATTTCAGCTCTCTAAGTATTTACGTTCTTGAGTTATCGGGCGCACAGACGGACGGACGGACATGCAAAAATCAAAATAACTTTTAATATTATGCGTGGGTGTCCAATCCATTTTGCTCTACTCTCATTATTTCGAAGTGTTACAAACAGAATGACAAACTTAGTATACCCCTATGATTTCATCTAGGGTATAATAAAAATAAAACCACGAAACTAAACCAAAACTTAAATAAATAAATTTCTGCCCATTGAGTGTACGTGTGTGTGTGTGCAAGCCATTCAATGATAGTCGGATTGTACTTGGTTTCGCTTGCTTTAACGTTTCCGAAAATAAATATTTCAGACTTCGGGGAGTTCAGTTATAACTTTTTAAATATAATTGTTTATATGAATATTGAATATATGGAATTGTGTTATTTTGTAAGCGTTAAGCGTATATTTTGATTGAGTTCAGTATTTTGTAAAATGAAATATCTTGAGGTATTAATTTAATATAATGAATTGTTCAGTGAAATACTGCAGAAACAATCGCCGAATATCAGGTGAAAATCGATCGTTTTTTTAGGATAATGTACATATTTAAAAAAGAAATATTCTTGTTTTACAATTATTGGTGAAAATTGTTTAATATATATATACAGAAACAGAGAAATATACGAAAGTTTAAGATGATATAAGATCATCTGCGATTTGTTTATTTAATGAATGTCAGAAAGTTTACTCTTTTTAATGGCAGCCCTTTATTTCTTTTACCTAAAGAAAACGGGTGATACGAACTCGTTTATTTTATACAGCAATTTGTATTAAGAAAGATTTCCACCTTCAAAATGTCTTGACTTCACTACTGATATGACGATTTTACGGGTTTGTATTTTCTATTGTAAACCGTAGTAGAACGTGAGAGGGCTTCCAAATTAAACGTGAAAATCTCCAGACCTCAGAAATTTGTTTTAAATTCTTGTATTTATGAATTTAGCCATACATGAATTCAGTTTCAAATTTATTTTATTACAAAATCTTCATAATCTTCGATTTTATGTCTTTTATCTTGGAACTTAATTAAGTCCATCTTTTTTAAAGAACAGCTATTAGATTGTCCTTTAAAAAGGCACTTTATTTTATTATACATCTTCGATTTTATGTTATCATTCCGAATAATCGCCAAAAACCCCGCTGCTCTACCTTTCTACTTGACCACCTATAATCACCTCTTTTCTATTCTTGTGTATTTTCGATATGTCAGAGGTAACGCGCCCTAAAATAAATATTTAGTCATATGGTCATACCAAAACCCTCGAGAATACTTCACAAGCCATGAAACAGATCCCTCCCTACCACATGCGAGGCCTAATGGAGTCCTTACATTCTAAAATATTTGCAGTGTTCTTATGTAAAACTGACAAAAGTTTGATTTGAATAGCTCCTCCGCCCTAAACTGCTATTCATACAGAAAAATGGTGTTCTGATAATATTAAGCTGGCTTTCTTATCTTCTGAACCGTAATAAAATTTTCATACCTTTCCTAACAAAATTATTTAAAAAAAATTATTTTAAGCAAATAACTACGATTCCTCAAACAAAAATTCTCAGCTGAGAAATCATTGTAATGTCGCCGTGCCGTCATGGCATGCCGTGGCTGATGATATCGAATGTAGCTGCCTACAGATTCGGACTCCGGCTGCACATACACACATGCAATTATCACTCAGCTGAAGGTATTGAGCGTAAAATGGTAAGTTTACTTTGTAATCAAAACTATTTTATTATTTTGTTTAGTAAGGTATATAGGAAGTGCAGCATTTGGGAAGATAAGGAATCAAGCTGTAAATTACTAGAAGACTATTTTCCTGTATGGATAGTAGTTTAGGCTCTGTGGCATACATAAAGCCAATGTTTAGCACTTTTCCATAAGTATCAATATAGAACATTTTAGAAAACGGACTCCGAACGCACACATATAGATTTCTGTTTCCTGGCTTGGGAAGTATTCTCGAGGGTTTTGGTCATACCCATGATTGCTGAATGTGAATATCAGCTGAATTCATTGGCGCATCATTCATACTTAGAAACGTATGAGCTTATGTACAACGGAGTGTATTCTCCTCAAGAGCAACAGGCCCGGGTGCTGATTAAGCTTTTTGGGTAAATGATTAACGCCAATAGGTGTGTTCGCGTACTTCTCGTGCAAAAACTTTCTTTGTAAAAACTTACTCGTGTGGTGGGGGAAGAATGTAAAATGCATGCAAAAGTAAGGGAACGCTTTTCATTCAACTTCTTGAAAAACAAGAAGAAGAAGTGTGGAATAACATATGCGAATTCAGTATTTTTTCATTTTTTTTAACTTGCTACACTCTTTCAAAAGTCCCATGAGAACATTGAACAGTCAAATCATCTTCGCTCGACATTTTTAATGTTTTAAAAACTTTTTGGAAAATTTAGCAATTATTAAAGTTACAAATTACACTTTTCTTATGACAGCTGTCAATTTTCCTTGCAACAATTGATTGCAGTAACTAAAAACTTCGAGTAAATTAGTGCAAGAGGGGAAGCTGCTGTGACTTATACAAAACTCGTGTAATTCTGTGTGCACGATAAAGTAGTGGAACGGAAAATTTGTAAGTTCGTGCAAATTCATTGTAATGCATTGTCCCAAAACTGAGTACGCGAACAGACCTAATGAACTTTGAAGGGGGTGATTGAATAATGCGACAGCAACTATTGATTGAAAAATTAATCTAAGTCGACTGCTTTTGGAAATTTTTGAATGATGGACTCAAATGTGAGCAAAGAAAATTTATTGAATTTATGGGGAATGTTTGAAGCCTTGGTAATGCGTCTTTAGGAAAGTAATGAGTGCATCCAGCGACTAATTACAACGAAACGAATACATACACAGCACATTAATATATTTCGCGACTGGCTTAAGGTACACTCGATATGCCGCTTCCTTATTGGCTCTATATTTAATGTTTCAGGCACAGACAAATGACACATAGAAAAATTATCCAATTATTGTCTGTCGTACTGTCATATCATGAGAAAATATTCCAGTATTCAGAAATTTTCAGTTGAACATCAAACTACAGTATATAGGGATAATTGGACTAAATATTACTGTAGCCGCTAGTCCAATTAGTAGATGAACTTGAAAAAGCAATATGGCGGGCAGTTGACCACCTATATAAAGCAAAGTTAGCCAATTAGGTAGGCACTCGATTTTCTGGGTTATTACTGGTTAAGTCGACTATTTGGGGCCATATCCAACACATGGTAAACAATTTTTTCAATGCATATTCGGGTTTTCGGATCATTACCAAAGCAAAAGTATTTTTCTTTAAAATTTTGTGATTATATTCCCAGAAGATATGCAATAATGCAAAAATAGTTTTCTGACAGAACTTTCAAAATTCCAGAATTAGAAGGGTAGGTATTCATGCATTGGGATATTACCAAAGTAAAAATATTTTTCTAACTATTTGGGAAACTAACAATTTCCATGTAATTACCATCAGCCAGAATTAGGGATTTGGGCCAAATCTAAAGTATTCCATGAATTGACGAATCTGAACTGAGTTCACCTTAAACACTTCTTTGAACTGAATTTTGAATATTAATTCTTTTTACTTTTTTTTTTGTTTGTTTATTTCATTACAGATCAGAACGACTGTAATTTTAAATAGAGTCTTAGTTAAATAATAGTTACTAGTTTTATAATTATATGAGAAAAATGTGAACAAAATCTTGTTATTTACCGGCGAATTGCATGAGGACATAAGATGGCGCAATAGAGTGAATTCTGGAAAAATTATAAATTTCTCGAAGAAAATAGCACTGAGAAAAATCATAGTTTATAAAAGTCTATAAATTTTTCTCTCGTCTTTAGGATTAAATTAATTATAAAGTAATTTTTGAACACGTGTAGATCCAGGGAATCCGATAACCTAAACAGTGCAAAGAAATTAAAACACATTTGAATTTACTGCCAGTATACAGAGTGCTCCGAAAGTCGTGGATAATATTTAAAGATTTGATAGCTCCGATCGGGATAAGCAAAAACACATATTTTTACATAGAGAAGGAATGGAGTATGCCTATAGATTCCTTCGAATAGAATCAAATATTGAGGTAATTGGTCTTTAGTTTTAAACAACTGTTAACGGGTAATATTTAAGACGAAATGACCTTATATCAAATTTTACAACGAATTTGCATGATTTTTTTTTCAAAAATACAATTTCAAGGTTGGATAAATCAATAATCATAGACCGTTAGATATTGTTAAAAAAAAATGAAATGTCTCCTTTGGAATGAGTGCTCAAGTGTGGCTCTACGATGTCCTTGAAAGGACTTATGAACATTTAAGTTCCTAACACACTATTATACTAACTTCTTCAATCTTTTTCAATCTCTTTCCACATTAAAAGATAATAATAGGTTTAATTAAATTTAGGTATTAGACTTAATTCTTTTATTTTTCCTGAGGAATATAGGTATTAAGAAAAAAACTTTTGAAATTCAGTGACGTGCTTTCATTGAAATTTCACTTTTCTAAGTCAATGCTTTGTAAATTATTACCTTGCTAACACACAGATAGACCGGCAAACAGATTCATTATTTAGAGTTTAAAAAAATAACATTTTCATTCAAGATTCCGTTGGTAACTGATATAAAAAAAAAAAAAGTAATAACAAATTGAATTTTTTTTTTCTAACTGGGGCTTTTCTTCCAATAAACCTAAATTATACGTACTGACCACATAAAGAAGGGTCAAGGGTTGACTGGACTTTCCAACTCATTTAACATCGGGATTTTGCTAAAGATCCTTCTACAGATACTTAAAACGGATTTTGTCAACTTTTTTTCTTAACCGCTATATATAAACTAGTTTTTCATTCAAATCACTGAGTGGAAAATAAATATATTTGTTGGAAGCATTTAAATAATTTTGCTATAAAAATTACTATTCGATGAGTTTCCAAAAATAAATAAAATTTTTCCTTTCCAATAAGCGAATGAAGACCCTTTTTTATTTCACTTGTTTGATTTCAAAGATGTAAGGTTTCCTTTGAAATCCTGTAAACTTTCGCTTCAATTCCTCACCTACTACCGATTCTCTCTGCAAAAGTTAAATCAAAAATAAATTGAAGTGCTTATTTCTTTTTTACTGCAAAAAATCTATTTGTCTTATTTGATGTAAAAATTTATTGAGCTTAAATGAAACGCACACGTAAAATGAAAAATTACAAGCTACGTAATTGTATTGTGGGTTGTGGAATAATTAATTGAAGGGGTTGTATGCTGAAATATTATACGTATGCGCACATAACTTTATATAGTAATGATAGATAGTAATAGAAAGTGATAGCCATGAAATAGTACTAGTAATTTACATTATATTCTTAATATATAAAAATTACGTGTCACTTTGTTCATACACGCTAATCTCCGAAGCCGCACAACCGATTTCAATGACATTTTGTGAATGTGTTTGGTTGCTTTCAGCTTGAAAGATAGGATAGTTTTGTGGACACTATAGATGGCGCTGTGCTCGAGGTCTAGAAGACTGCCTGCGAACGCTTCGAGCTGGAAAGCTGACATTTTGTACGCGACCGGCTTTTTCATAAATATTACAAATAAAAGGAGAAAACAGGACACAAACGGACAACTCTTTCGTAGGGTTGCCATACAAATATTTCGTTTATTAGTACGAGTATATATTTGGACACTGCCTGAAAACGAGTGTACGTAGAGAGCTGACTTTTGGTAAGTGGTGTTTTCATAGCAATAGTAAATAAAATTGAAACAAAGTAAAAAAGTTAGAGCTGGTATAAGACCAATTCTTATGATACCCTATATGAATGCCCGTATTAAATTTCTTATGGTCAGAAGCAATTTTATGGGGTTTCGTATTTTGAAGAAGTTTTTAGTACGATAAAAATGTCTAGGACTGATCGTTTTCACAGTATATGGAAAAGTCCTAAATTTTTATATGCCAACACCGAGAATGGGTTGCCCGATTTAGTCCACTTTTGAAATTTTATTTTTTATTTCTATAAAAATACCACATACGAAATTTCAGCTCTGTATGTCGACGCGTTTTCACGCATTGTCCAAGTATATAGTGGAAAACGAAGTTTTTGTATGCCCGATTCACCTCATTTTCGAACTTAATCTTACTTTTTGTTTTTAAGTCCGTATACAAGTTTTCAGCTTTCTACGTGAATGCGTTCTCGAGTTATAGTGCGCACAGACGGATGGACAGACAGGCGGAGAAACTGACAGACAGACGGACGGACATGCAAACATCAAAATAACTTTTAATGTAATGCGTGGGTGTCCCATGGATTTTACTCTACCATCATTATTTCTGTGCGTCACAAACCCTATAGATTTCATCAAATTTTTTACATGGCATTTTCATGAAAATTGCAAAAACGGGACAAATCGGGCAACCACTTTGTGGGGTTGCCATACAAAAATTTCATTCTAAATTTATTATTTGAGCACTGCCTGAGAACGCAGCGACGTGGAGAACTTAAACTTGGTACATGGTGTTTTCATAGCAATAGCAAATAAAATTACAAAAATGTACGAAATCGGGTTACCCATTCTTGGTGTTGCCACACAAAACTTTTGTTTTTCGCTATATACTTGGTAGCTGCCTGAGAAAGTATTTAGGTGGCGTTTTTATAAAAATTGCAAATACAGTTCAAAAATAGGACCAATCAGGCAACTCCTTTGTAGGGTTGTAATATAAAAATTTAGTGTTCAGCTATATGTTTCGAGGCTGCCTGAAAACTCATCGACGTAGAGAGCTACACTCTCCCACAGAAATGAATGTATGCTCGCACTCGCAAACACATACCACATACACATACTCATACACACACACATAAACGCACATGCAAACAAGCGCGCGCGGACAAACACACAGCTAGGTATAGAGAGAGAGAGAGAGAGAGAGAGCGAGAGAGGGAGACACATAGAGAGACAAAGAGTGAAACCCTAGAGTACGGAATCGCATGATCGAGTCAGGTAATAGCTTCGATATTATGAATCTCTAGACACCCCACCCCCATCCATCTAGGTATCTATATTATCGCCGGGCAAGTATTTATATATCTTTAGCCGATTCAAATAATGCAAAAATGGTAGCAAATTTCGGAATGGAAGCGAACAAGCTGTAAATTGGTATAAACCTTTATTTGGGTATTTTACAGACTGGACAAAGAGTCTCATATAATCTCGTGTCTGCGTCATCAGATATTCAAGGTCAAAGGTTGCGAAATTCGGTTTTCTTCTATTATCTAGTTTTCTATGGAAAATACGTCACTCAAGATCATTATGAAACTTTTAGATTATAAAATTATCTACAATTTTCATTTTAAGCATTTTTTTTGTATCTATATCCCTGTTGGAGGTACAGTGCGGAGAGGGCAAGTGCGCATCCATATACAGGCGTATATACCGTATTATGCTAGGTGAACGGAGGACCAAGTATTTTTTTTATTCATTTATTATTAAAGCCAAATAAAAAAATTCGCATTTAAAATTATTCTTGTTCGTCGTCGTCTTCGTCTAACCCTACTTTTCTATTTTTACAGCCGATAACGACGTTATTGACACTAGCACCGCAAGATTTATTGAATATGATTTTTTGCAATTTGTAAATTGTGGATGTAGAAAAGTAGGGTTACTATGTTCCACGTTTTGTGGCCAGTGTAACAGTCAAGATGGCTCATCAATATCAAATGATGATGATGAGGAAGATGATAATGATCTCGACATTGACCTTGGGCAACCTCGTGACGAAGACGACCACGCACAAGAATAGTTTTAAATAGGTTTGCCCAAGGTCAATGTCGACATTATTATCATCGTCCTCTATATCCGTTACAGTTGTTCCGCCATGCTCGCGGACTGCATACACGCAATCTTAATCGGAATTATTTCGTACCGATGGGCCGTCTTGACCGATACACTGGCCACAAACTGTAGAACATACCAACACTACTTTTCTACATCCACAACTTACAAATTGCAAAAAATATATTCAAAAAATCTTCCGGTGCTGGTGTCAATAACGTTGTTATCGGCTGTAAAAATAGAAAAGTACGATTAGATAAACACGGTGACGAACAAGAATAATTGTAAATGCGCCATTTTTAATTTGGTCTTAATAATAAATGAATAAAAAATAAAATTCTTGGTTCTGCATTCACAATGCGTAATACGGTTGACCAAAACCCCCAAACATAATTGTTAATTACGGATTTCATTAGCAAGGCTCGCCGATCTGAAATTGTTTCCAATTCATGTAATTTCGAACACGTATCGTATCAAGTATATAATATCGAGTAATGAAAATTACATCATACCAATCAGGAAGAAGAGATTAATAGTCTACGAAGGTGATAGCAGTAATTACATTTTTGGCTACATTTTTTAATTTCTTTTTCTGGATTCTATATGTACAGGAAGGGGGTCACGGGGGTCATGACAAGGCGCCGCCTAACCTTCACGGTTAATTGAATGAGCGAGCTATAAAAGTTTAACAGGATCATTTTAGTATGATACGGTTTGGTTTGTCTTCTTATGAGTAGTAATAGTGGATTGGGTATAATAGTCATTCGCTCGTAGCTCTTGTTCTTTTAAACGTGTACAATTTTTTTAGAATTTTCGTCCGTTTTTATATAGTATCAAAAAGTCATCTATCATACCTATCACAGGATAGTATGTAATTTTGGAATGCATATTTATTTTAGTATTTGATTATTTAGAAAAGGGTATGTAATGCTTAGCAGCCCAGTTATGAAGATGCTTTTATATTTAATAATTTCGAGTTTAAAAAGTGTTTTTTTTCTAAGAAATTGGTCAGCGATCATATTTTTTTACCTATCTGATTTTCCGATGGTAGACCGCAGCGGGAAATTAGCTGTCAAAATAAGTAGTCGAAAAATTGGGAGTACAATTGCTACGACAGGCAGTGAGCGGCAATTGTGAAAGAAGGAGATGCTGAAATTTCGTTTGTTATTAGTTTTGAGCGTTTTGAAACAGATTTTTATCGAGAATATTTTATATTGTTTTGAAAGAATTGCAATGGACCAAAGTGTGGAAAGGAACCATTTAAAATACAGAAATTAAATAAATTATAATCAAACTAAATGCCAAAAATATCACAACTTTTGAATTTGCATTCCAGGGCCTCGAAATATCTATCTCAACAATGTCTTTTTCCTGGTTGTTTTGTATGTCATAAATTATTTTATGCTTTCCCACTTCCTCAATCAATTTTTCATCAAAATCCATTGTTTTGAAATTGCTGCGTCCTCTTACAACCTTAACAAAAATAAATGCCACAACAATTTCATTCGTTTGATTTTGTTGAGAGTACTGCAGTGACGATGGAAAAATTATAAATTGATAAATCCCGACGGCAACTTCGTCGACCGCTGACCGTCACCCGTCGTAATTTGGGCATTCGCATAAGACTCTGTGCTGAAGTTTGACAGCGGCATTTATTCGTCGTTTTCTGTTGCCCGTCGCAATTGTATTTAAGCCTTGGCTTAACAAATTTTGTTTAACGGTTCTTCCAGTTAAACCCAAGTCTAGCTACCCGTTGATTTTTCATAGCGACACTAGGGGCTTTCGGCAAGCACTGTCTCAGTGAGACAACTGAGATTAAACTTTAAGCAACCATCTCAATTGTCTCAGTTCAAAACAATCAGCTGATTTTCCAATTTAGACATTTAAATAATTTTTACCACAGAAATGGATAGTAATAAATTGGGGAAAATGTTGTTAGTTTATTCAAATAGCTCACTAAACTTTAATTAGTAATTAAAATCACAAAATAACGAAACTGAGTCAACTGAGACATGAAAATTCAGTTTTACTTGTCTCAGTTGCTCAGTGGTTGCGTTCGAATTTTGTAGCTCAATATGCAACTAAGACAATTCACCGAAAGTGCAGTCTCAGTGAGCCAACTGGAGAATATCTCACTTGTCTCACTGAGAATGTGTTTGCCGAAAGCGCCTACTGATTCAAGCCTGAGTTATTAAAAAATTTTACGTTCGTAGGGAAGCATTAATTTTTCTTAGAAATACACTTGCAAATTGTTGTGAAAAGTTTGGATGAATAAGTATTCACCACAACGGTCCAAACGAATTGATGGATTGATTCTGGTGGTTCACCCTTTCGGACAGGGCACAAGCGTTTAGTTTTCTTTAGATTTTCCATGCACCCTTGGCGGCAGACAATGGTTCCAAAGAGTTAAATTGATTCAGGTGCCTTGGCTGATCTGGGTCGCTAAAGATATTTATTAGCGTTGGAAAGCATACATTTTGTTCTTAGAAATTTACTTGATCATTTTTCTTCCGAATGTGTATACATTGTTGTTTGCTGAAAACGATCAGTTCGATTGATGCCACTAGAATTGATTCTACAATTCTTCTTCACAATTTTTACAGCAAGACTATAAAAATAAAAACCATTCGCTTTCCTCTGCCTGCGGTAGTTGCCGTTGTTTTGCTCATATTCGTATTAATTCAAGTAGTGTTATTTAATTTAACTTCACGTTTACTTTTAATTTATAGGAGAAGAGTAAACTAGCTACACTAGTTAGCGATGGAGGTAGAAATAGTAGCGAGAGTGGAAATCAGAAGACTGATAAGATCTTTGATAAATTTTTCAGAAGAAATCAAGATCAGTTAAGCTCCCATCAAAAGAAATAGTCAGCGACATATCATGCCCTTTTACTCCTATTCCTTTGAATGTGAATCAAGGTGCAAGTTCTCACTCTCAGTTATTTACTTCACCCGTGACAGAATCGGTTGCGTCACATTTATTTCTACAATTTTTGCACGAGAAAGAGAATCTTAACTACTGCCTGAAAACCGTAGCATAATTTTCAAGGTGCATGGCGAATTTGATTACAATCTCCCCACAGAAATCTCCCGCTCCGGTACCTTCATCGGACTTAGAGCCATCCGTATATATTGTAATAGGGTTTGTTAATGGTTGAAGCACGCAAAGTGCTTCCCATTCTGCCTTGGATATAATTCTAGATTCAAAATTGCTTTTCAACATGGTCTCGAGGTGGTCACTGCTCTTGTCGATATCAGGTGCGATAGATTGCACAAACTTATAAATATAGATACATGTGGAACTCTTGTTCCCGTATGAAGCCAGCCAAGATTAAGATGCAGTTTTAGCGCTCTTGTCGACGCCCTCTGCTTAATATGTATTTGCATCGGGTGCATGTTAAGGATAACCTCCAAAGCCCGAGTGTTATTTGACTTGCAAGCTTAAATGAGACGAATGCCCATTAACCATGCCAAGCAAACGAATATTTTCTTTTTTTTAACCACAGGATTTTAACCCAGGCAATTTTTTCGACAAATTCCAGCGGAATTCTTTTATACTCATACAAAACAACACCACCAGGGGGACAACACCAGCAGCATTGCCCGTCAAGCATTCCTTTTCTTCAGGATAAAGCTATTTCATCAGTGTTAAATATTCTGGTGTGTTCCTCTAAAATATCCTCGTTTCGACTCTGAGTAACGTATGTCCTGACTTCATCAAACAAAATTATGATACTTTCTTTGCAAACGCCAGCCCTTGCTTTTGTGAGATTATGAGACATACTAACGGAAATCTCAAAGAGATTTTTTTATAAAACCTTTAACCAACGACCATCCTGGACGAGCGTCTCTAAAGGTATAGGTTCTGTTCAAGTCTTTAATAATGCATTGCACACTAAAGGCAATCTGTTCAGTTGTCAGAGGAAAGCCCGCTCGAGCAATTTTAAAAATCCAGTTCTTAATTACATTTTCTTCTCCTTCGGCCAATAATTTGGCTGGACTTATTTTTCTGAAAATAACTATACAAAAGTAACTTCAGCAGGTACATATGTAAAGTTGTAGGTACGGTCAATACTTCATTCCAAAGTCTTAGCCTTTCTGTTAGCCAGTAACAGATACATAGCCTGCATACCAAGTCACCATTCAGGAATTTCGAAATTTAAGTACTTAATGACAACCTTACCTTTTAATTGGATGTTTTCCTTTAATGTCACCCTAGGAACAATAAATTTCCTAGCTTGCGTTTTATACAGAGTTCTATGGAGCCGGACATCCACCAGAACCGCTTGCATAGCCTCTTCTGTATAATTTCTAAGATTACACTTCGTGTAAGGCATTTAAAAATTGACAGCGGAATAATGTCAGTAGTTGACACTTAGTAATTTAATAGTTGAGACCCCATGTCAACTTCTGAATATTAGACAATACAAGTTTCAATAGTTGACACGGCATGAATTTATGGCAGTTTAGATTTTCTGTTGCCAATTTTAATAATTAAACCCCTTTTTAAGTTTCAAACAACATAATGATTAACCCATAATGATTAAATAATATAAATTAATTTTAATCAAGTCCTTAGGGATTTATATAAGACAATCAGAAAAATTTATAAGATAGGCGCACGAGTTTGTTTATCAGGTCGCCATGACATTTCTCAATAACGGACTATGCGCAGAAGTTCATATTTAAGCCGCTGAAGGGCGACATTATACAGACTAGTAAAGTTCGAGGTATTCCAGCTTGTCATTTCCTTATTTATTTACTTTTATTGGAAAAGTCTCGGATCACTCTTCTGTTTACATCGACAACGTACAAAGTCGAAGCTATAACTACCATTGTCATCCAAAATCCTTTCTTCAAACACTTATTCAAGATTCGCATCATAATTTGAATATCATTTAAAGGAATGAACTATAGTCGCCTGTCTTATTCCTTTCATTTTAGAATATCTATTATCAATGATCGATTCGAGCAGCATCATCCACAAAATCAGTTAAGAGGAGTCAGTACCAAGATTTGCATGTTTCATACATTTTGCAATGTGAATTTCTGGAAAACTGTTTGTAGCAGAGTAATGATTTATATCTTAAATTAAAGGTAATGAAGAAGTCAAGTAAATAACGTCGGTAAAAATTAAAAAGAAAATGTATTGGAATGGAGATATTAGCTCGGAAACTTGTCAAAAATGGTAAAAATTGAAGTCTTTTAAATAAAATTCCTTTTGATAGGTATTCTCATTTCTTTAAATTGTGACTGTTTTAGAAAAATAAGACGAGAAATTGAAATATTTATTTAAAAGTTGTTTAAATACAAAGCAAAATAGCATATTTAACAATTATGGGCAAAAAAAAATTTAGAAGAGTTAATTCTCGTTAAACATTTTCAATTTATGTAAACTGAAAATTCTCATTTTTCGTCTTAAATTGTATGGTTTTGTCAGATGTTGGGTTTCTGTCTTTTGCGGTGAGATGTCTCTAATGTCCTCTGCGGTCTATGTCTAGGCTTATTTTATGTGAATTTTCTAACTTTCAAGACACAAACCTACGTATAGTAAATTTTATTACCTACAGGTTCGCTGATATCTAAATTCAAACTTTTGCTGAGTACTAACTACTCTTAATCTATGACGGGAAAATATTAATCATTCCACAAGATCCCTCCCAATCGGATATACTAGCCCTTTTGCTCGACGTGCTGGTCCGAGTTTATGCAACTAAAGTAAATTAAGAAAGAAAAAAAAAAGACCAACATGATGAATTTGAGGAGCATATTTATAAACGAAATGAAATACTGCTCCACAGTTGTTCCATGGAAACGAACTTCTTCCTCCCTGCGTACCATCTGTAGAAATGAGAAAGGATTATGCATTCCTTTTGTCTCCAAACGACACTTCCATGGAAATATTTTCAGTTCATGAAATTTATGAGATGTGATTAATATGATAAATGTGTCCAGCAATTTATATTCTTCCAACTCAACACAGAATATTTTGGAACTCGTACTTTACGTATATACTGAGGAAAGAAATTTTTTTAATTAACTCATTTAAAGGAAAAGGTCTGCTATTAATTGTAAGGTCAATTTAAGTTTCGATAAATAGCTGTACGAATAGTACATATGTCTGAATGTATGACTGCCGCTTAGAAGAATTGTTTATAATGTTAGTAATAAGTCAAACTCCTTTTTCTTAACGATATGTGATTACTTAAGCACGCCGAATGACATAGCAGATTAAAACATTTTCGTCCTTACCCAATTACTCCTTTTATATACAGCATCTTTTGTTTCGTGTCCCAAATATTTCACACCGTGGTAGGTCTCATCCACGATTTTCACAATAAATTCCCAAAAATAATAAATTGTAGACTGAAGTAATTTTAAAAATGTTAAATTTAGTGTTTTGTATTGTAATTAATTTCCTAAAAAAAACAAAAAGTTTAAAAAGCAAATAAATTATGAGGATATGTATTCTCCATAGTAGAAAAATGGTCAAGTTTATTTCAATAAGATAGAGAGAGTCATTAGATGATAAAATGACATAACAGTATGTAAAATGGGTATTAAAAACTAATGGCCTGATATTGAAAGAAATCGTAGAAATCATTCCGAATACCACGATTCCATAAAGAAAAAAAGGTGAGGTAAATTAACGGCAGGAGTTCTCCTAATTCATGACAATTCAGCTTCTCAAAAAGCCCAGATTGCTATGGCTGATGTGAAGTTATGTCACTTCGAAGAAATTAATTACTCGCTTAAGTCAGGGTGCGCCCTAAACGAGTATGGTAATGACAAGGGTTTGATATCCTAGATGAGATACGGTAGATAGAAATAGCTATAGGGTGATATTAATGTTGTCTAACGTATACTGAAATAGTTTTATTGATTTACCACATGACTAGTTATCGTAAAAGGAGTGTGTTGTTGCACTGTCCAAATTGATAATTTAAAAAAATAAAACCATAGTGGCAGAAGAAGAAGACAAAATACGGAATTTTTAATAATATGGTTTGAATCTAGACGCAAAAAGTTTTAACTTTCTTATCAAATAAAGATGGTCACATTTTACAGACCATTTTACAAATAACAATAAATACTAATATATAAATACTAATTTCCTTTCTCGAAATATATAAATACTAATTTCCTTTCTCGAAATTCGGCCGATACTCAACTTTACTATATTTGGCTCTATGCTATGATGGAAAGTAATGGGTCTCACCAATCACCGTAAGATATTCAAATTGGCTCAGATAATGTGCTTCCTTAGCGTATGTGGCGCACTCAAGTCAATACGTTGGCCATTGTGGTTATCCTTAAAATTCACCTGGTCAAAATTCACATTATTTACATTAAGAAGAAGGCGTCAATGGTAGCGTTGAGACAGCATCTTAATCAGAGCTGGGATCACCTAGGAACAGGAATTCTGTTCGAATCTATTTTTGAACTCGCGAATTACCTGATTTCAACACAGGCAGCGATCAATTAATCAAGTCCATGCTCAAAGCAAACTTCAGGGCAAAATCTAACCTATAATGGGTGTGGGTAGAATATGAAACCAAATCTTTGCATTAATCATTGACACAGCCATTTTTTTACACAGATGATTAGAGTTCGGAATGAAACACCGAAGCGGGACCCTTCTGTAGAAATGGGCATACATCATGAAAATTACGTCACGGTTATCCAGGCGGAAATTAATTCTATTAAGTTATCTTGAGGGAATCAAAGTGGTAGCATATGCTAATGATTTAGTCATTTTGGTCTCGTCAGAGCTCTCATCGTTGATCATCGAACACATAGAACATTGCAAAAGCTTCTTAACTGGGCTTCAAGTTATTGTCTGGGGCTTAACCCTTCAATGACTGAATTAGTCCTCTTTACTGGGAGGAAAGTTATTCCGATAATCGCCCCCCCCCCCCCCAAAACTGGGTAAAGTTACCCTTGAATTTAAAACTGAATGCAAATAGGCGTGTACTATACTTGAAATTAAATTGGAGGATAAATATGAAACAGCGTATCAAAAAGGCGGCCATTGTACTGCCTGACCGCAAGAAAATTTTTGGCAATAAATGGAGTCACCCTCTCGCATCGTGCTCTGGATATACACCGCTATTGTAAGACCTGTATTCAGCTATGGCATCTAGATGTGCTGTGAATGCTCGCTCTAGAGAAGACGACACATCTAAAGGTCTTATTAAAGAAACAGAGAGCTTTCTGTCTAGATATTACAGGTGAACAATACTAACGGCTCTTGCCCCTTGACGGGAAATTATGAGAAATGTACTTAGCTTCAAAAGTGCACTAAGCCTTAGGGAGTGAGGCTGCTGTAAAACAGCAGAGTTTGGTCACAGCATGGATGCTACGGATTACATTGTCCTTAGACTAGCGTTGCTAGTAGAGAATAGTGGTATCGTACTCGCGTAACAAATGTCTCTGATATATATGTCTTTATACACGGTTGGAGAATGGATGTGGGTGTGAGACCACAGGTGTACTCGAAATTCCCCCGAATACAGGAATCCTACCGCCTACCGGACTACTATTGTGTGTTCCACGCTGAGGTTCTGGGTATTAGAAAAAGAACAAAGATGCTGGAAACAATAGTAAACTATTTTGAACAAACTATAACCAATTTTTCCTAAATGGGTATGAGTTAGATTTCGTGGAAGTTAATAAAACAATTTTGTAGAAAAATGTGGCTATTTTTTTATTGTTTTATTTAAAACTTACAAATATACAAAGCAAGCGCAAAGACGGTGTTATGCATTTATTAGGTTTGTATATAATTCCATTCCGAAAAAGTTTAACATTAAAACTTACACAAAGTCTTAAAATTATTAAGACAAATCAGTTTTATATCGATATTTCTACATAGTCTGAAATTAAAACTTTTAACTATCTTGGGTTCAAGCCGGCAAGTTTCAATTTAAATATTGTATTGAGAACTCGTTGGTTTTAAATTTAAACTAAAACTTTTTTGAATTTAAAGCAGTGAAGTTTGAATTTTGAAAAAAGCTATCTCAATTTGAGGCAGTGGAGATTGAATTTTGGAGAATATTTGTTTCAATGGTTTTCATTGTGGTAGAATTCTATTTGAGATATTACATGGGAGATTAAAAAAAATGAAAATTAATGTAGTTTAAATTTTATCATTTTTATTTTTTTTTACATTCATGTATGTATATATATATTATATTCGAAGTAATTGTTTTTTTCATTGTTTTATTAATTACTATTATTTTATTATATTATTATTATTATATTATTATTATATATTTATTATTACATATTTCTTTTATTTGCCATTGAAATTTATTCCGACAAGTGAGTTTACAAATTAATAATTACAGCGTAGTACTCGGATACTTGTAATACTCACATTCCTATATACGATAATCTTCGAGGTTTTTTTTTTCATAACTATTAAGTACATCTATATTTTGCAAACAACTCTTTTTAATTTCAATTTAACATTAGTTTTACAAATGTAGGAACCATTGGTTATTTTACGTGAATTCAAAATAAATTTACTTTTCATTGTTTTCAATTTTTTTTTTTTTTAAATTCATTAGTTGGACTTTTATTTGAGATTTGTTCAGACAAGTGTAGTTTTGATTATTAATTTTATTCCGTATTATTGAAATATTTTGAAAATTTGTTTTGAATTTACATTATACGCGTGTTTACTTGAGGTAGCTCAATTTTGTATATAAAATGTTGTAAAAATGTAAAATATCTTTTCAAATTTACTTCATATGTAAGATTAAATACAAAAAATACCATTGTATCAATAATGTTAAAATTATTTGGTACCTTTATAAATTGTTTGACAACATAAATTAAACAGTATGAAATTGGTGATGCGTTCGGTCCAATTGCCAATATAACAGTCTGCCCTTTGGTATTTTTAACGATTTCTTCTTTGGGAGTATTAATTTAGATATATGAAAATATTTAAAGTTAATTACAAAATTAACATTTAATTATTTATTGAATTGCTTACATTTCCGAATTTAATTAATTTGGGCTTGGCTTGAGAAAATAATTCTCTAGATTTAGTTTTATTTCCCATAGACGCTGGAGGTAATAACTTCAGAAGTGTTATAAATGATTTGGTTGAAATATTCCATTTTAAAACATTGAAAAGAAATAGATGTACAGCAACCAAATTTATTGTGATAACATTTTTATTATACCTCCTCAATCCTGTAAAGATATTTTGGAGTCATCTAAAATTTTGAAAATAACATTTTCATACCTTCCCCATTTTAAAATCATTTTGTCACTATTATCTGGATACATTAGCTCAAAATCAAATAATATCTAGAAAGGAATATAAATATAAAAAAAAAATGTTATTTATTATTTCATATGACACATATACTAAATATCTATTCAAATTGTTTTAAATAAATTTTAATAGCTATTTACCATTTGTGGATCATAATAGTAACTACTAAATGAATTTCCACAAATGTAACAAAAAAACATTATTTTATTTTATATGTAATAAACAATAATAATAAAAATACTTACATGAAAAATAAAATGTCACCACTAAATAAAAAATCAACTTCACTTCACGGATGCGTACTTCTTAATAACTGATTCATTAGCAAAAGTCGCGCTTGTTCTAAATATTAAAACCGTTTCGGTTTTATTATCTCAACAGTTTTTATTATTTAAGTTGAAAAAGTATAATAATAAAACTTCCTTGGTTTTAGTTCTTTTCTATGAAAAATTTCGGACTCATTTTAAAACTTTCTGAGTTTAGGAAAAATTGAGACCTTTATGAGTTTTAAGTTAAGGAAATAATCGTTTGATATAAACGTGACTGTTTACAATTCAGACTAGAAGACACTTAAAAATAAAGCCTTTCATTATGAATTGAAAAATAAGAGAAAATTAGACCTAATTTTAAACTTTCAGGTTTACAGAGAAGTTAAGACATGCACAAAGTTTTAAATTAAGACGAAACTGATAAAAAAAGTTTTAGACTTTGACGTTTTCTTGTTTTTATACAAGAATGTCTTAAAATATCTTAAAACTTTCTATGGGTTTTAAAAATAAACTGAAATTTTTAACAGTGCGGAAGCAGCGCAAAATATAGAGTAAAACGCCTGGCTTCACTGTCCAGTTTGAATTGTTTTTTTCTCATTATCTTCGCATTTAATTTATACAAAATGTTTCATGCATTTCCAAAAGAAAATTGTGTACTCAGAATATCTAAAACAAATTTACCAATCGATAAAGAAAGAAAACATCTTGCACAATAAACTACAGCTTTTCTGTACGGAAAATTCAAATGGGTCAATCAGACAAATACGTGAACCCATTTGTTATGACACTCAAGTGCAGTCAGATCATGTTGACATGCATTCCCTTGCACTTGCATTTTGTAATTACGAAATCTAGATTTTGCTTATTTATGGAACAATATTTTACAGCTAAAAATTCTTTCTGAATTTATTGTCATGCAGGCACGATAATAAAAATGTAAAATGTGTCGAAATTGTTTTTACTTGTTTTCGACTAACTTTTATTCTATTTTCTGTATGTATGTCTGTATGTTTCAATATGGTAGTATGGCACATAAGAAATGAGCTCATTCTTATGTTACTTAAGGTGTTGTACTATCATCTATTCCATACATTTTAGGGAATATTCCCTACATGTTAGAGAAAAAACCAACGTACATTTTAGGGATAAAAACCTAATTTACGTTTTCCAAGGTGGAGCTTTCCCTAATATTATCAAAAAATACCTAAGCTTTTTCTGGCGCAAATTGTTGCCACTTTAGGAAAATTTGTTTACTGTGTAGTTAAAATACGAATCTTCATTTCTGATGAACTGCTGCCATATGTAGTGTTTTCGAGTTTATATTTTCTTCACACTTTGCTTATTAATTCTTCATTAATTATTATACTTGACACTTCCCATTTTTTATATCATATTTGGCACTTTTCCTACTTACTTTTTCTAATTATTTTTGTATAGTTCATTGCGTGAGTGATGATCCCAGTACGTGATTTCTTTTTTCAAACCTAACACATCTAAATATATATGTACAGATATGCTTCTTAGCAATTGATAGAGCTGGAGACAACAGAATTCGGTGAAATAGATCTTAAGATCTTTTTTCTCTTTTTCTTGCAAATATGATAATTTTCCTCCTCAAAATTTCTTATTCGAAATGCAATACATGTAGGTATTACATTTATCTTTCATTGTTTGAAGTTCGAACTACATCATCTAAAATATTATCCACAAAACTTTTATGAAACTTTTTATTGAATAGCGGCTTACATATATGGAAATATGTGTGCGTGTGTCATCAATCACTAATTTAAAAAGAAATGGGAAGTTCTTAGACTCTCGAAAGCAAACTTATGCCTCACCATATCTTAAAACTTGACTTTCGATGGAGAAAATCTTGTTGTCATTGAAAAGCACGTGCTTTTCCTTTCAGCTTTATTGTTTGCTGGTCAAATAAAAAATTGTGGAAATTGTGCACACTTTCGTTGAGTTGAACAGCAGAAAACCCCTCTTTTTTAGTACCAACTATACTGAGACTCCATTCGATTACACGAAAAAGCTTTGAAACAGATAAAAAAGGTGCGCATTTCAGTAAAAACGGTTTTACCTATAGTTCAGTTCTGTTTTTATTCTATAACATAACAGACGGCATTTCATGCTGTGCCCGTTGTCTACTCAGTTACGAAAATAATTCAGTCCGTAAAGTAATATCGAAAGATTCGGATGTGTCTGGATGTGTTGTTTCTTCTAACAGTGCTATAATTTCCTCTTGAGCTTCAATTGAAGTGTTTTAGTTAACATTTTATTAAAGTGTGTAGGATGCATGGATGTGTATTGACGAAAGAATGTTTAAGTTAAAATAAAAAAAAAAAATTTTTTTGTAGGAGATACTTGATGAAAAATAAAGCTAAAAATTAAATAATTCACTTATTTGTGCTTAAGTTAATAACTAAAAAGTAATTTGGATTATCGCAGTAAATTTTCGAATATTTCAGTAAGTATGCACCGACAAAAATCTATTATTTTTTTGTCTTACTTTTAATATTAAAATCTGTTGTTCCATGAAATTTTCATATTCATATTTTCATTCTTTTCTAAAATTGCATACTACAAAAATAGATCTTTTACTTAACACATATTTCAAGATACGTCTATATATACAAGGGTAATTTATCAGAAACAATTACGGTTTAAAAACTTCCACAGAACTTCTAAATAACTTTATCTCACAAAGGTGATCAAAAAGAATGTATGTATCTTGAATTTTAAAAATTCAGGAAATGGAAAAAGACAAAATAAAAAACAGACTTGTATGGGGTGTAGTACAGTTGACCGAAATATACTTTACCTAAAGTCACTTAACAAAAAAAAAACTTTCCAGAAACTTAATTATCAAAAAAAAAAACAAAATATTTCGCAAAAAGCACATTTGGCAAATAGACATTCAACAAAAATACATTCAGCAAAAGACTAATTTTAGCAGATTTATTTTAAATCTAAATGCTAATTATTATTTTTCACAAAATGAAAAGAAGTTCACTTCAAACATACAAAAAATTAATTTCCTTGGGATATTTATGTAATGAGTAGGACCTCCTACTTTTTGAATAAACTCAAGAAGTCAATGTGGCATGCTCTCAGTTAAGGTTTTTAAAGAAAATTTTATCAATGGACTCCCACGCCTAAATCATAGCACTTTTCAATTCAACAACACCTTGGTACTGCATTTTTATACCCTAGATGAAATCTAAAACTTATACTACGCTTATCATTTCGTTTGTAACGTAAAGAAATAATGCTATTAGAGCTATATGGATTAGACACCCGCCCATAACATTAAATGTTATTTTGATTTTTGCATGTCTGTCGGCGGTCACGATTACTCTAGAATGCGTACACTTAAGAGCCGAAATTTACATACGGGTTTTAAAAAAAAAGCGTTTTTATAAAAATAGTAAATATAATTTCACACATTTCGGATTTTTACGAATACTCTGAAAACGAGCAGTCCTACACTTTCTTTTCTACTGAGATATACTTCAGAATATGAAATCCTATGAAATTGGTTATAATCATTTTTACTGTCCGACGAACCGTTTTAAAAATAAGTGCGAAAATCCACTTCAAAAATCAAAATTGCACAGATAAGTGATCATACAAATATTGGTCTTACACCAATTCTAGCTTTCTTATTTGTTTTTGGTATAAATTCGGCGTACAATAATGCCACCCATTTTTTCTGTTAAGATCTGAATTTGCGAGCAGGCTATCCATTCCAAAGCAATAATATTTTGGGCTTCTAGCCATATGCGGATCTCACAACTACTGTGTTTTTGCAGAGAAACATTATCGTGTTGAAATATCTATTTTTTCATGCTATTTCTTCATAAATGTGGAATAAAATGAATTCCAAACAGTTTGATATATTCTACAAAACTCATACCCCCCGTGGTTGAAAAATAGCGAGGCTCTTTCCGCAAATCCTGCAATATAAGTTAAATCCATCCACACTGTCCAGATTATATGAATTTCATGAAATCCTGTTGATACAACAAAATTGATTCATAAACTGCGTCAGCAATAGTAACTAATTGTTGCATTCATAAGATTGTAAAATAGTGAACAATTATAAAAAACTAGGCGAGCCCGCCGGCATTGCCAGACATTTACGTAGATGCCTAAATGCGCGGGGGTGTTATCGTTAGAGATGCATAATAACTAACCTATTATCTGACTAGTTCGCGCGATTCCATACTCTAGGGTTTCACTCTGTGTGTGTCTGTGTGTGAGCATGTGTGAATGAGTGTGTGTGTGCTTATGGGCGTTCATGCATACGTTCAAATGTGCGGTAGAGTGTAGCTCTCTACATCGACGCGAATTAAAGCTGTGCCCATATATACAGTAAAAAACGAAATTTTTGTATGGAAACCATGCGAAGGATTTATGCGATTGATCCCATTTTCGAACTTAATGTTCCCTTTTTTTTAAAAAAAAGGCCCATGTACAAAATTTCAGCTATCTACGTCAACTCATGACGCAGTATCCAAATACATATATATTGAAAAACCAAAAGTTTGTATGGTAACACCAAGAAGGGGTAACCCGATTTAATCCACTTTTGAAATTTTATTTACCATTCCTATGAAAACACCATTTACCAAATATTAGCTCTCTACATCGACGCGTTATCAGGCAGTGTCCATATATATAGTTAAAAACCAAATTTTGCATGGAAACCCTACGAAGGAGTTACCCTATTGGTCCCATTTTTTAACGGAAATTTATATATATATATATTTTTTTTAAAGGCCCATATACAAAATTTGAGCTCTCCACGTCGGCTCATTCTAAGGCAGTATCCAAATATCTAGTGAAAACCAAATTGTTATATGGCAACACCAAGAACAGTTGCCAAATTTATTACATTTTTGAACTCATATTTACTATTATAAAATTTTCGCTCTCGACGTCAACGAGTTCTCAGGCAGTACCTACCCAAGTATATAGTTAAAAACGAAATTTTCGTATGGCAATCCTATGACGGAGTTGCCCGATTAGTCCCATTCGTAAACTTAAATTTAAATTTTGTTTTTAAAACGCCGTATATAAAATTTATGCTCTCCACGTCGACGTGCACTCAGGCAGTTTCCAAATATATAGTGACAAACCAAGGTTTTGAATGGTAACACCAACCCTGATTCCAATTTTTCTTTCCGTACAAATCTTGTCCTGAAAATTACGAACTCAACAAGCAAAAAAGAAGCCAAACCGGTCAAGCTGTTCTCAAGTGATGATGTAGCATACATGCGGCAATTGATTTTTGTTTATATAGATAGTCCTTGGGTAGTTCGTGAATTATTTTGTATTAAGGCTGTGATGATCTCATGTAAGAGTTACTACTGATGATAGTAAAATAGTGATATTAATTAAAGGTACTTGTAAAGAATTAGGCGGATTGATATCTCTTGGAGGCTATATAGATCCTAGTTCAATATTAAGAGATAACCTTATGTTAAAAATGCTAAAACAATTTGCGAGATTAAAAATAATTTTATAGCTCATCCCAATCGTACAGTTACAGGATACGTGTGAAAACCTTGATGAGTTCTTTCACGGTACATTCTTGTTATATTATTATAATAGCCCAATTAACTGCTGTGAAAAGGCTAGTTTTTTTATATTAGAATTTGTTCGTCATTTTTCCAAACATTTATTTGCTAAGTGAAATTTTGAAAATACGATTTTTGCGAAGTGCCGCATTAATAAATTCGAATTTTGTTATATGACAGTTTGAAGAGTTTCCTATTTTGAGAATGATTATTCGGCGGAAAGGTGCTTGTTAAATAGATTTTGTTAACTGGCATGCTCCCCTTTCGATTATCTGATATTAATCATACTTTGATCAAAACTGAGATAGATAAATAGGTATATGTAGATTGAAAGAGTTTTTGTTTAACAATTACAAAAACTCTTTGACCGTCTATCTTTAGATCGAACCCTAAAAATTAACCAGAAATTAAAATTAAATTTTTTCATTTAATTTTTCTTTTTTGAAAGAATTACGAGTTGAATAAGATTTTTTTTTTAAATATATTCGGTAATGTGGCGTTATAGGACTAGGCAAAAGTGGATCACTAATCCATATCAGTTGACAAAAGAAGCGTCTATTATTCATTTATAGTTTATTTGTTAAGCAAATTACTCAAATTATTAAGTATTACGCCAAGCTCTGGGGATATTCTCTGATGCAAAGTAGACCATGGTAGGGGATAAAAAAAAGCTTCATGGGATTTCAATGTACGGCCGAACGTGTTTTGAAGGTTGGATTAATCTGCAAGGGATGCGACTAGATATACGAGTACATGTGTTTCATCAGAACAATGAATATGAATTTTATTTTAAAGGAGCGAAGGGCGTCCTGCAATGCGGCGGTGCTCGAGCGAGTCGATATGACAACTTATTGCCACATCGCCAAGGTCACTATATTACAAAGAGAATAACAAAAATAAAATAGATGTAAACTTAAATACACTGGCGAGCAACTGATTAGGTACACCCTAATATTTTGAGTTTCCTAGAAGCCGGAGAGGTATAGCAAAATAAATCGATAATGGTTTTATTGCCATGGAAATCCCAATCATAAAATATAATTTCTAGAATAATCACACACACGAGCGTTTACCTGAATGCATTTATCTAAGATTGTGCATATAAAAGCGGAGTGGGTATTTCTCTACTAATGGGAAAGTTGCTCCTGGTAAGCTGTCCCACACATTTTTTCCTTAAATAAAAGTAAAACACTGAATGAGAGCAAAGATAAGAATTAGTTGGACTGTGTGCTGTTAAATGCTGGATAATTTTTTCCGGTTTTTAGGTTTTATTGAGGATTTTATGAAAATGCGCGACAGGAGGCTGACACATGTATCAGAGGACTGTCTTCATGGAGTAAAAAAAAAACACAAAACATGTTATTACTTAAAATAAGAATTATAATTGTTTTTGTTGCTGAACACATTAATTGAATAAAGAAACCACATTAATACACAAAATAAATAAAACTAAACAATTTCTGTTTCTGAATATAAGTGTGTGTTATCAAAAGCTCAAAATGATATTAACGTAAGGCAACTCCTTTGCTATAAAACTAACTAAACGTTAATTGAAACTTATTCTAAATTAATTTCCAAAAACATTTACGGGCGATTTAAACTTATAAAATAATCTTTTCCTTTTCATCACCAAATTGTATCTAGGTAATTTTTCCATAATTTGGTCATAAATTACATATGAGATATCACTGGAATAAACTCTGCACGTTCGAGCCTTTTCATAACACAGTTTCAAAAAAGTGACAGTAATTTGACCCTCTTCTTCATCTATTTGATCTATGGTCCCCACGTAGCGATATGCAGTGTTTTTAGCAGGAAACTTCACAAGTACTTGATCACCGCTGGTGTATTGTATAAAAGGTACAGAACTAGGTCTGACTTCATTCTCACATTCGGAATCTGTGTAAACATCTTCGATTGTAAGTTTGGGCTTTCCTCCATATTTCAAATGTCCTATTTTAAAATGATCACATGCATCTGCAGAAACAGCTCAAGCTTCTCACCGTTAGTGTGACTGGACAAGTGTTCAAATCCAATGAAGAATTGAATACGTTTCCAGTCACTTGATTCACTTTAAGCATGCCATTAAAAGTCTTCAGTTTTGATGCGTCCGGTTCAATTTCATCATTTATTGTCTGTATAACTTCGTCATCAATAATGCTTAAAATAATTCTAGGTAAATATTGATGTACGAACGTTTCCAGATTGTCCATGTTACCGCCCTCAGCTACAATAGAATTAGCCGTTATTTTGCACGTAGCACCTATGCCATCCAGTTCGCCCTTGGTACAACCACTTTTTTAGAAGTTTTATGAAAATTGCTGAATATTTGGAATCTCTTGTGGTAATTTGGAAGCCAAAATATAAAACATGGTTTTATTACGGTTTTGGGTTACGGGCCCATCATCATGAAGTCAATTGATTTGGGGCGGTGAAGTCTTCAAAACGGGTTGCAAATGAGTCCATATTGCAGCTGGCGAACGAAATGTTCTTGGATAGTGTGCAATACGGCTTCGTAAAATTTTTCAGGTAGACAACCCCAGTGTGAAGACTCATTTGTAAGCGGGAGCCTCCAAAAGAAAAATTTGTATGTCTTGTCCATATTTGGTGCTGTAATTTACCGAAAAATCCATATGTATTAAAGCATCCGCGTCACTAAGGTTTTTCTTCAACATTTTTGTCGCATGGTGGACAATGTTTCTCTAGTGGCATAAAAATATTTCGAAATCCTCATGTATTCTATTCCTTTCATAAGTTGACTGGGTCGAAGAGTAAATGTCTTTTTCATACGTGGTTTTTTAACTTTTGGATTCCGAAATTCTTGCTTTTTAGCTACGCATTTTTTACAATTCAGAAGTGTGCTGTTATCAAATCCTTTATAAACAGGAGTTTTGTTGAAGCAGCGTTGACCCTGTCGAGATAAACACTGCTCATTGTAACTGTTACAGCTTATCTCTTCGAGTAATTTGTGATGGCTACTGTAATATTTTACCTTTGCTACATACAAAACTGAGATCTTAAAATTCACATTAGCGTGTGTAATGCAGAGGCAAGTGCCACGATTATGTAATCTTGGGGTGATTATCCAAAAAGGGCGAAGCCGACAAAATATTGTGTAACTTATTTTGAAATTGTTAGCGATAAGTTTTTTGTAAAGTCCTCTCAGATAATCTATTAATTGTAGGACTTTGTCGAGGAGGATTTTTAGGCTCATCAATCATGTTTACCTCAGAATTTGGTGTATTTTCTCTCATGAATTTGTTAGTCGTTTCCTTCAAGGCTTTATTCTTAGAACGATATTTAGCACAATACTCCTTCCATTTCTTTTTCATAACTCTGTGTTCACGCGAATTCATATATTTGACTAGTTTTCTTCATCCCTTTTCTTTCTTTCTTTTATACTTTAGGCATTCTTTTTCCTTCAATTCTTCTCTCTTTTGAGAATTATTTTTAAGACGCTGATATCTCAGACGTTCAGCTTCTCCCTTTCTTTGCAGAAGTTCTTCCCTTGTTAAGTTTGTTTTATTTCTTGGGGCATCTTGGAGCATCACCTTAAAAAAATTATAATTTTGACAGTCTCCTGGAAGTTTCAGCAGTCCTCTGTCTCATTCTTTGACAGGGAATTGTGAAATTTCACAAAAATTTAGAAAGTTACAAATATACGAATAAACTGTGACCAATTTATATAGCAAAATAGTATCTATCACTGCTGATTAAAAAAATGCAAAACTATATTTTTTATCTACAAAAATTTAGCGTAAATCTACTCACCAGTGGACTGTCGCGCAAACAGACTCAATCACGTGTGTCGGTGACAAACGCTAAGTTAACACTGAACAAAAGAAGTATGGTCATCTATAAATGAGATTTATACCAGTTGGGTTGCATTAAATGCCTAAATGTAGCTTTGTGTTGAATACAATATAATTAGCACAGTTTTAACTTTGGGCCAGGAGACTGTTTGTAATATTGCGGGACAACATTAAATTGATGTGTTTTAATAAATAATATGAATTAAAAAAAAAAGATTTCTATGGACTTTAACAATTTCCGTTATAACATCCTTAAATAGTTAGAATATAAAATTGTTTGTCAATTAAAGAACTTTTTGGCCGCGAAAGCTAGGGACACAACAGGGGACTGTGTTTTTGTGTGTTTAGAAAGAGATAGTAAAATATTCCATTTTAGTTTTAACTTCATGCACTGTTGCTTGGTTAGAATCATTATTAAACTTTCTTTTGTAGTAATATTTTAAGAAAAAAAAAAACATATTTATTTTATACAAAATTTTCCTGGGGGACCAATTTTTCCCATAGTAGAGAAATGCCCATAAAGTAAGAATTGATTTAGAAAAACCGACCACCTTTGAATGATGTAATCAATAAAGAAACACTTTTAGTCTGCTTTTCGCACCTATCAATTGCATCCATGTCCAGAAATAAAAGACTATCCAAAGAGAAAAATTTGTTTTTCACCAGAACGTAGGAATATTGGCAAGACGCAAAGGCAGCAAAGGTTTCTCGTCCCAGGTCGAAACTATCAGGAGCAACTTCAGCAGTTCCTCTATTCCTTCACTACTTTACAATGAAGTGATTGCTCACTCCCTGCATAAAATTAATATTTAGACTGTTAGACTCACTTAAAACTCTCCTTTTCCACCCACTTTACATCTCCCTTGTAGATGTGTGCAAGAGCCAATACACATCCGTACGAGAGATCTGTTCAAAGTATTAAACGTATCCATAGCTGCAGGTCCTGATAGTTTCAAGCCCCGTTAAACAAAACCTGTGCCTCATTCTTGGCTAATGCTCTGCGAAAACTATTCTACTTGTCTTATTCGACAAGAAAATTTCCAAATGCTTGGGATCTAGCTCAGATTCAGCCTATTCCCAAAAAAGGAGAAGTTAGCGATCCCTCGAATTATCCACCAATTGCAATCACTTTGATTCAAAGGTTTTTGCATCTATGATTAACTCCAAATTAATGAAGTATCTAGTAACTAATTATCTCATCAATGATCGCCAATATGGTTTCCGAGCTGAACGCTCATCTGGAGACTTGCTGACTTTTCTTACGGAACGTTTTCAACCGTAGACTTCAGAAGTTTTGTGAGTCCAAAATTGTTGTCCTAGATATTTCAAAGGCCTATCATAGTGTTCAGCCCTTTTAGCCAAATCTGAAGCACTTGGCCTCTCTCGTCCTTTTCTATTGTGAATGTAAAGTGTTTTATCTGGCCGCTTAATACATCTCAATCCCAGACAATAAATACCGGGGTAGCTCAGGGCTCTGCTATCTCTCCATCTCTCTTCTCAATTATAATTAATGATCTTCTTTCCGTTACTTTTAATCCAATCCATTGTTTTGCTGATGACAGTACCCTTGGTTTCGCTTACTCCCTTGACGCCTTTGGGGACCACAGAGGAAATGTCACATCTGTCAAATTAGGGTGCATGATTAGATACTTGAATAACCACCATGATAATATCCTCGCTTGGAGTAAACCGAATCGAATTCAATACATATAAGTTCCAAAGCTGTCCCATCTCTTTAACACAAGATCATAATTTTTCCATTCCCGTTTCTTTTGATGGAGCACTGCTTGGCGGTACACCGTCTTTATGCATTCTTGACATTAATATTTCCAGTATGTTAAGCTGAACAGATCAAAACTTCTCTGTTGCCAAATAAGCAACCAAATATCTTGGATTTCTGAAAAGGGGTAAGAAATATTTCAGCCCATTGATTCTAGCACTCTTCCACAAGTACTACATCAGACCTAGAATAGAATACAATTTCCATATGTAGGTCGAGGCTGGTCGCAGAGCCTTAGCTTTGTTTGATATTGTCAAAATGATTAGAATTAGAATACTGGAATAAACTTATAAGAGCTTTTAATAATATATTTGATAGTCAAATTATCCCAGACAGCTTTACAAACTCGATTGTATTCCCCATTCATAAAAAAGGAGACCCAAACTTGCCTGAAAATTATAGAGGACTTTCATTCATGAATGTGATTGCAAAACTTCTGACTGGCATTGCAAACAACCGACTTGGTTTATGGGAACAAAGTCACGATGTTCTAAAAGAGTCACAAGCAGGATTTAGACCTGGCTACTCTACTACTGATAACATTTTTAACATCTTTAGCATAATTAAAATCAAATTAGCTAAGAAAGGAGGAAAAGTATACGCGTTTTTTGTAGACTTCAAAGCCGCTTTCGATACCATTAATAGAGGTGCGCTTTTCTATAAACTCTACCAGCTTGGAATCTCGACTAAATTTATAAGATTTCTCCAAGGGCTATACCAAAATACTAGTGCACAAGTATGGAATGGCGACGTTCTCTCAGAAAAGTTTTATACTAACACAGGTTTAAGGCAAGGGTGTTTGTTAAGTCCCATGTTGTTCGCATTATTCATTAATGATATTGACGACAGTATGGAAGGGGGAGTAAATATTGACAGCTTGGTTGTTAAAAGCTTGCTATACGCAGATGACTTAGTTCTAATGGCTGAAAGTCCGACAGAATTACAGAGCATGATAAATAAGCTGGAAGGATACTGCCAAATGTGGAATCTGATACTCAACCTAGAGAAGTCCAAAATTATGATATTCCAGAGAGGGGGTGGAATGAGGGCAGCCTCAGAAAACTGGGTATATCAGGGAGTAGAAATTGAAGTGGTTAAAAAGTTCAAATACTTGGGAGTAAGCCTGACCCCAAAATTATCAATACCGGAACATCTAAGGGAACGTCTAGTTGCAGCAAAAGGAACACTCAACAGCACATGGAATAGTTTTATAAGGAACGAACAGATAAGTCACTCCTCTAAATTTAGGATGTATTCAGCAGTTTCATCATAATTGATGTGTTATGGGGCACAAGTTTGGGGATTCACGGAATACGAAGAGGTTGAAAAATTGCAACGGTTTTTTATTAAAAAACTGTTATTTTTACCTAATAAAACTCCCAACTACGTATTTACGTTAGAGACAGGTTTACCGAACCTGTATATATACACGTTAAAATGCCATTTTGCATACATACTTAAAGTCCTGGGCTCTTACAAGGAAAGTAGATTGCCGTATATATTAGCAAATAAAGCCATAGATAACGAATTATATTGGTATGAGGAGTGGTTAGATCTCGCTGAAAAGCATGGAATACATCTCGATTCACGCCTGCAGAGCACAGAAACCCTGTCACCAGTTCTGTGTGAAATTTTGGAAAACGAGGAAAAGTGGTTATGGGAAAGGGCTCATGATAGGGCTAGACAGACTGTGCGTCACGGACTTTATGACAAATTAGACTATAATTTGGGGGAACTGAGCTACTTTAAAGATAGTTTCTCTACTATGAAAATACGGCTAATTCTAATCTATAGGAGTGGTATGTTATCACTAAATGCCAGTCCGTGGCGCACAGCTGGTAGCCCAATATGCTCTCTTTGTAATTTAGAACAGGATGAAGACTTACTGCACTACCTGGCTGTTTGTCCTATTCTGAAAGAATTTAGAATTCTAGCGTTCGGTAAAACATATCTCACAGAAGACGAGGTAATTACAATTCTAAACGGAAAAAATTTTGAAGGTCTTTTCCAATACGCCAAGCTAGCCTGGAAATATCGACAAATGCTCATAGAACAGTACAATAACTAACAAAACTATTCATGTATGTATTTATGGGGTCATTGTTGATGTTTATTTTAATATTCAACTATGGGTATATGGAATGAATTATATGAATTGTTAAATAAATAAACTTATTATTATTATTATTATTATTATATTGTCAAAATGAGAGCCTTCAGGTCATTGGCGATGTGGCAAAAACTTGTCATATGGACTTATACGAGCACCGCCGCAATGTTCTGAAGATATATCTAGTCTGATCCCGGATTCCTCCATGTAATACTTGCCCTGCAAGCCGCGCACATCAGTCTCCAATCTTCTATCTTTTATCCGGCATGTAATCTGCGAAAGCTTAAGGGTGACAGATATCAGCACGTTCGACACCCTTCTCACGTTCCATAATTCCTTTCTTTATCATCTTCTTGCCATGCTATGCTTTGCATCTTAGTTCATAGGATATCTCCTGAGCTTGGCTTAATAATATAAAAAACAAAAGAAGTCACACTTTCTTAGCTTGCCGACGAAGTTACATATGTACAAATTATGTATTGCATCTGTTTTGTGACTGCTATTGTAAATAAACGCAAATTTTTAATTCCTGTATTTTACACACATAAAATTTATGATGAGTCATGAATTTGGTTAAAATACATCTCCCCGGTTTTTGCTAAATAAAATGGATGATTCAGAAGTTTTACACTTCCACTATTTACAAACTAAAACAAAATAAATAATCTAACATCTCCTTTGACTTTCGAGAGCGGCAAGGAACTTGAGCAACTTTCCTCGTTGCGAGTGGTAGGCACTTTCTAATTTGTTCGACTCGTATCTCTTAAATGATAAATTTTGTACATTTGACATTTGCGAGTGGTAGCGAGAGTCTTCAAACCTTTGTATAGTTTTCAGCATATACCTTTTTTAAACCATAGCTGCCCCCCCCCCCCCTCACCAAAATTGTGGATCGGCGACTGCGTTAGAAGCAATATCACAACTCTTGATAAAATGTCTAAAAGATTTTATCAAATGTGGAGCATCATATATTCCTACAATTTCTTTTTCTTTCTAATGAAAATATGGAATTTCTGTTTTAATTGCCAGCAGACGATAACATTTCATCTTGTTCGGCCCTGATCACATACGATACTTTGAATTTGAACATCCGCTTCAAAACATTTTTCCAAATTTTCTTCTAATTTGTTTTTCAGTATTTCAACAGCTACTCCTTTACCTATAACGAAGAAGCTAACAATAAATTTCCAATTGCAAAATAACGCACGCAACATGAAGACACAAATTTGCTTCACGAATATCCAAATGTTTTGGCGATTGAACACCATTTCAAAGAGTTTTGACTCCCATATATTTTGAGTCAAAACATCTTTTACATACAAACAGTGCTTTCTTATTGGTGCTTTTCATTCCACAAGCATCTATCCAGGTATTTCTTTGTTCTGTACTATAATAAATACATCTGGATCTTAAAAACACATAGCTCATTCCAGATTACGAAATCTAATGTAATAATTGATTGCAGATTATAACAATTCTACACGAAACTAATTACCTATGGACCAAAGGAAACTTTCAGAGTTTGTATGAAATACAAAAGTAACTCATCCATATTTTATTGCTTCGTATCTTTTTTTTCCAGCTAATTATTACAGAGTGTCATCTGGTCTCTTTCAGATTTTTATTAGCCATTACATAGGCCATCCTGTAAAGAAAGTTCTTAAAGAATAAATTTTTTGTTTCATTTGATATCCACCGCAATATTAACGACAGCTAACTACTCGGTTTATAAAGGGATTTTGGAAAGAAAAGAATGACTTTTATCTGCTTCCAACTAATCACTCTCAGGCTGTGATGATAGAGGGGTTAGAAATTTGTATTAATAAAAAATGCAGGAAAGTGCTGGTATTTAAAATTCTAGTTCGAAAAGATTTTCAAAATTCGTCTTCAAAATAGACCAGCGAATTTATGCTCACTATGATCAGTTAAAATGTCTAATACTTAGTATATGTTCGATCCTCCAAGGAACACCACCAAAAAAGCGGTAGACTTATTTATAATAAATTCAGTAGTTTTTTGGCTAGCAAAAATTCACCCATTTCCTCCCTTGGTCTCCTTTCAACAGCTGTCCTGATTCCCGTCGATCACACATTGCCAAGCCAAAACCCTCGAGAATACTTCACAAGCCATGAAACAGACTCCCTCCCTACCACATGCGAGGCCCAACGTAGTCCTTACATTCTAAAATATTTGCAGTGCTCTTATGTAAAACTGACAAAAGTTTGATTTGAATAGTTCCTCCGCCCTAAACTACTATTCATACAGAAAAATGGTGGTCTAAGAATCTTAAGCTTGCTTTCTTATCTTCCGAGCCGTAATGAAATTTTCATACCTTTCCTAACAAAATTATTTAAAAAAATGTATCTTAACCAAATGACTACGATTCCTCAAACAAAAATTCTCAGATGAGTAATCATTGTAATGTGACTGTGCCGTCATGGGATGCCGTGGGCTGATGATATCGAATGTAGCTGCCTACAGATTCGGACTCCGGCTGCACATACACACATGCAATTATCACTCAGCTGAGAGGTATTGAGCGTAAAATGGTAAGTTTACTTTGTAATTGAAACTATTTTATTATTTTGTTAAGTAAGGTATATAGGAAGTGTAGCCCTTGGAAAGGTAAGGAACCAAGCTTTAAATTACTAGAAGTCTATTTTGCTGTATTGATAGTAGTTTAGGCTCCATAGCATATACAAAGTCAATGTTTGGAACTTTGCCATAAGTATTAATATAGAATATTTTGGAAATCGTCAGTCCTTTATTGCAGACGTAATACATATGCATGTATGCAAGCCCTAATGTAGGAATATGCATATAATATAATCTAGAAGTAGCAATTTTTCTATGGATGCTAAAAAAAAAATAACTCAATAACCAAGAACAGTTGTGAATCGTCACCTGACCAGCGAACATTTTTTCCAATTTTTTGTGTTTATTCGCATACTTCACACACTTACATTGTTTTCCTTTTTTCTAGTCTGATTTAAGTAAGGATAGGCTTTACTTCTGGCTGTTCTATTTCTTCTTTCACGGCTGACTCTTGCATTGGATGTCCCATCATCGTTTTGTATTTGAAATCGTATCTGCTAAAGATTTTAGCGTGAATAATTATTCTCCTTTAAAAGCTTGTAACTCATAAATTTGTTGATCTTTTAACAAAAAATGGGTGAATAAGAATTTTGATTATGTCCCTACTATTTACGGCTCTGACATTACTTTAGTTTTAATCATTTGTTTTATTTTATTTTAATTACTATTAGTATTTGCTTTATTTTAAACGAAAGTACAAAAATTACTATTGATCTTCATGAAATACTAAATTAACTTAGTCACTAGTAGTAATTCTCCGACCGGCGATTACAAACTACTTTTCATACATCTCTCTGCACTAGTTTATAGCATTTTTATTTAATCCTGGCGGATAAGCACTTTTATCATAGAATAAGATTGCTCCTTTATTAGGAAGAATCTTTTTTCTGCATTAATGCTGACTTAAGCTTTTGGGATGTGAGAAATTTGTATTTAAAGTTTTCGCATCACCAATCCATGGGCTTTGATGGGATAGAAATTTCGTATCTCTCTTATTTTTTCAAGGTGTCATCTGTCGTCTTGTCACATTGCAAGGCAATGTATGCATTTAGTTCTATCATTAGGTCACGTTGCTTAGCTGTATATATAACTCGCGTAACAAGGCTCAAAAAAAAAAAAAAAACCGTAGCAGGTAAGGACTTTCTTTAATACGACCTTGATTATATCTTTGCCTTGAAATTAAAAAAAAAAAATCGCGCAATTTCTACAAAATAATGAGAGCCTCTAAAAGCAGCACCTTATAACACCGCACCGTGCACATTGTCTTAAAGTAAACTTTATTTTCTACTTCAAATCTGTTGACATCGCGTGTATTTCAAAAGCACGTGCAATGCGACCAATATGTGAAAATTGCGCATGCTTTCGTCGAGTTGTATACAGGAGAAAAATTCTATTTTTTTTTTTTTTTTAGTAACTTTTACCCCTTTTCGATTATAACCGAAAAAGCTTTCAAAGTGATTTCAAAGGTGCGAACGTTTAGTACATTTTCATTCCATTGAGATGCTTTTACCTACACAATACAAGCGGTAGATTATGCTGTGGTCCATTCAGTCTCAGAAATGATTCAGTCTGTAAAGTGATGTTATACGAGTTGTATATGGTCTCTTCGTTGTGTCATCTAAAGTGGTAACATATATAGTCAGTGTCTAGTATTTATTTATAAGTGAAAATGTTATTAAAATGGATTGATAAAATTTTTGTGAATATAAAAGAAAAGTGATATATAAATGAAAGCGGTTAGTTTAGTGAAAATAAAATTTTAGAAAATAAATTAAAATATGCAAAAAATTTACTTGTGCTTATAAGTTGCAATAGAAATAATTTGGATTATCGAGATAACTCAACTAAATCGTAATTGTTAAATAATTTCAGTAAGTATTTTCCTGTAAAAATCTATTTGAAATTTTCACTAAGAAACCCTTACATTTCTGCAAGTTATTTACGGAATGCCCCAAGATATGTATGCGGGAATATCATCAGAAACAATCTGAATTTAAAGATTTATGTAGACATTTTTCGAGAATTAAATTGTGTTATTATTGCTCATGCCAATTTAATTTTGATGTTTTTTTTTCGTATAAATTATTTGACATCTGGACACTATGTAAATTGGTGATTTTAAGTTAAAAAAATCTTTGTCGTGTCAAGTGTAAAAAATATGATTGAAATGATTTGAAACACCTGCCGTTAGTTTCAGTTAGAGAAATTTTAAATTGAGTTGAAGTCTGTCATACTATTTGTAATGCATTGAAATGATTGAAACGAGGTTGTCACCCTGATGGGGTTCCTGTATCGTATCCCACAACAAGGCTCATTGTTCACCTTCCAGACTTTAGAGCAATTGCTCATAAGCCCCAACCAGATGCTCTAATAAAATTCAAAATTGAGCCCCAACCCCCCGATTACATGCAGTTCTTCCATTGTCGTATGATAAATCGAAAGCACTAAGTCAATTATTTGTCAATAATGGAAAATTTGTACACGAGTTTTGATAAAATTATAGATTTGCACTATAAAAAGGAATTGTTAAGTCACGGATTTTAAACGGTGTGAATTTAGTTGCGATTTTTTTTTTAATTGACATAAAATGTGAAGTTTCCTATAAAAAACCGGTGTAATTTTGCACTACGTACTAGTACACAAAATTCTTAAATGTAATTCAAATAATCGATATTACATATTAAGAGTGCAATTTTACTTCTAATTCGAAGTACGGTTACTTTATTCGTACTCATAACTGTATGCCAGTTTTAGAATGTATTTGATGAAGGGTAGCTGACTTTTGTAGATTAGTGGCCTATTTCACGAACTTACAAATTATTTAACAAAAATTATAGTAAAACTGATAAGAATTTTTAGTATCAGAAAATTTCTGTGCTACAAATTTGGAGTTGTATTCTACAAGGAGAAATATATAGGAATTTTTTCGTTTTTTGTTTCACCAAAAGTTGTTTGTAGTTATAATTCATAAGCTGCAAATTTAAAGAAATAGAACCTTCTTGTAGGTTTGCGTTTCACTAAAGTAATTGGAGTTACAAAATTTGTACCGTACACGAGAATATTTCAAAAATGAAAGGTACTGTGTAATTTTCTGCAGATTTGTTTTTACTTTAAGTGAGAATATCATATAAATAAGAAAATCTCATTGATGAGTCGATAACATAGTAGCAACGATAGCAGCGGATCTGGAGAATTTGTTTTGATGCTTCGAAGAAAAATATGTTGTCCGCGTGTTAATTTTAATCTATTCTATAATTGAATTGTTTAGAATTGAAAGTGCGTATGTCCATATTTTGATGATTTTTTATTTTGATGGAAATAAATTTGTTTAGAGGTAGACCAGTTTGGTGCAGAAACCTCACATGTCCATATTATATAACGCAAATAATCTTATCCAAACAATAAATCCACAGATAGTATTGAAAAAATTCACGTCTTGGACTTGTGGCACTTCAAATCTCAACTTTGTCTGAGACTTTTAGATTTTACACATACCTACGCCATTTCAATTCTAAATGATTCAATTTTAATTAGTGGATCACAGATTTCTCATCGATCTTGCCCAATAAGTTCAAAGTCATAGGAAAAATAGTATTAATTGTATCCTGTTCTCCGGTACTGACTATTCCATCTACAAAATGCATATTGCACCTTAGCAAAAAAAGTGAAACATATCAAAATTTGACAATTTTCAGAATAGTGCATTAAAGAAATAGCAGAGAAATATTTTTGAAATTGTATAAGTTATCAAGCTGGCTTTGCATCCTATATTTTGTTGTTTGAAAGTTTTTTAATATCAACCGTGACTCATTTCTCAAGCCCTAATTTAGACTTATTTTACTATCGTCGCCATTTCATGGGAATCGCGAAAGCTACATTTCTGATGAAATTTATAACTTTTTCCGTCACTTGTTTTGGAGTTTCATAGGGAAAGTTTCCATCATTTGAAAATCTACGTTTGTTAGCTCGTCATGCAATAAATATAATTTTTATAAATGTTGGTTGTTTTAAATAATAATTCACGGAAACACCAGACTATAGTCTTGAATTATTAATTTCTATTACTTCAAAACTTGGAAGATTGTGATGATGGGGATTAGGATAATAATTTGGATGGAATTGTTTTGAATTGTTTTCTTAATTAATTAAAAAAAAAATGAAGTGTTATTAAATCGAAATGAATCTATTCTCATTATTTATGATTGATTTTTTAATATGCACTAAACTGAAAATTTTTCGCTTCCATAGCTGAATGATTTTCGTCTCTATTTGATTTCCAGTTGCAGATTAGTGGAAGGTAGTGTACATAAAATTCGTCTGAAACAAATTGAAATCCAAAATATCTGTTACAAAATTTGTTATTTATTGTTATACTAGAGTTTACTATTTTTGACATATCGTAGATTTTGTCCCTAGGCTTTCGTCGGACTAAGCTGTATTTCTGTCTTGTACCTTCGCCCATAATGATTTGTACCTTGGTCCTAAAAAACAAATTATTAAAAAAGAAAAAAGCATTATAGTATTTTATTAAATAATATGTAATATATATATACAGGGTATCCCGTAAGTCGGAACCGGGTGATAAACCAAATCGTAACAGTCACCAGAAAAATATAAAAAAAAATCTAAGTCAAGTATTTTTCAAATTATAAGCATTTCTTTTGTTTTCGAGGAAATGTACACCTTGTGATGGTTTTTTAGCTCCTGTTGCTACAAATCTTTACTTTTTTCAATTTTATTTTTCTTATGTAATCCCGAATAGTGCGTATGTAACCTGTTGCTTTAAGTTCTAAGCCAACTGCTCCAACTTGGAAGAAAATGTCACCTTTTTCCGAACCAACAATATAAAATTAATAATTCGTTGAACTTTAACTGACTGTATTAAAAAAAAATGTACTACGCCAGTCTGGCAAGCAACTTTAGAAGTTGACGCATTTAATAAGGATTCTAAAATGGGATAAAACTTGCTACAATATTTCTTAGAATATGGGAAAAAAAATTTTTTTTTCAAAAAACCCAGTTTCGAAAAAAAATTGTCATCTACTAAAAATGAATCTAGTGTACCCAAAGCTTGCCTTAAGAGCGTAACTTTAAGATTGTAGCTTGAGTGAGACGGAGAGCCATTCCATGAAGTGTGAATGAGGCAGATAGTCACACTTTCGAGTCAGAGATGCTAACTTTTTGTTAAATTTAGGAAGAATTTTCCTTAATTTTAAAATTAAACACCAATTATTTGGATGCTAAGATTTATTATTTACAAAAGATGTTCAAACTGGCTTCTTTCAGCTGCAATACAAGCTCGACATCTTCTAAAAAAAGATCGGGTTATCAGGCGGGCAGTTCTTCCGTTGTTGACAAATTCAACTGCTTCCGTAATTCTTTGCCGAAACTCGGCTAAATTTTCAATTGACTTCTTATAAACTTTTTGTTTTACTGCTCCCCAGTAAAAGAAATCTAATCGATCTAGATCAGGTGAACGGGCTGGCCACGAGATCGTACCAGACCGCCCTATCTATCTGTCCGGATATTCTTCATTGAAATATTCTCTGACTGAAAGGGCATAGTGCGCTGGGCAGCCGTCTTGCTGATACCACATCTCTCTGTAAATACTTAGTGGCATGTCTTCCAGTAAACTAGGTAAATGGTTTTGCAAAAAATCTAAATAAACTTCAGCATTAAAGACCTCTGGCAACTCAAAAGGTCCTATGACTTTTCCGTTTAAAATTGCGGTGCACATGTTTATTTTAAAACGATACTGAGATTTATTTTGTCTCATTAAATTCGGATTCTCTACGTGCCACTCGTGTAAGTTGTGTAGGTTCATATAACCACCTTTTTTAAATGCATGAAGTACATTTCTCGTCTAACAGACTGAAGTTTATTGAAAATAACTTCAATAAATTTACAAAATGCATTTTAAGTGCAAAAAAATTATTGAACTTTTCGACCCAGCGATCAGAGAGGTCTCATCAGTATGGTTATCTCTGATCGCCTTTTTTAAATGTCGATTTATCCGACACAAAATTTTCTCGAAGAATCGCGGATCTTCCCGTTGTCTTTGTAGCATCGTTTGGCAAAACGCAACTGGAGGTTGATAATCCCGAGATAACAGGGTTTGTACTCGCTGTACATGGTATGGGTGTAGCTCATGGTTTTGTAATATTCGGTGAGCTTGGCTTAGAATTTAAGGCAACGGGTTACATAAGCACAATCACTAAGTCACTATCTGTCTCACTCACACTTCATGGAATGACTCTCCGTCTCACTCAAACTGAAATCTCAAAGTTACGGTCTTACGGCAAGCTTTGGTTACAATAGAATTATTTTTAGTGGGTGAAAAGAAATTTTTCGAAACTGGGTTTCTTGAAGAAAAAAAAATTTTTTTTTCCGTAATCTAAGAAATAATGTAGCAAGTGTTGTACCATTTTAGAATCCTTATTAAATGCGTCAACTTTTAAATTTACTTGCCAGACTGGCGTAGTACATTTTTTTTTCAGTAGAGTCAGTTAAAGTTCAACGAATTATTAATTTTATATTGTTGGTTCTGCAAAATGTGGCATTTTCTTCCAAGCTGGAGCAGTTGGCTTAGAACTTAAAGCAACAGGTTACATAAGCACTTTTCGGGATTACATAAGAAAAATAAAATTAAAAAAAAGTAAAGATTTGTAGCAACAGGAGCTAAAAAACCATCACAAGGTGTACATTTTCTCGAAAACAAAAGAAATGCCTATAATTTTGAAAAACACATGACTTAGATTTTTTTTATATTTTTCTGGTAACTGTTACGATTTGGTCTATCACCCGGTACCGGCTTGACGTCGACTTACGGGACACCCTGTATATATACATATATTTTTTTTTAACTTTAAAATGATAATTAATGTAATAGACTCGACTCATAAAAGATTTGTCAGAAGAATAGCTTTGAGGCACAAAAGCATATAATCGCTATAATTAAACAGGTAATCTTCGAAAACAATTATTATCTCTTCACACGTGAAATCAAAACAAATTACTCAATCAGTCCTCAACTATAAAAATTTAATTTGTTTCAGTTTTGTGAGCAAATAATTTCGTAAAATTTTGATACATTGCCAGAAATCTCATCCCATTGTGTTCACAAGCATGCTCCACATAGATGCCAATGTAAACAAATATCAGTTAAGGCACACTAGGTGGGAGCGACTTATAATGGAATGAATGTCTAGTGGATATATATGCAAATTTACAGTTGATGGTCGATACTTAATGTACATGAGGATTAGCTCTATAAAATTGTACGAATTATTCGGGATTAAATTGAAAAGGAGTACTTCTCTAATGGTTTTAAAAGAGCAATAAAAAACAATAAATTGATTAAAAAACTCTACACGGTCGCGTTCTTAGTTTAATATATACCCTGAAATTAAAAAAAAGTTGAAACAATTTACATTTTGTTACTTAAATTAGTACAAATTTTAAGAATAGTTCTCCCTTAAAGGATCTTATTATTATTTTGCAAGGAGCAATAGAAAGCCCTTAAATCGATATGTATATGTATGCAGTTGGTAATTTCATTCGCCTTGGTAAAATTACGTAAAAAACAAAAAATGCGAACAGCAAGTAAGGTTAAGTTAGGTCAAAATAGCTAAGCTGGCACAGACTATTGCAAAATCTTTTCTATTTGTTTATTGTTGTGGAGGTGAGGGCTGTAAGACGTGAAGTCGCATCTATCAGCCAAGGCTGATAGTTCACTTATGGTAGCTCTGCTGGCAGGCTGATATACTAACACCTGTACTAAGTGTAGACATTATGGGGTGAATTAACTAAAATTGATCCGCACTAACATGTGTCAGCAACAAAAAAAAATCGTGCCAAATTGACCAAAAGAAAGCGGAATGCACACCCGTCCTAATGGGACCTCCTTGCCCTCACCTGAAGAGTTACAGAGGATGACACTGCTGGTAATTACATACATTGTCCCTATCGTCGTTAATTCTGATAGGAAGGAGAGTTAGTCAGCCTAAATCAAGGCCCCAGTTAGAAGGAGGAAGGGAGCAAAAACTAGAGGGCAATATCTGACCTTAGCTCCATATCTTGAAGCACCTAAAAAAAAATTACAGGGGTAATTCAACCCGCTGATCCAAAACTTAGTTTATGCGTTAACGCTAGGCTAAAATATATCGTTTATTCATTCACTAAGTTCTTGGACTAAAGTGAATTGAATTTTCGACCGGCAAAAGGAATGTCCAGGTTTCAAACGCCGGACGAGGTGGTTGTTTTATCCTCTTGTATTTATGATTTGATTTAGAATCGTTAAAAATAAAAGTTCTTAAAAAATTCTTCCTTCTGTTCTTCATCATTGACCGATTCTAACAAGTGTGGGTTTGTCCCGACCGGGAAAAATTAATAAATTGTTACCCCATTCCCTGATTGGGCACCATTCTCTCAAAACAAGTTGTATGATAAAGTGAATCTAGTATGCTAAAGTAAATAGTGACACTCTGTCCTAACTGGTATTATCATTCTGTCAAAGCAAATGCTATAAAAAATAAATTTTATTTAAATACATTCACTGACTTCCATTCATTTCCATTTCCTTTCATATCCATAATATGGTAGCATCTAAGCTCTGAGTTCATAAAATTAAGGTAAACTATTCCTTTATTCACTTATTGGTAGCACTATTCTTAAACATAAAAACTTTATGATAAACTTCGGTGGCTTAAAGTATATTCCTGCGTTATTCCCACCGTTGCTCTACCGCAGAGGCGCCTCCGTGATGTACTTCAATTCTATAATAGAAATTGGTAACTGGATAGTGTGCGAAGTTGGACGGGCCCATGATACAATCCCACGCCTAATAATAATTACTTATTTCATAGGTAGTACGTCAGAGATTTCCGACTATTTCTTCGAGGTGCTCTGCTGAGGGCAGGGTTATAGACTAGGCGTCATATCCTTTGCTGGAACGAAATCTATGGCTGCCACTGATATACGGGGATGGCTTTTCTTGCGACTGAGAGAAAGAAAGATGTCTTTGAATCTCTCTGTGCGGAGCATGTTCATTGGTCACAGCTGTAAAAGGGGGTTCCATAAAATGGAGTTTTGAACTAACTGAACACCTTACCTTATGCTCGAAATTAATTTCAGTATATCTATATGTTCGACGAAACTAAAAGGAAAAGTAAACCAATTTATCGAATTCAAAATGAAATAAAACAAATCATCTTATCTGCACCTGGAGTATATCACAGGCGCAAAGGTCCTTCGCTGGCCTGAAATAAAAAATGAATGTTATTAGAAAACTGAATTAAAATGCAGATAAATGTTTAGTTTTAAAAGCAAAGACACATTAAAACAAATAAAGAAATAAGCAATTACACATCAAAAGTGTCTTGATTTACATGCAAATTATATCGAAACAAACAACATATAAGGCAGGAAATTATGTGTAATTTCCATGCCATAACATGCACATAACTAGATAAACATACGCAAGGACAATCAACCATGCAAAATAGAAGTAAGTACATGCAGAAGATTGGTGGACATTTAAAACAAGGAAAAACACAACAAACCCAATAAATGTTGTAAAAATCAGCATTCATCACACAAAACATTATTAAATCAATAAAAAGCTCACTAAAATACGCTTCGCGCGTGTTTGACATTTCGACTTATACACACGGCGAAACTTCAATTTCCCATGACATTTTTGAGGTAAAATCGTCGCGCGATTTGAATGGTCGCGTTCGTTTCATGATATTTTTCGCCACAATTCACGTAATTTGCGATATTCATATTTCTAATACATACCAATGAGTTTGAAAGAGAGGCAAGGTGTGAGGAAGACAGAACAGCGAAAATCATGAGAGCAATTTATTGGAATGAACCAAAAAAAAAATGGCGTGTCGATAAAGTAGATCAAATTCACGAAAAAATCAATTAAAATTAATAATATATCTTTATGGAAAGGATTTCACTTTATGAGTAGTGAAATCGAGACAAAATTTTCTAGAAAAGGCGCATAATTCCTTCATTCGCTCACTTATTTTCAATCGAGTTATTATATAGCAAACACATGCCAAGCATAGTTTATTATTCCATGTAATTTTCCAGTGCTCTAAAACATATTAAGATTTTTCAAGCAATTTCGTTTTGGGACTTATAATTTTCCACAAAATTTTTCATCGGCTCCATTTATAAATTTTGGGAGGAAGAGTCTGTCACCAAATTTCGTGGAAATTTTCAGTATTTCTTTACGTATCAGCAGCAAGCTTCAAGCATCCAAATTTTTAAGAATTTTTTTTTTTTTCATTTCACCAATATTTGTCAGGAAGGTATTTATTTCATTTATTTTTTGCAACCAATTTGAGGTTAAGGGACAAATGTAATTGCATGCCACAAGGGTATAATTACTGGCCACAAAATAACCTAAACAAATTGACCATTACTTACTAATAAAATTTATTCCTTTTAGAATTTTTTTCGTAAATACATTGAATTCTAATTTTATTGTTTTTGACATTTTATGAAAAATATGCCTATATGGCATCTTTTGCAAATCATGCTCAAACAGTAAAAGTGACATAACTAACTAAATTTCATGAAATACATATTTTAATAGATAAGGTTTGAATAAGGAATTATAGATTGAATTGAAAAACGCACGGGTTTGTGTCATTAAGTTAAACGTAATTTTTTTGCATGCGTTGAAATACATAATATTGAGTTGTGCTAAATTCAATTTTAAGCATAGAATTATTTAATACTGTTAGAATAGTGAATTTGATGATTAAAGGGGAATGAGAACCAAACGATATCTTTCAATCGCTACACTACCCACTACCATTTTGATTTTCAAAACAGCGCAAATTGTGGTTTGTAAACGCAACTCAACTAATGTCAATTATTGGAATTGTTTAGTGAATTGGTTTATAAACGAAGGCCACTATATGTCAGTTACAGGAATTGACATATAGTGCAATTAAATTTTGTTCCGTTAAACACTATATTTACAAATTCTATGTTTCTTTGCTTGTGTGCAGTTAAAAATGCAGAATGAGAATGTTCTTCAAATTATAGGTTCCTCTTTTTTACTTTTGTCCTTTTCTGTATACGCTGCAGGATATAAGGCTCCCCGTTATGGCTTCTCCTCGGCCCCTTGAGCAACTCTCTAACTTTTCTCTTTCCTTTTCAGCTAGTATATTTTTCGGAAAAAGATTTTCGATTTACCGCTGTTGGTTCACACGCGGGCTTTTTTCTGGTTTTAATAAAATAATTTATAGTGTAATTAATCAACTAGGATGTGATTGAATTCACTACTTCTGATCAACTTGCTTCGCCTGTCACGATCAAGAACAAGTTTCTCATCTTTTTGTCTTCCTTTTCTTCCACCATCATTCTTGTACCGTTTTTCTCCGTACTTCGAGTGGTACATTTCATTCCACTGACAGCTATGCCTTGGCTATCGAGGTATAGATGTCACTGGGATAACTAGATTAGTAAGGGCTGGATTTAAGATAGTCATCTCGAGCTGGTTATAAATTCTAACAAGCTCATTCATATCTAGATCCCAATCAGGAAAATTTTCCAAGTGCGATACCAGTTCCTTTAGCCAGACTGAGTGATGCACGCGAGTTAAGATTTTTAATTTACGATTTTTTATTATTTTGTTCACAAAAAATAAAAATGCATGTTTAATGAAGAAAACCACATCAATTTGAATTGATACTTTATTTATTGGAAAGAATAAAATGATTAACACAACTTAACACTGAAAATAAATTCTATACACTTTTACTAGTAACAAACTGAAAACTTCTGAACGGTTTTGGAGAAAAATCTAAACTGTACTTCAAGTTCAATTATCTGTCTGCATTCATTCCCGTAAACACAAAAGCTTTTAATTTTTATCTATTAAGCAGGAATGCATGGGAGCGGTTGCATTTTCTGGGTTCTGTTGAGTAAGCATAATTGTCTGGGAACATTTATATTTTATATCAATGAAAATTTTGTGAAGGTTGGTCTGAGGTGTCATGTTCCGTGATGTCGGTTAAATTTGCCGACGTAACTCGCGTACACAATAAAGTGCTGAATTCTTTCGACTTCTTCATTTTCAAACATCTTCTAACGAAGTTATTGTGTAGAACATATAAGCTTTTATTGCATGGTATAAAATACTTACCAGAGACTTTATTGAATAAGATCTCAACGCTTCAATTGTTCCTCGACTGTCGGTATAGATTCTTTAAATAACTGCGTTGTGATATCTTGGGGAGGGACACTAGCTTTAATTCTATTTAACTTCCAGTTTGAAATGCACTGCAGTACTGTGGCAAGTAATAAGAAAATATGAGCTCCTGTACCACCATCTATAGTTTGGAATACAGGATCACTTGATTCTACTCTTGATTATCATTCCTCGGAATTTTTGCAAAAAAGTCTTACGAAAAATTTTGCTCTTTGGTTAGTATTAATACTTAGGTAATTTGTTTTCCCCGGATAGGAGGTCAGTATACTGTAGGCAACATGACCTGTATTGTCTTGTAACTAATTGACTTTTCCAATCTCACGGTAATTCTTGAAACCATAATTTAGCAGGAGCTTAACCCTGGAATACTAACCCGTTTTGATATTCGCTTATTGGTAACCCTGAGTAAATATTACTCACACACGAATAAATTATAAACAAAAGATTTGAGATATTTTAGCGGAATACGATAACAGAAAAATGAAATAACAGCATTCCCCCAAGAATAATTTAAGATTTACATAAAGAAATTTTAATTAATATAGTAAGGATAATTAGAAATGAAGGAATCACATTTTATACATCTTGTACAGTTTATTTGTCATGAATAGATTTTATACTACAATTTTGGGTTCCCGGCCAATGAGGAGCATGAGGAATGAGAGGACTGACATGCTGGAAAGGCTATCCCTCCCTTAACTAACAATCACACTTCAGGCAATATACTTAAGAAGTGGGGACGCTGTGGTCATATGTCGTGAAGAGCAGTGCATCCTTCAAGCAGAAAGTGAGTAAAATTTACTCACGGGTAGCATTCCAGGGTTAAAATACAGGATTGTTTACATTGACGGGATCGGGTCTGTTTGTAGATCCCTATAACCTCCATAATAAGCGACTCCTTGGAACTTTTTAGGTTTATGACATTAGTAGCTTTAAGAAGAGCATTCCAACAAACTAAAATATTATAATTAAGGATCCAGCTTGCTATGGAAATATAAATTCAATATACGATCCAGGGTACGCGTCTAATTTTTCTTTGGACATGTTTTTACATGCATAAAATGTTATGGATGCCTTTTCAATACGCTCCTCTATGTTATTGCTCTAATTCAGTTAAATGTCTATACTTAAATATTTGGTCTGAATTCATAATGCGTGGCTTCAACCAACCAGCTTACGAAGATTACCAGTTCCAGTAACTATTTTCCATGTAAAAAGAACTATTTTGATATCAGTGTTGAATTAACCAGTCGCAATAACTTGTATTTGCTAATGGTGACTTGATTTTTACTCTAATTAAATATGACTACATCTGTTACCACACCTGGACACCCTCACTCTCATATGCGCTCAGAATCTTGTCAGACCAATGTACCAACCTAAATGTTGGAGTCCTTTCAAAATATCTCTGTTTTGTTTTCCCGTGTAAGACATTTTTCTTTGACCTTCCTTTTCTGAAGGCACGCACGGTATTTTAACTATTTCCGTCAGCCTGTTATAGGGGTATATCTCAAGTATCTTTCTAATTCAAAAATCCTCTGGAAAGTTATCAACATTTTTTCATTAGTCTATTATCAGCTATCACAAAAGAAAAATGGGCGCCGTCACCAGATTTGTTTCTTATGAATCACCGGACATCAACTAAATTATCAGAACGTCCATTTAAACTTACTGATATGACCAGAAGTGCTTATAGAGTCCTTACATGACCAGAAAATAAACTTCCAACAAAGTAAAATGGATAAAAAAAATTGGTGTAGTCTTCAACTCTAACATTAACATCCACTTGATAAAATCTACGTACATAGCAGTTAGGAATTTCTGAGTTAAATGTAAGGAGTCTGAAATAGAGAAAAAAAAGAAGTCATCTAGTAGATAAAGTACAGTTTTAAGTTAGTTAAGTGTCCAACGATTTTTGGAGAAGTAGGATGGTATAAGGCTGTAAACATCCTTAATATTCAACGTTTTTCTTGAGTTCGTAGCGCTCGGGATATTTCGTCTCCCTGCTTTGAATTGAATGGCCTTGAATAAAGTAGTCTTACAATTGCACTGTCGTCCATTATGATAGCCATACTTGTTTGTTTCCACAAAATCAACGATGACAGGATTGACCAAATGTTGTAGTGAGTTAACATTATAAAGTATTTTTGGGTGTCCATAAGACGCTGCAAAAATACACCATCAACTACTAACAGAAGATCTATTCTAACAAATGTCCTATTATCTAAATAGACCATTAGTGAACTACTCTTTCCAACTACATTATATTCTACGTGAACTTGTTGATGAAGATTTACCAGTGTATCGATGTATTAACATATTTGCTCATTACTCTTAACTCTGGATTCAAACCGCAAAGACGTTCACCAATGCTCTCCCCGTTCTGTTGACAGCATATTTCTCAGTCTAAAGCCATTTAAATTCTGTGATATTTCATTCCAACCTAGAAAATTTCAAGGAACCGAAAAATATGTCTGTGTTTCATCTGTTATAGAGGATTTCAGCGAACTTAGGAAAAAAAAAAGGAAAAATAAAAAAAAGCTCGAATGTATCATCTTTGAAACTACTGGTAATTAAGAATTTGAAGAAAATATTCCAACACAGGCTACTCTCAATGGGAAAATGCAAAATGCTAAAAAACACCCCCACTACAGAGGATAGGCATAGAAAGAAATCAAAATTCAAGTGATAACACTTAAACGAATCCACAGATTAATATGGGTAAAATTCGATTAGTTCGCCAGCATATGTTGAGTGTCCCATTAAAATTAAGTAAGCCGGGTAACTAATTTTCATGCCATTCAATTAGCTAATCACACATTTATTTCGGAGGTATACACATATATGGAACACGTGAAAAAACCATTCTCGGGTTTTATCATTCTGTCAGCACCTGCCCGTAATAAATTTGCCCCAAATTTTCTAGAATGGTTATTTTTATCATAGAAAGTAAAGTATCGACTTTGAGCGAATGGAACTTTGATAAAAATCAATTTGTTAGATGATTGCCTATCACAAAAACGTTTATTAATTTTTCTCTGAAGGATTAAAAGCAAGACTTACTTACTATCGTAGTTATTGTTTTTTTTTTTTTTGTATGAAATCTTTTATGAGAGCACCTTATATAACTCAATTCAATCAATTTTTCCAGATGAATTTCTGTAACATGTTCTGTGTAACTATGTACATGGAATATTTATAATTATGAAAATGTACAGGATCTACTTCAGCTTATTCAACAAAGTTACGCGGAAGTAATTATCTTGCTGACAAAGACGACGTAATACCTATCAACTTACCTATCAAAGTGTCAAGGTTAGCTTTGAGCATTCGATATAATCTGATAGGAGAATTATGTTTATGTGGAGGGATAGAAACTTGCACGCATTCAATAGAAAATACCAAGATGACATTCAAACGAAAGATATTGAAAGTTTGCACAATGAAGTATACAACCGCATTACAAAATGAGCTTTAGTGAATACAATCCACCAATTTCTGATTTGTAATATTATTTCTATTATATGCACATATACGTAGTATTTCACCTATGGCGCACATATTTTTGGGAATGAAAGAGAGGGAGGGTCATACATTTGAGCAAAAGATTGTGTGAGATAGGCTTATGTGAAATATGACAACATTTTTTTGTTTTCTTCATTAATGACCAAACAAAGAAGGATTAAGTTTACGTTGACTGTCACATATTGTATGAAAAGCCAAACATCACGACATGCAACCATTGTATAAATAACTAATAAGGAAGCGGGGTATCGTGCGAATACACTGTACGTGTTTAAGCATTTCAATGACAGTGTGACCTAATTGAGCGGGGGGGGGGGGGGACAAGAGGATGTCGTCGCTATTTTGTGTCAGTTCAACATTCTGTCATTTCATTATTTTGAAAAGAGGTTATCGGATTTGAATTTGCGATATTCTAAGAAATAAATAATTTAACAGGATATTTTTTCTTAATAGTATTGTAAAATTAGTGTAAAATATACTTTTGTAAACAATTAATTATGTAATAGAGACTCCGGGGTCTTAAAAAACCGTATAATGAAGTGCGCTGTGCTGTGCTGCAGAAACGAACGGAGTTATTGTCGTGGGAAAGCATTCTTCAAGTAAGCTTAACAGCTTTACTTATTAATTATATTATTTTAAACAAAATAAAAGTGAAATATCTATAAAAATAAAGAGCCATGGCAAAAGATTTAACATTTTACCAATGCCGATTTATTTGTTTACAATTGAATTGTCAGTTGGTGCCTAAATTATTCCAGTCATACAAAGGCAATGCCAAGAAATATTATCTGAAAATAAGGGGGAGCCAAAAATTTGTTTATTTTACATAGGAATTTGGATTATGAAAAATGTTCCCTTTCAGAATGTCAGAATTTAATTACTGCCATGACAAAACGAATACAAACAGAGCAGACTAATACATTTCGCCGAGTGGCTTACGTTTCCACCCGATATGCCGTTTCCTTAATAGTTATTTATTCAATGTATGCAACGGAATCCAGAACCAGCTATAATTGATTTCAGAAAAATCTTGCTAATAATTTACAATGCTCGGAAGCCCCCCATCACTATTTTGTAAATATTCAGATTAGAACGTTCAAGAATTTTTCATACGACAGTAAAAAGGGTTATCATCAACTTTATAGTTTTTACCTTGTCCAAAATTTCAGCTTTCTGCTTTTTTCTGCTTTTTCAAAAAGTGTCAAAAGAAAATAGAACTGGCAACGCTTCAAAAGAAAGTTGAATAATTTTATCAATTTTGCGCACTTGTGTGAACGTGTCTCCCTGAGTTTCTTGTGCTGATAGAAAGACGGCCAGACAGAAAGTTTTGAAAAATCGAAATATTTCATAATTCTATTTATAATTAAATTTTTGTACCATCATTATTTTTATGTGTTATATAAAGGGTTTTCCAATAAGAGGTGTTATTTTGATATTCAAAGAAAAATGCCATTTTTTGAGATAAATCATCGGATCTTTATTTCATTGTAAAGAGGAAGGTATGCCGTTAATAATGGAAAATAACATCAGCCAAATGACCACCACGACCACGCCTACAGGACCAAATCCTTTTCATGAAATTTTAAATAACCAAATCGCAAAGTGGTTGCCCTATATCCTCGATAGCCTCACGAATTCCATCTTTGAGGTCTTGAATCGACGCTGGGTTGTTGGCGTAGACCTTCTCTTTCACGTGGCCCCAAAAGAAGAAGTCGCAAGGTGTTAAGTCACAAGATCTCGGTGTCCAATTGTGATCACCTCTTCGAGAGATAACACGGTCCGGAAAATTTTCCCGTAAAAGATCAATGGTTTCGTTGCTTGTATGGCACGCAGCGCTGTCTTGTTGAAAGTAAACGTTGTCCAGATCAATACCATCCAATTCCGGCCATAAAAAATCATTAATCGTCTGTCGATAGCGCAATCCATTCACCGTAACTCCAGCCTCATTTTCGAAAAAGTAAGGTCCAATGACCCCGCGGGACCATAAACCGCAGCAAACAGTCACACCTTGAGGATAGAGAGGCTTTTCAACAATAACTCTTGGGTTTTCCGAGCCCCAGATGCGACAATTTTGCTTGTTGACGAAGCCATCGAGGTGGAAATGGGCCTCATCACTCAAGATGAGTTTTCGATGGAACTCCGGATCATTTTCATGCATTTCAAGGACCCAATCAGCAAAGACTCGACGTTGTTGATGATCGGCCGGCTTGAGTTCATGTGTTAACTGAACTTTATTAGCCTTAAGACCCAAATCTTTATGCAAAATACGGTGTAATGACGTTTGTGGAATGCCTAATTCCAAAGAACGACGAGGAATGGACAAACCTGGGTTTTCTTCAACACTTTCGGCTACAGCAGCAATATTCTCGGCTGTTCTTGAGCGACGTGCACGGGTTTTATTCTCCACATCACTAACTTGTCCCGACAGCGTGATTTTTTCTACCAATTTCTGTATTGCGGTCCGACAAGGTGCTTCACGACGACCCAAAAATGTTCGAGTTTTACGAACCGTCTCTGCCACATTTTCACCATTTTTATAGTGAATTTTAATAATTTCAATGCGTTGTTGAATCGTGTATCGTTCCATTTTTATTAATGGCGTAGTTTCTACTTGTCAAATCTCGAAAAATAACAGCTCCAAAAGTGACATCTACCGAAATAGCGTGCTAATTAAAATAACACCTCTTATTGGAAAACCCTTTACAATGACGTTTTCAGATGCAAAACTGTAATATATGGAGATCAGTAAATAAATAATTAATAAGGAAACGGCATATCGGGTGAAAAACTAAGCCACTCGGGGAAATGTATTAGTGTGCTGTGTTTGTATTCATTTCGTCATGGCAGTAATGAAATCCTGATAATTTGAAGGGGGACATTTTTTATAATCCCAATTTCTATGTACAATAAACAAATTTTTAGCACCCCTTATTTTGAGATAATATTTCTTGGTGTTGCCTTTGTATTACTGACATAATTTAAGTAGCTATTACAATTTCATAAAATATGAAATGTCAGAAATGTTGAACTGATGCACAATAGGCAGTAGGCCCTATTGTCATTCCCCCCACCCCCCTGATTATAGGTCATACCGTCATTGAATTGCTTAAACACATACACTGTACTCGCACGGTACCCCTCTTCCTTATTAGCTATTTATATAATGATGGGAATCCATTTGATATGTTTGACCCTTAACAGGCTACTATGGTAGCTCACAGTTCGGTGATACAGGATGTTTCAAATCAAAGTGCCTCCTTGAGGTAAACTGGCCAATAAATTTGTGTCTAAATTTATGATTTTGGAAGTACATCTTTATGCGAACGCTTGCAGAAATAATGAAGAATAAATATTTTTTCACTAATTTGCATTCAGGCATCTTTAAGTTGTGATTTTTCAAAATTTATTCATCAGCTCATTTCAAAGGACCACGTTGATCTAAGGTAGTTATTTTTTTATAAATCGGAGTCGCAGGCTATCGAAACTCGAAACAACATTTTTTTTTTTCAGCATCTGTGTCCTTGTCAACTGGATCACTAGCGCCAGCCGACGTAGTTTAAGTTTTACATGCTTTGCAAGTCTCGATTGTAACTCCACCATGACGTTGGACGGACTTCTGCATCCCATGTTGAGCACCCCCTCACCCCAGTCGGAAGCTCCGCGTTTAAAAAATATCGGTCCAATTAGGTTAATAAATATTCCAATATTTAATTTTATTTAATATATTTTCCACTTTAAATTTTCTTTCATATTTATCACGTTACAAAAACACTGTATGCTTTGTACTTTTATAAAAAGGTTCATCTTCCTTCGGTAGCAACATGGCCCTTGATTGTCGCTTTAGTAACAAAATTACGGCATTCTCCAATTATATATGAGTCTACGGTTAGTCTTTCAAAATTATACTGTTCTAGAATAACATCCGCGATAGAACTAACTATTATACATATCTCAAGGCAGTGGCGTAGCGTGGATTTCTGACACCCGGTGCGAGCCCTAAGTTTTCCGACCCCCTATTTTAAAATTAAGCAAAAACAATCTGCGATACTCTTTGTTCAATATTAATTTGAACCTCTTCTTCGATCGCCAAAATAGCTAAATTTTTTAATCTCAACGTAGACATTGCAGATATTGAATAACTTTTAACTTTCCGGAAGTGTCAACTCCTGACAGGACATGAACAGTGGCATACGGTCTCTATATACAACAGTTTTCAAAAGAAAAACGAAATATTCCATTTTCTTATATTTTATTATAAAAGAACGACATCTTAACTTTTTATACAAATAAGAAAAACTTCGTTTTGGAAAAAAATTAGCATTTTCTATAGTGCGCCTCAGGTCAATTAGGCCGCAAACTACAATACCAGGACACAAACACATGGAAGGGTGTTGGCGACCAACTGCCCCTGTAGCACGACTTCAGGGGTTACCACTATAATCATTATTAATTTATTCAATTCTACAAAGCATCCACATTACACACTCTTAATTAAATTTTATTGACTTGTTCTTTTTTCAGTATATATCATTCAATCTAGTTTCAGTCAGATTTGCTGGTGTAAGAAAGAGGTTGAAAGGTTGCTAACTCTGCAATACAAAATGCATATTTCAAACTTTTTAACATAGTCAAACAGCACTTCCTAAATATCAGTTATCAGTATAATTTATACAATACAGAATACTTATGTTGATAATAATACTTGTTATACTGGAATGTGAGCAGCCAGCCAATTTAGAAGCCATATTTCATTACATAAATACAATTATCTCCATAAATCATAGAATGTTATCTAAGTTCATTTGAAACCCCATGTAGAGTTATATTACAGCTTGAAGTTGACTGTCTTCACATACAGCTGTTGTGTCAATTAGTTTACATAGTATAGCATAATAATATAGTTTAATAATCATTGAATAATATATGGGCCCAAGATTCATTAGCCCAATAAGATACAGCTAAACAGCGCACTGATTGCTCGAGTAGTAACGTATGTTAATGCAATGCAATAATGAAACAGCGTAAGACACATGTTGGTTCATTACATAATAAAACAAATGCAAGATACTAAATAAAAAAAAAACATAGAATGAGAACTGATACAAAAGGGTAATGATAACCAAATTGTTAAAATACGAGGACGTATAAAAGAAATAGCTTAAAGCATAAGGATAAATATAAGCAGATGAGAAAAAAAATCTAGAGAATATGTGCACCGTACGAAGTAAGCCAAACTAGGATATGATTATATGTCTTAAATTAATACAATGTTACATCACAAGATGAGTCATAAATCTACAGCTTCTACATTTAGGCTAAGTCGCAATCTGTTGCGGCCTCTTATAGCCTCATGCAACTCGCCGGTAAATAATAAGACCTTGTCTGCTTAAAATACGTTTATTGAAACCTTTTATTTAATTTTTCTTTAATTTTTCAACAGTCAATTTGTCTTAACTAATTTATGAGATACTATTTTTTAAACTAATTAATTCTATACTTAAAATTACAGTCGTTCTTCTGTAATGAAACAAAAAAAATAATAAGTATCTTCAAATATAAAGAAAATCAAAATTTCAACTTTAATTTCAAGTTATATGTGCTCAAAGTGAGCTCAATTTAAAATTTTTAAATTTTTTTTTTTAATTTTCTATGATTATTTATTTTACTATTATTATGTTATTTAATATTTAAAGCCATTTCAAACAATTCAAATAATTTCAATAATTCACATCCTTATGTTAATAACATGAAGTTGTTAGTTTTCCCAAAGACTTAGAAAAATTTTTTACCTTGGTAATAACCCAATGCATGAATATCTTTCTAATTCTGAACAATTTAGAGTTCTGTCAGAGAAGTATTTTTGCCGTGGTAATAACCCAGTACCTGAATATATCTCTGCTAACACCTACTCACTATTTTGATTACCTTTCCGTAGTGACTAGTTTCCAATTTTGTTTAGAAAAACACTTTTACATTGGTAATGACCCAACGCATGAATGCTCTTCTAAATTTGGAATGGTTCGAACATTTTTAGAGAAATATTTTTGCATTGGTAATGAATCCAATACCCGAATATCTCTCTGAGAAAATAGCACCAAAAACCAAAAATATCAATTTAATTTCGCTTTCCAATCCTTTAGAAAAACATTTTTACCTTGGTAATGACCCAACGCATGAATGCTCTTCTAAATCCAGAAATTTTCAGAGAAATATTTTTGTATTGGTAATGAACCCAATACCCGAATATTTCTCTGAGAAAATAGCACCAAAAACCACAAATATCAACAAGTCTAGTTTATTTTCGAGAAAAACATTTTTACTTTGGTAATATCCCAACGCATGAATATTCTTCAAGAAAATAATTTGGTTATGACCCAAATCACTCGACCTTACCGGTAATAGCCCAGAAGATGAAGTGAAATGCCTACTTGGCTTGCTCAGCTTTATATAGGGGCTCCGCCGCCCGCCATTTTGCCTTTGAAGCTTTGCTACCAACTTGACCACTTACTGCAAAGATGTTTAGGTCACTTATTTCAAGTGATAATTTCATAACACTCCCTACTTTGCTTTACATGACAGTTGACAATTGTCAATTATTTGACAATTGTGTTATTTGTCACTTCGAAAAAATCTGTTTATTTTGTGATTTCGTGCTTTTAATGTTCTTTTTATTTATTTATTGCGATAAATATTTCGCGTTTTTTTTTTTGTTTTGAAGTGGGGTTTTCGATTGCTGGTGCATACATGTTTGCATGAAGGCCATGTAAAATGTAGTTTGAAGAATTAGATTCAGAACAATTTCTGTTTCCTTCTTTTATATTTTTTAGGCTGACACCTGTGGATGTATTGTTGCAAGCTGCAACACAATCTAAATTCAAATTTGTTTACATGTCTTTAGAAAATTGAACCTCACAGGATACTGTTGGACAAGAAAAAAGGAAACCACCTATAAGTGTCATAGTCCACTACCACCACAAGCTAACTGCTATATTGGTCAATCCTATAAATTACAGAACTTCTTACTTTGCTGGTGGAGTTGTTCAGGCTCTGCATGTTTTTGATCTCTCCCGGAAGACTATTGTAAATGTCACTAGCTGACGTCAGGAGTCCTGAACGTAACCCCTCTATTCTGGCTGTTGCTGTTCTTATTTCTGATTTCCATCTTGTGTTATAATTGTGGAGTTCGGCGGCTGTGATGAGTTTTGCTTTCTCCACGAAAACTTTTTCCTTTAGATTGAGTTTATTAGTTCTACTTAGGACATCCTTTGTGGGTGTTATCCAAGGCATATTGTAAAGAACCTTAAGTGCTCTATTGATGGTTATTTGCACCCTGTTCCCAACGCTATTTATGCATTGAGATCATGTAAGTCTATTAAACTTGATGTGAGACAGTACATGGGCATTGTATATTAGATTGGCTTGTTTCTTAACTTAAGGTAAATTGCATTCTTTTAATTGCTCCCAGCATCAGAATAATCTTGTTGATTTTCACATTTACGTAAGGGCTCCATTTTAGCTGTTAATCTAGGATAAGCCCAGGGTATTTAATTTCTTTTGCTCTCTGTAAGCATAAGGATCCAATCTTGATTTCCGGGTTTACATATTCTTTATTTTGCTGTCAAAATAAGATAAACTTTGTTTTTTCCTCATTTGTTATAACCTCTTGCCATCCTTCTAGTGCTCGAATCTCTTAAGGTCCTCATTCATGCTTCTTTGTAGTTCATCCTCCGTCTTCGCTCCATAGATGATATTTGTGTCATCAGCGAAAATATGAGAATTTCAGTACAGCAAGTAAAGGTTAGGGCCCAGGACGGAGCCTTCGGGTACCCCTGTCCAGAGAATTTCCGCGTCACTATAAGAACCTTGTATTTTCGTAAAAACCTTTCTGTCCGTTAAATATATTTCCAATAGTTTATTGGCTATGCCTTTTATCCCTAGTTCCTCAATAAGTTTCAGCAGAAGCTCGTGATCCACAAATACTTTTTGAAGATCGACAAACAGTGCTCCTACGTACCGTCCCCGATCCAGATATTCATTTATAACATTTATTGTCTCTTTTGTGGCTGATTCCGTACTACTAAATTCCTGAAGTCCAAATTGTGTTAGGTCGTACCTTCCAGTTTTGTTTATAAATCTTATTAGCCTCTTTTCAATAACTTTCTCAAATATCTTTCCCACGGAGCTGAGAATTGCTTTTGGTCTATAGTTGCTGGCTTCCTTTCTATCTTCACTTTTAATTATTGGCAAAATTTCTGTCTCATTCAGGATGTTTGGATATTTACCTATTGACAAGGCTGGATTTATGAGTTGGTCCGACAAGATGGGACTTATTAAGTCCGCAGCTATAGCAAACCTTTTGTCGTGATTCCATCCAGGCCAGGAGCATACTTTTCTCTAATTATTATTATTTTTATTATTATTTTACTATCCATTATTTTTTGTTCTATCGCTGAACCTGCATGTACTTCAATCCGTATAAATGCACTGAATCACTATGGAAAGTCCTATGCATGAAAATGAAACAAAACGCAAATCGAGATATATTCCCTCTCGCTCAATATTTTATTATCTTTTCAGGGTTGATTCAGTAATTCACTGCAGCGGTTTATTTCAGAATTCATAGAGAGATAAAGTATATTGATAGATTTGTCCCATTCTAATTGGTTTACATACATCTCTTCAAGGCTTGTAAAATAGTTTTCAAGTACATTGCATGAAGAAATCCAGAATTCGTTTCCAGTTAAATCCATTGGAAGTGCGTCTGAGTGACACATTTCAAATATCAATAATAAATTGGTAAGAATTGAGAAACAGATCTTTAATTATAACAAAAAAACTTTTACAATTACAGACAATCTGTCATTTTAAAGGTTCACCAGAGTCAATTGACAAGACTTACATATATTTATAGCCATTTACTCAGTGAAAAGACTATAACTGAAGAGTTACTGCTGTAAAGAGCGCACAAGTTCTTCTTTTATTTAACTTCACTGTTTACTTTTATAACATTTACAAACAATTATCAAATTAACTCTTTATAGTTATCGCTAGTAGGTACTGTACGTCTAATTATCACAATCCAAATAGTTTACTTCGTTCACTTCACTATCTGAAATAATACCCTAGGAAGACGGATAAAATCAATGATCATTCATTCGTAATTGATTTTTTCAAAAATCAACTTTCCCAAGATTTTCTGAATTAAAACGAAAGTCCTGTCAATTTTTATATGTAATTGACAGCACATTTTTAATAATTAAAATTAAAATTCAAAGGTAAAGCGATTTTTGAAAAATTCAATTACGAACGAATGTTCATTGATTTTGTTCGTCTGCCTAGGGTATAAGATTCGCCTCCTGGATGTGAGTAGCGCCGTATTTATACTTCACAAATTATCCTAGAACCTTCCTGAATATTCCATTCTCCGAACCGAACCCAAAGTTTACTAAGATTTCACTAACCTACAGTTGATTCCATTTCTACCAGATGTCGCTTGTGTCACTTTTTTGCGCGTAGCAATATTAAATATGTTAAAATTAAAGAGATTTTTTTTATTTTGGAAGTAATCTATCTCCTGAATTATTCTCGAATAGTGTAATTGTCTTCATTAGTTCAAAACTACTGATATATGGCTCAATATTTTGCATCTCTTCACTGGTTCAAAAATTATGAAATATGCCTGAATATTGTGCAACTCTTCATCGGTTTAGAAGTACTGACTACATCCTCCATAGACTATAGCACAAAACTAACGAAAAACTGATGTTTCTCTCCTGAAAGTGCGGGTCTTTCAGTTTCGGGAGCGCTACCTCTCCTGCTCTTACATACGCACATAATTCATTTAAAAACACGACAGTGTTCATATGTGTTAGTGTTTACCCCTAAATTTTTTCCAAACTGCAACTGCCTATTCTTTTTAACCGAAACTGGAAGGCTTCGGTTCAGGTATCCCGAAGTAAATTTTATGCTATCAAGGTGATGTGTACGACTACTGCTTTCCCAGAAATACACAGCATCTCATAGAAATATAGATTCGTTTACAACAAAAATAAAACGGTAGTAATATTGGTGCGGTCTCGCAGACCGCGCGCCACTTCCGGAAAGTTAATCAGTTTCAATTTAGAGAAGCTTCTCCCACAACTATAAATAACTCTGGCTAGATATATTAGATTACCTTTCTTCATAACGCATGCACTCAAGTTTAAACTCTTGTCTGTCAATATCCTGGAGAGCTTGGTCGAAATTGCATTCCTCATAATCGACGCCCAGTATTATTGCAGGCCTTAGGAATGCATATTTTTCGGCTACATTCTGGAGCTACTGGAACTTTTCTCGAATTTCAGCAGCTAGGTACTCTATGTAATGAAAAAAATAATTTTCGTTTTAAATAATTGATTTTATATTTAATGCTAATGTTAAAAGTAGGATTGACTAGGCCTCTACACTCAGAAAAATTTTCGAAGAAATTTACTACAAAATATAGAGTCATCGCAGTTGCCTGCTATAATCTGAGTACACTACTATGTACATAGTATGTAAAATTCAATTATTTGTCTAGCAAAACTACTACACAAAAGTAAGTGTACTTTCAGAGAGTAAATGCCCCTTACTGGTTTTAAGTAAAATTACTTAAACATGAAGTATTTTTCTAAATATAGCAATTTAACTTTCCTCTAATTTCGTAATTTTACTGCATACGTAATTTTTCCATTGAATCATCTACTTTTACTGCAGCTTAGGAACTATACTAAATGGTAGAAATTTTACTTCGGTTCACAAGGGCATATTCTTGCTTTTGACTTTTTGTTGTTAAGTCAAACATTTTGCTGGAATTTTTCACACGAACTAGATTTGGTACAAAACGTGCAGCAATCTTTTAACTAACAACAGCGAGAAAAATAAATAACGAATAAAAGCGGCACAGCAATAATCGCTTGTTCCACCGATACTAGGATTTTCGTAATATAGCACTTATAATCTTTTTCTATTATCAGTAATAAACCATGCACATATTTCATCCAGATCTGAGGCATAGTTAGATAGGGCTAGAGAAAGGTATCTATTAAAACCCTGCCACATAACTGTTGCCCAAGTGGATCTAATTATAATAATATTTGGTGGACTTAAAAACAAGGAAATTTTGCTGACATTCCTTTTTTCACTTCTATACCTTTTCAACTTCACATTGAGACTAAACAATTTCAAAATGGGAATAAAAAGTAAATAATTTATGCCAACAAATATAACAATTTTAAATTTGAGTAGGCTTTTGAAAAATAAAAGAAAGTGTCTTTTATTAATATAATTTCATCATTAATTAATTTATCCCTAATTAATTCATTCATAAAAATGTCTTAGATCAAGAAAGTTCAAGCAGATAATATAACGAAAAACAAATCTGTGCTTTATATAATAATAACGAAGATTGGAGGGTATCTACTTGTAAAACTTTAGGCGTGAATTAATCAACTGGCTATAGATGGGTGAAAGACCAACAAACACCTGAACAACAACGTGGTGGGAAGCGAAAAATAAAAATTGCTAATGAACATCGACTCTTTATAGATAGATTTATTGAAGAAATTCTTAGAATGACTTTAAAACAACTGAGAGATAAATTTCAAAATAATTATCTGCGGAATGTCTGAGAAAATAGATGGATTACTATATATGTTCAAAGACATTCGAAGAGAGCCTGAAAGGGCAAACATTGGAAGTAATAAAAGAAAACGATGTGATTAAGTTCAAAAAGTTTTTGAACATCAATCTAACAATGCACCAATACTTTACATGGACGCAACTAATCTTAACTTATATATATATCGAGAACCAAAGGTCGTTCCAAAAAAGGAACTCCTTGCACTCACATTGCAGCAGGCAGTCGAGAATCTAACTTACATGTAATTGGGTGTATAGGAAATATGGGCTGAATTCACCATGAAATTAGAAGATTAGCATTTAAGACACAAGAAGCAAAAGAATTTATGTGTCGTTGTCTTCGAAATGCTGAAAATATGTACCGAACATCAATCGTAATGATAATTGAGAATGCTCCTTGTCATGCTGCCATTGAAGAAATATTCCAAAACATGAATTTCTTAATAATCACCTACTAAGACTCGCACCATATAGCCCAATGTTAAATGCATTGAATATGCTTGGTCAAACTTAAAATCTGAAGTCAAAAGCGATTTGACTATTCAAATGCCGCAAATCCTAGCTGGTGAAGGCAGATCAAATTTGACGCAGGCCGAGTTCCGTCTAGTACGGCTGGAAAATATAATTCGCGCAAATATAATAACGATGATTACTGTTCCTAATTGTAACCGACACATCCCTCATATTCAAAAATTTATACCGGACGCGATAAATATGAATGATATGACTTTTTAATTAATACAGTAATTCGGAACTGTAATCATCTTCGTTATATTTTTTAATCGAGTTTCGGCTACTATGGCTAGAAAATATTACGGAATTATCAATTTTTAATTAATTCAGATATTTTTAATAAATCCACTTTAAATTAACTGTAATAAAATATTTTTAATTTTTAGTCCCAATTTGAAATTGTTTAGTCTGAATTTGAATTTGAAAAGTTATAGTGTTGTTTCAATACTGTTGGAATATTACTAAGCTTCAATGCGAGCATACATATCAGATCATGTAGAGGCGTGGGTTTTTGCCAGTTGCTATAGTTACCACAGCAAAATTACTGCATTATTAGTATTCTCCAGTTTTTTGTGTGTTTTAATATTGATACTTATATAGCATTATTCCGATGATAGGGTTATATTACAGCGGTAACCGCCTAAATTTTCTGGACATTTAGTAAATCTCAACCGAAAAGAGTAGTAAAACTACAAATTATAATAGAAAATTATTAAAAAAGGTAATTTCGAAATTGATTTTCATGATTTAATGTAATTTTACTGTACGAAACTAGTAATTTCACATACAAATTTTTTTAGGATGTAGGCCTTCCGGACGCCGTGACAAGATTTGATCTATTGTGTCTTCCATTAACGTGGTTAGGTAAAATCGAGTCTTTTAACAAGCTCGCTTATTATGCCCTTGGGGTTAGATTACAGATTTTTTTTGGAGAGATAAGTGTTCCTCCAATAATTTGCAGCCTTAGACCAGCAACCGCTGGGCACTCCCATATAACATGCATCAAGGTTTCATCTTTCTTTTCGCACACTCGACACATTGTAGGACTTGGCTATATCCTTCAATGATTTTATATTACATAGAACGAGGCGTTACTGGCTTTAAGTAACGTCTTGCTCCAATATCAATTCATTCAAGAAAATAGGCAAAACCGACAGTGAACTGTGTCGACTGTACGATGATCGAGGCGTTACTGGTTCTTGTTTGACTTTCCCAGGCTTTGTATATTATTAGTTTATATATGTACACAGCCTGATGCTACAGACAGGATTAGCAAGCTCGGGGCTACTTTCTGCCCCCGTCCCCTCACAACTGTGCCGCCAGGGCCCCCTCAGCACTCCGCCCGCTTCACCACTTCCAAAGAGACGATTTACTTTTTGCAGTTTATTGCACGTTCTTTATATGCGGGTGCAGTATAAGGAGTTGAACGGGTACTTATGCATGGAATACTTTACACATACAAGCCCTCCCTGCAAACCATTTGAAGCGAAATTGATGCGAAAGTAAATCGTAAAAGCGAAATATTATTTCGAGACGAAATCAATAGCGGAAATGATGATAAAGGAACGCTATGTCGAATCGGTTTGACGATTGGATAGTGAGTTATTCACTCGAATCAATTTCGAATCAATCTCGAAGACCTTGTATCGGTTAGTACTTAATATATCAAGTCGTTTTTGAATCGCATGCGCAAAACAGAAATAATACGGTTTCGAGTCGTTTTAGAATAAAATGGGGAAAATGGAAATAACTGTAATTATAATTAATAAAAAGAAATTATTGATTATGTCCTTAATTCAGGAGCAAATACATTAATTAAATGAAAAATATAATACAAAATTTATGTAAAATAAAAAAAATTCATAATTCATTGGATTTTTTGTGAGTTTTTCTCCATCTGAAAAGAGAAATTACATTGGTTTACTAAATTAGGTATTTACCTTTATACTTATAGAAACTTTTAACTTATTACAAAACTTCTTTTACACTTAACTTTAATTTTTAAAACACTTTTTACTTTTTATAACTTTTCTGTAACAATTAAAACAATTTTTACTGCAACACGCTTGAATATACACTAGTCAAAAGCAGATCATATCACAGAGTGAAATTTAACCGGAGGTGATTTGTGGACACGATACCAAAAAAAAAAGTAAGAACCCAATGCAGAAAAGAACGATATTCTCCAGAAAATCTTGAAATGAGAGAGGAAAAAATAGTTACCGATCAAAACAATACGAAGAAAAACATAAAACCCAGGCAAAGATGCGAGAAAGAACGACATTTTCGAGAAGATCTCGAAGAAATTTCGATATCACAAATGAAAAAAACTGTAAGCCATGAACACAATACGGAGAAAATAAAGAGCTCTGGCCAAGATTCGAGAAAATATGCGATTATCAAAAAGTTCTCGACGGATTCTTGAATCAAGATATATAAAAAACAGTTTAGTCGCTTTTTCTAAGGAAGTTATAAATTCTCGAAATGAAATCTTTTCGATAAAGCGTTTCTGTAAGTTAGCTTGAACTGTCTTTCGTTGTATTTTTGGAAAAAATACAAGTCAAAACTATCTGTATATGCAGTCATTTTATTAGATACTATGAATGCAGGGTAAGTTTTGGTTTAAGCCTGAAATCATACCGAAATTCCTAAGGGCTCATCCAAATGACAGCTGTGAACCTCTCCCAGACTCTCTTTAAATGAGGACTCTAAATGAACCACCTATGTAACTCCTTTTAAGAATTCCACTACTATTGCCTCAAGAAATGGTGCTTTTAAATAAAGCTTCCCGTTTCTTCGTGAATATAAGAATTATTATTATCCCCGGTTTGCTAGGTAGTCCGATCTCCTGACAACAATTGTGGACTTGTTCAAAACATTCGGTATTGGATCGGAAATTGTTTAATTATGTTTGGTCCTCACTGTAAAACCTTTTTAAATATCACAAACGGTGCTCTTAATAAAATGTAATAACTACACCACAACTTTAGCAGCTCTCATTTTCATAAGAGGAAGTGATAAACTTGACAAAATGGAATAACAACAATGTTGTTATTATAAGTAATTTCACATACAAATTTTTTTAGGATGTAGGCCTTCCGGACGCCGTGACAAGATTTGATCTATTGTGTCTTCCATTAACGTGGTTAGGTAAAATCGAGTCTTTTAACAAGCTCGCTTATTATGCCCTTGGGGTTAGATTACAGATTTTTTTTGGAGAGATAAGTGTTCCTCCAATAATTTGCAGCCTTAGACCAGCAACCGCTGGGCACTCCCATATAACATGCATCAAGGTTTCATCTTTCTTTTCGCACACTCGACACATTGTAGGACTTGGCTATATCCTTCAATGATTTTATATTACATAGAACGAGGCGTTACTGGCTTTAAGTAACGTCTTGCTCCAATATCAATTCATTCAAGAAAATAGGCAAAACCGACAGTGAACTGTGTCGACTGTACGATGATCGAGGCGTTACTGGTTTTTGTTTGACTTTCCCAGGCTTTGTATATTATTAGTTTATATATGTACACAGCCTGATGCTACAGACAGGATTAGCAAGCTCGGGGCTACTTTCTGCCCCCGTCCCCTCACAACTGTGCCGCCAGGGCCCCCTCAGCACTCCGCCCGCTTCACCACTTCCAAAGAGACGATTTACTTTTTGCAGTTTATTGCACGTTCTTTATATGCGGGTGCAGTATAAGGAGTTGAACGGGTACTTATGCATGGAATACTTTACACATACAAGCCCTCCCTGCAAACCATTTGAAGCGAAATTGATGCGAAAGTAAATCGTAAAAGCGAAATATTATTTCGAGACGAAATCAATAGCGGAAATGATGATAAAGGAACGCTATGTCGAATCGGTTTGACGATTGGATAGTGAGTTATTCACTCGAATCAATTTCGAATCAATCTCGAAGACCTTGTATCGGTTAGTACTTAATATATCAAGTCGTTTTTGAATCGCATGCGCAAAACAGAAATAATACGGTTTCGAGTCGTTTTAGAATAAAATGGGGAAAATGGAAATAACTGTAATTATAATTAATAAAAAGAAATTATTGATTATGTCCTTAATTCAGGAGCAAATACATTAATTAAATGAAAAATATAATACAAAATTTATGTAAAATAAAAAAAATTCATAATTCATTGGATTTTTTGTGAGTTTTTCTCCATCTGAAAAGAGAAATTACATTGGTTTACTAAATTAGGTATTTACCTTTATACTTATAGAAACTTTTAACTTATTACAAAACTTCTTTTACACTTAACTTTAATTTTTAAAACACTTTTTACTTTTTATAACTTTTCTGTAACAATTAAAACAATTTTTACTGCAACACGCTTGAATATACACTAGTCAAAAGCAGATCATATCACAGAGTGAAATTTAACCGGAGGTGATTTGTGGACACGATACCAAAAAAAAAAGTAAGAACCCAATGCAGAAAAGAACGATATTCTCCAGAAAATCTTGAAATGAGAGAGGAAAAAATAGTTACCGATCAAAACAATACGAAGAAAAACATAAAACCCAGGCAAAGATGCGAGAAAGAACGACATTTTCGAGAAGATCTCGAAGAAATTTCGATATCACAAATGAAAAAAACTGTAAGCCATGAACACAATACGGAGAAAATAAAGAGCTCTGGCCAAGATTCGAGAAAATATGCGATTATCAAAAAGTTCTCGACGGATTCTTGAATCAAGATATATAAAAAACAGTTTAGTCGCTTTTTCTAAGGAAGTTATAAATTCTCGAAATGAAATCTTTTCGATAAAGCGTTTCTGTAAGTTAGCTTGAACTGTCTTTCGTTGTATTTTTGGAAAAAATACAAGTCAAAACTATCTGTATATGCAGTCATTTTATTAGATACTATGAATGCAGGGTAAGTTTTGGTTTAAGCCTGAAATCATACCGAAATTCCTAAGGGCTCATCCAAATGACAGCTGTGAACCTCTCCCAGACTCTCTTTAAATGAGGACTCTAAATGAACCACCTATGTAACTCCTTTTAAGAATTCCACTACTATTGCCTCAAGAAATGGTGCTTTTAAATAAAGCTTCCCGTTTCTTCGTGAATATAAGAATTATTATTATCCCCGGTTTGCTAGGTAGTCCGATCTCCTGACAACAATTGTGGACTTGTTCAAAACATTCGGTATTGGATCGGAAATTGTTTAATTATGTTTGGTCCTCACTGTAAAACCTTTTTAAATATCACAAACGGTGCTCTTAATAAAATGTAATAACTACACCACAACTTTAGCAGCTCTCATTTTCATAAGAGGAAGTGATAAACTTGACAAAATGGAATAACAACAATGTTGTTATTATAAGTCTGAGTTTTGTTGAAATAGAAGAAAAAGTTAATGTGGAAATGTGGGATAATATAAAAATATATATATATATATCTACCCATATTAAAAACTATAAAAACAGAATATATAAGACAATAACCTAACTAAATTTTCGTGTATTACGTCAGAGTTTTGGTCTTTAAAGATTTAAAGATTTAAGTATTCCTTTCAACCTAGCAAAGACTCTACCGGAACAGAGAATTCCATCGACGAGAAACTTGCATGTAGTATGTAGAAGCTCTCGCCAAGCTGCAAATAAGACTTCCGTAAGTGAAATGTGGAAATCGACTAACTAATACTTATCTAATCCGTAGTAAATCAGATGCTGTCATTCATTTACATTTTTTCTCATATTTTGTTTTTTTAACCAGTAATTAATTTTCCAATGACAATTTTGAATATACGTTGTAAATCCTTTATACAATCCTCGATCAGACTAATATCTCTACTGAGATTTATCTTCACATTATCAGCTTAAACCCAGTATCGAGTTCGAGCAAAGCAAAATTTACCGTGGTCTCGAAATATTTCACATTAAAATTTTCTCAATATATTAAAAAAAAAAAAAACAAAAAAAGGTTCACCTGTCATTATCTTAATAGAATCAATAAAAAAAAATCTTCAAATGTCTCGTCTACATATTTACGAAAATCATGTGGTTTTCATCAGCATTAAATAAATTGTGGTAGGTATGTAGTGTAGCTTGTAATTAGAAACTGCTCAAAGTATGCGATTACAATATCCAGTGGAAATTGCGGTAATTAAGTGATCTAAGAATAGAAAATATTTATTCCTCTCAGAATTTTCTTTAATGCATGCTCACTCGCCGTCGCAAACACTGCCGTATTTCTTAAGATTAAGTAAAACAAGTCATTTGTTCAGATTAGTTTAACAGTCCGGTGGGTCCGGTTTTCCATATCAATGTTATACGATTTTTGCTGTCGATGGACTACATACAGCTTACAGCTTCCAACAATTAAATTACAAATTTATCTTCATATGAATTGGGATTAGATGTCCGAGACGTGTATCTATATTCAGGGAAACAAGCTACCCATATACTCGTACATCCTCGATTCTTGTTGTATATGAAAATGGTTATTGGAGACATTTTGAAATTCAACACAAAATCAGATGCCGGTAGGTAATCGAGAATCGAGATGAAAAATTACGTAATATTATATGCGGTTAGATTTTCACTGACCATATACCGCATCATTATAGAGTTTGTATAGTAAAAAATGCCACAATGGGATTTTATGCTTCACTCCTCACCACGATGATTTTATGTTAATTAAAACAAACGAAAATTTAAGTAAGAGTATTGGTAAAGGTATGTGGGTACACTAATTAGGATGGGTGTATACACATGATGTGCATAAAATTCAAACTTCATGCTAAAGTGAGTTCTGAAGAGTGTTTTCGTTATTTTGGCAAGCAACCAACCCACGCACCAAGTCTAATCAAGTGAAGTAGGTACATATAATGACTCTGAAGCATAATTAATTAGTATTTGTTGGGGTAATCTTAATTGTAGGATTTAGGTAAATTCTCTTATTCAATGCTATACAAAAGGGAGAAAAAATAAAAGAACATTTGAAATTTATCCGATTATGTTCTCGACGTAATGATAGCAAGCTTCTGATTTGCAATTTCACAAGATGTACAGACAGTCTCCATTTGTGTACGTATACAAAGGTGAAGTTCGAGCAGATTAAGGTTGGAATAAATAAATTAATCATAATTAAATGAAACAATTACCATTCTTAGGAAAAATATAAATTTAATTAAGTTTTCTCATATTAACCAGCACGTGGTATCATTTTAAACAAAGATTACTTATTACACGTCCATTTATCATGCTCACAAAATTAGCATTAGAAGAGGCACTCTAGGTCTGGTTCTTAATATTTTCAGACACGTCGTTGGTCGTCGGGAATAACTTACACAAGATGTTAGCAATCATATCTCAAACATTGTTGAGACTGAGAATGTTTTTTTTTTCTTAATTTCTTGACGTTTTAAAGAGATTTTTTGATGAGATTGTGAAGAGGTTAATTAACAATATTATGAATTCACAAGAATCAAATCGCTTAACAAATCTGACATTCACTTGCTGATAGGATTGAATTGTACACCTAATGATGAAGTAATTTACAAAGATAATAATTAAGTTATGGACCTTGTCTATGATGTCTGTATGTGTGTACATTTATCATATAATTTTTGTTGTTAGTATTTGTGTAGGTTTGGAAAAAAAGTTGAATATATTTTGTTGAAAATTATAGAAATTTCTATTTTACTGTTGTCGGTTATAATAATAGATTTGTTTTGTTTTTTGAAATATCACTTTGATTTCTAATACTAAAGTGTTTTATTGAATATTTAAAAAAAAATAATTATATAAAGAAAAGTGATCTTTTATATGAAAAATACAATAGACTTAGGATAAAGGGAATATTCGGTGAGTGAACAGGTATTTTTTGAATGTTTGATAAATAGTTTGTAGGAAAAACTTAAAACCATCTGGGGGCGGATTCCCTAATGCTTATGACAGACATGGGGCATCGATATCTAGATATTCGGAATGTCCCGTTTATTCACCATGTGTGTCATCAAATACTCCTAATATACCCAGAAAAACTAGTGGGTTTAGACTTGATATCTAGATATCAATATCCTCAAAAATTACTGGGTATACCCTGATCATTGGCACTTCTTACTTTGCGCAGCGCCATCTTGTTGTTGATAATAATATGATAATGCATCTAATTAAGCAAAAATGTGTCTGTGCTTACCCGAAAATGCGAAAAAAAAGAAGAAGAAAGCAGAGTTAATAAATTATTCCATTACAATTTAGTTATTTTTAAACAAACCGTCGACTACACTTTTCTTCGTTTTACACAAATTTGTGAATTGAGACACCACATCCGCCAATACATTTTACACCTCAACCAGGATCTTATTGAAAAATGACGCAATTTTTTCTTTTTTCGTTCAAATTCTTGAATTTGTCGTATATTTATAATTAATTGTTGTCGTTTAGCCTGCGTTAAAGCTCATATAATTGTCACTTCCATTTCCAAATTCGTTACGCTTAAAGATCTGTGAACTGAGTTGAAATGTCAAGTGCGGTTTGTCACATCAATCCCTTTTTATGTCTGCAGGGAGCTTTGATATCTAAATATCTATCTAGATATCGATACCCCTTGTCTGTCATAAGCATAACACGGAGAGTCGTGAAGTTGTGATATGAGAGTTTTCTTTTGGCATTTAACTCTTCACTCGGTATTCTGTAACTTGGGAAATTTGTATTGAGAATTATCAAACCACACTATTACATTCGACATACCTCTCGGCTGTGTTAGTTGTGGAAAAGTAAGAAAAATATTTCTCAACTGACAGTATTGTCTGCTTTTATTGTCCTTTGTGATGGTATCTAAGTACCTAGGAATTTTTATATAAAATAATGGATTCACCGCATATCGTGGTTATATTTACAAAAGCAAATTATGAAAATCCTTGCAATACTTACAGAGAAATATGGATTTTGGTGTCTTAAGGTACCCGCTAAAAATTTTTAATCACCCAAGAATGTTCAATTTGGTTGTCTTCCAGTACAAAAGAGATGATATAAAAAATTTAAATATGCATGTTAAAGCTTGTATATAGAATTAAGTTCCATCTAAATTTTGTCCCATAATTAGGTATGTAATTAGTTCTTGAGTCCAGGAAATGATTTTGGAGATAACTGCAAAAGAAGTGAATGAGTTCTTCTTAATCCTCTCATTCGTGAGTTATTTTTTGAATATTTGGATACATTTCGCAAATTGAAAATAACTTTTAAAAAGACATTTACTGATTTTTATAAAAATTGAAATATCGATTCCTAACAATATTTCACAACTACCTAATAACCAAAAATTTTTTTTTTACGCAGGGGGTTTTTTATCCATAAGTAGCTAAAGCGTTGAAAATTCAATCTCCAGAAAGAAATAAAATTCACAAAATATATTTTCATATTTTAGGTTATATTACATTGAAACAAAAAAAAAAAAAAAAAACACGTCCAAGAGGTTCCCAGTAGAAAACAAAAAACAATACATTCCTCCCAGTGCTAGGAGCACTGCATAAGTTACTTTGGGTGTCTAGTGATTTTGAAAATTCATATCTCAAAAACGAAACCAGACACCATCGCAAGTTTGTACAAATATCTGTACCTCAGAGGTAAACTATCGTAACTGACATTTTGCAAACTTTACAGGAGCGCAGTTTTAATGTTAAATTTTCCTTTTTATTGTTTTTCACGGTTTTCAATAATAATTAGAGGTCATCAACTTGTAAAATTCCTTGATATATTATTCTAACTAAATAGTAGTGAATATTACCATATGATTTCTCCCACCCAATTTGAGGAGGAGCAGTTACGACTTTTTTACCTCTAACAATTTTACTGTGCCGCAAATAAAATTTTAAATGTCGTAACTGCTTAAATATTAGAAGAAGGTTATAAAAACTCATTTTATTATAAGAAAACTGTTTATTAAACTGTACATACAAAAATATAAAAAATCCTTATTGTTAAGAATAATAATGCATTAATAATAATCTTCATTAATCTGGGTAATCTAGGGCAGCCGCAGAAGAATCTATGTTTTTATAGAAGTGGTGAAAACAAGAAAGAACACATGTCAGCAGGTTTTGTAAATCCTCAAATTTATTTTGTTGATAGGCCTAGGCTTTATATTCAGAACTGGTAGTTCTGTAGGCCACACTTGGTTGGACTCCTTCTAGGTCCACAATTTTATATTCTTCTTGGAAGTTGCTTTTATAGAAAAGCTTGTTTGGTTCAGATGATCTAAGTTGCAGTTCTACTGCTTCATTTATTAAAAACTTCTCTCTGTTGGTGTTAGATTTGTTGTTTTTAAGAGGTGCTTTGTTTTGTTCATAAAGTGACTTGAAGTTTTTAAAGTCTTTGAGGGTCATGTCATACACCTCTATCAAATCTTTGAATCGGCTCTGGCGAACGAACTGTTGCCAATCCCATGGCACCATCATTTGTGTCTGACCAACCAGCTTTTTGGCCCTCTCAATCACGGAATGAACTCCATCGACTTCCATCTGGGTATGCCCTTTTAATAAATATTTGTGAGTAATCACTTTTAACGTAAGCATTGTTCTCAAAATCCACACGTAAGCTGACACTATCATAAAATTTCGATTTTGACCTGCGCAATTATCTGACCAAACTGTCAGCTCCTCTATTTCAGCACCTAAATTCTCTTGTGTCCATTTCAAAATGCACGATGCTATTTCACAACCACCACGAGCACCCACTGTTTCATCCAACATTGCGCAGTGGCTTTTTCCGTTTGTAGCATTCAAAATTGTTAGGTTAAAGGTCCATAACTTTCGTAAAGGTTGAGAAAAGAAAACAAATCTTGAGAGCTCTCAAAGCTGAGAACTATGAGTTCAGTAGCGTTGGTATTTTTTAAATGAAGGCACCTGGGTTCTACTAATAAATCCCGAACACAAATTTGTTCGACCAACTTTAGCACAGGCAGAGCATAGGCTATGCGATATCTTTATGTTATAGTATTTTTGACTAAAGCTTATTTAATTAGTTACCTACTGAAAGTTTAAATCTAGACTAACTTTAAACAACAACTTCAACTTAGACAACTTTAAAAATCTTCAGTCCTGCGTGATTAATTCTTCAAACAAAACAATAATAACAACAGAATTTTTACTAAGTCGAAAGAATTTTTCAGTTATTTATCAAAACTTGTTGGTAATAAAATTTTGAGTAATTTTAATGGAAGGAGCAGAAGGCACTCCCTCCCTTCATATCCCCTAAAGTAGAATTTCTTGTATATATACTGTCTTAACACACTTGCATCTCCTTCACAATCAGTACTTAATAGGGGTATACAGTTGTAACTCAAGTTACTTGAGTTCACCTCTATCATATCATGACAGATACATTAAAATCACATTGGCTATGACGCCTTTCATTAGTTGTGCAGATACGATAACTATCCACTCAAGAATATACACCTCGATAATGCAGTTACATCAATAACCCCAAAATCCAGAATTTTGTAGTTACGACAGTTTACCTCTCAGGTACAGATATGTAGATAAGGTTTCTGGCTTGAAAATAAAAATATGAAAAAGTGCCACAACCTTTCACTAAACAAATAGGTACTATTGTTAACAAAAATAAAAAAATTTCGTCGGTATTGCTACATTATTTGTTTTGTAAAAAAATATAAAGCATTAAGTGTCATTTGGCATTTGAATGAAAACAATCGTTTTCTCCGTCCTCGAGATATGATTTTTCTAAAATGGTGCTTCATCGTAAAATCACGAAATATGTAACTCTGAACCCCTAGCAGGATGGGAGGAGGGGGGGGGGGGGGGCGTTGTGAAGTGGTATGGGAGAACCAAAAAACTATGGATGAGCTGTTTTGGTATTCCTAACAAATTATGAAAGTTTCATCCAAATCGGAGAAGGTTGGGTCCAAAACAACAAGCACTTATTGATCGTTTTCGTGTGGAATGGCTGCATACTCGTATATATATATTTTTTTTCAACAATATTTATTCTATATATATAAATATACCTACAAACATCATTGATAGGATTATGTACAAAAAAACCGCCCAAAATGGGCTGAACCATGGCAGAACGTAAGGTAGGTACATGTATGGCGATGCTCTATCTGTAACACCAGAGCCTGGTCGTACATGAAAATAATGTGCGAAATGAAGAATTGGTACGCCGCGGAAATCCACTTTTCATGAGAAAAATGTTCACAACAGAGTTCTTATAGATGTGAAACAAAGAACGGAAGAAATGTTTGCAAAATATAGGAGCTCGGATGTGTATATGACCCAAGTGCAAAAAATCCGTCTTCCGGCGGTAAAAAGTCAGTTATGACGTTGAAATAATCAAAAATCCCTCTTTAATTTGATACCAAACATGACACATATTTTGGACAACCCCCAATGAAGGATGGTACGACCTCCATCCCCAAAAACTACTCCCACAGAAATTGTTCACCTATATTTTTGTAATATAGAACATAAATCTGTAGGAAAAATTCCCAATGCTATACCACCCTCCCACAAAATAGTTAGCCGTTCTTCAATATTACGACACTTCTCACGTTTTCCCTAATTCCACAAGCATTTTAGAGAATCGCGAATGGAGATTCAGAGAGTTTTAGTCTTGGGAAACGAGAATTCTCACCTCCCAAACTCTCCAACTCTCCGTGTTACAGAATCCCCTGATTAGGTAAAAGCAATTATCGCAGTGTAACTTTCCGTAAGGTTATTCTGTGGCGTTACAAAAATGTATTCCACTATATTTGTGACGTCACAGAATAACATTATCTCGCTTTTGACGCAAATAACAATTTCAACTTGAAATTTCGTCTTCAAGTTTGACCGAAAAATCAGATTTTTTAAATATTTCGATAACGGTATAGATTACAAATACCAAATTTTGTGTATGTGGTACGACAATTATCCTTTATATTCTCAAGTAGCAATTACATAGTTTAGTTGTTAATATATACTTGGAAATTTCTTGGTTGTAATTGAGAGCTAATATCAGATATTAAAAATTTATGCGAACAATTTTTCCGAACTATTTAGTTGTGATAACCATATGGTTCGTGTAAGGAGCTCTAAGAGCTATAAGCGAACTTATTTTTACAACCAATTAAGAACTCTTAATTTTAGGGTAGTGAAAACTATGTACGAAGCTATCCATATAGAGAAGGGGGCTGAACAATGGGATACCTATTATAGTTTTAATGATAACAGGCCCCAAAAATAAATGGTATAAAGATAGCAAATTTGGTTTACTTATCAGTGATACATAAATAATGTAGACTAATACACGCTCAAAATTTATTTATATAAACAAAAAAGAAATTTCAAAATTAGAAATTTCCAAATTAATTATAATACAGTCTCATATTACTACCCTACTTTGGAAATTTCTTATTTTGATGAAAAACGAACGAAAAATTCTGGCAAGAACGTGCAGTATCAGTGTTACTAATTCGTTAATATTACATAATATTTTTAATATACTGTGTGTATAACTCTATTATAGGCCTACAAAAGTCATCATCATCATCTAGAATACTGCTTTAATAGATATTCTCATATTATTACCAACCAAGTATCTCATATTGCAATCAATTGGTTTTTTCAGTAAAATTAGTAATTTAGTGAGAAAAAATCAGGCTTTTTTATAGCATATAATTATATTCTAAAACTAAAATAAATATAATTTAACTTAAAGTATTCGTTTGTTCGAAACTAGGAAAATATACGGATATAAACTGGAAAGCAAAACAAGTGAAAGAAAACTTTTCATTTATGCCCTAACTTTGAACGTTCAGCACGCGTCAAGACTAATAATGAAAGGTCCAACGGTTCTTTCATAGCCTTCACAGAACTAACAGCAATGGCAGCCTAGCTACGCTTTAAATATTAGTAGCGTAGGGAGACCAAAACCCCGGTGTCTCAAATTGCTACCTTATCTCATATTTCTACCCCCTCCTCTACGAACCATTTAACCATTTTACATGCTTAATGAGTAGGAAGGACTATCATGTGAACTTGGTGCGGTTACCAAATTCAAACTATAACCCATGGTTGTTAATTGTGGTTGGCACATAGTCCTTTCAATTATTCGTGTATTCTTCATAAAATAAACATTTTTGCTCTGGTAAAAAAATTTGATGTTGTTATGATCTTTAGTTAGAATTTCAAAACAAAATGTTACTTTCCTATACAAATTAATTTGATATGTGAAATTAATTTAATAATAAGTAAATTCAGAACATATTAAAGTAGTGGAAGCCATTACAGAAACTTCCGACGAGCGCGTTTACAAATATTAGCAAGTCAAGATACTATTCTCTATGGTATTTAACTATCTACATGATCTTCTACTTATTTTGTATACATATTCTGTATTATGGAATTTCTAAATGAGATAAATTATAAAAACGTGGCTACAGAACCACAGAACTACAATATATAGCTCCGAATCAGAGCTCTATAGTTAGTAGAATAGGTAGGTAGTTGTGAATTGCAACTTCATAGATCTTAAAAGAGCTACTTTGTTGTGAATTACAGCTCTATAATTATAAAAAAATAGTTCTCACCTACAAATCAATAGTTCTTAGGGGCACTACTTAGCTGTAATCTACAAGTCTTAAGCTCTCAAGAGAAACACATTATTTTGATGCAACTCTTTAGTTCTGATTACAACTATATGGTCGTAATTAACAACTTTGCAGTTTTTAATGCAACTACGTGGCTGTTGGTTACAACTGTGCACTTCAGAGCAAAATATCATGGCTAATAGAGACAACTCTGTAGTTGTGCTCGAGAAAATAATGTTTCAAGAAGAGTATCTTAACTCTAATTCACTACAAATAAGAAACACAAGTTTATTTAAATGCTTTCAGGTCTATTCATCTGAATGTGAGGATTGTGTTTTATGAATTTTCTTAATACATTTCACGTATCTAGTTAAAACACAGTTTTGTTTTTCAATAAAACTTAACACGATATAATAGATCCTACTGAATATAAAATTTTAATGGCTAATTTGCTACTTTGAAAGTAGACCTATGTATTACAGACACATACTTAGTTATGAGTAAAAAATTAATATTTGAGCCACAAACGAATAGTCGTTGTACACAACGCCGCAGTTGACAGACATAAATGGATTCTTGTGGATAGTACCGGCTCTGGGATATAATGCGCAACGAAACAACACCCGAAAGTGATAAGTGATATACATATGTATATATAGTATAAAATTATGCAATCAGTGAAAAAACAAACTTAACAAAAAAATATAGTTCATCGATGAACAACTGACGTAACAATAAACCAAGCGCTGACCAACATAAAATGCAATATGCATGCTTGGTCGAGGCGCCTCACACATAAATGTGTGCAAAAAGCAATTGCTTGTATTACACCTCTCGTTTATGACGCAAACTTATTTATCAATATAAGTATTTCGCAGAGTAAGGTAAATTAAGTAAAGGAAATAAATATCAATTGTATGTATAAATAAGCGAAGAGAATAAAATAAATCTGAGTTCTACAGTGGAAGTTCAACAGTTTAATCAAAGCATTTAGTCTTTCCATTTGGTAGAGCTATGCTTTATTAGCTACTCTTTAACCAAGCTACTCCACCTCTACTTAAGAGTTACACTTATTAGCTACTCCACATCTTAAAGAAGACAATTATAACATCTATCTTACTCCACAGGGGAAAGCGATCGCTCCCCCTAGGTCACATTCATCAGAATGTGGCGTCTTCCTACCATTGAAACTCAGATTACACGAATAATTAAGCATAAATATACTGAATCTCTGATTATCGTATAAAGCAGATTATTTCTAATAAGTATACTTAAGTATAATTCTGACAACAACACACATTTATGTCGTCATAATTTAAAAAGTATTCGCCGCAGAACGGCTTTAGGATGTTGCAGCATTTTCGTATGTGTATGTAACACCTACCGTTCAGTCCACCTACATACGACGAATCTGTCGCAATCATCCAGTGCAGCTCCATCTGCTCAAAGTAATATATCCTAAAAGGCAGAGCTGGGCAAGTACCAAAGAAAAAGTACTTAAGTACAAGTACAAGTACCGAAGACCTGTGTACTTCAGCGTAAGTACAAGTACCGCATGTATGAAAAGTACTTTTAACTAACTACTAAGTCTATAAAAAGTACTGAGTACAATTGGAAGTACTTTTTAAAGTATTTTTTTTAGAATCTTTGTATGTTGGCAGTAATATAATGAAGTTTATCGAGATCAGTTAATAAATATTAATAAATAAATACCTTTTAAAAACTATAATATGTATAGTAACCCTGTGGCTACTATTTATAGTTTTTCATAGTTTTCGGTGCTGCAAGAATAATAAAACTTTCACCTCTCCTTGCAAAACTAACAAAAAATATTAGAGGTCCGCCCAAGTACCCATTATCGCCTCCAATAATGCATAACAATTCTAAGGAAAAAATTTCCATTAAATTTCCGAGAAAAATTGAGGCCTTCCCTACATCAGGTCGAGGCATCGTTGTTTTTAAATTGGAGCGAGTCATTGCTTGCATATCCTTGGTTATGTCAACTGACGTATATAATATGTACTGTTTACGTTTATATTTCACGTGGGCACAATTGCTTGTGTCAAAAACAGTTCTTACGTCGGTGCCAAAATTGAAAAAAACATTGGCGGGAAGTTGAAATAGTGAGAACGCTGCTCGGGAAGTGATTTTAATAAAACATTTAGAATTTCTTCTACGTATCTAATGAATACATTGTCTTTGATAAAACAGTTTTTGGTAGCACAAACCCTAAATGATTAATTTAAAAACATTTATTTCGACGAATTGACTAAGATATTTGTTGTTTTCAGAGTCAGCAATATAGAAGTAAGCCTACTTTTTGCAATACATATTATACATGTCAGTTGTTATGTCATCAAGTCGAGACATCGTCGATTTTATATTCGAGCGAGACGTTACTGGTTTTTGTTCTACTTGCCTAGTCTTGTGTGTATATTCTTAGTTTGTATAAGACTCTGTCTTGACGAGAGAGTGCGGCACATTCTTTGACAGTTCGTGACTCAACAAAAGAGAATTTACGCTAGAAATTGTGTTTGCTTTTCTACGAAGAATTAGATATTTGTAGGTACTTAATAGGCTTAGAAATACTTAAGTAAAAATATTGGTACTTAAGTACAAAACTAAGTCTTAAATACAAGTAAATAGAAGCAGGTACTTATATTCAGGTATTAAGTAGGGGCATTTCAAATGTATTGAGTAATAAATCTTAAGTAACGAAAATGTAATGTTCTTTAAGTAGTACTTAAGTTTTTTTTTACTTAAGTATTGCCCAGCTCTACTAAAAGGCAAAGAAAATATCCACAAAGTATCAAGCTTTTAATAATTAAACTGCATAATACTTATCTAAAATCTTCCTATTGATCCAATCAATAGTTTGCCGCTGAAAATGCTGTTCAGGAGTTGACCCACATATGTTTAGACTGTGGTTTATCCTCCTTCGTAACTTATTCCTTCACAATAAACTTAAACAAATAACAAAAAAAGCTCCACAAAATATACCACAGCACACTAACTTCTCACTTCTGTATATTATCAATTCATAATGACAACCAGTGACATTACGTCAGCCAGCTGCTTTCGCCTCAATAAAAAATTCAAGCAAACATCGCTAGGGCAACACCAAGAGGCGAAAGAGACATAACTGGTTACAGTGGCTATTTAAAGCCGATGAAATTCAGTAGATGGCATCAATATTTTGGCATAGTTGATCTGTATCAGAGCTAATCTGAGTTATAAAGAATCGTGTTTCCTACCTTTTTCACAGAAGATAATTCTGGTCAGGGATAACCTGAGTTTCCTATTCTTTCTATACAAGCATTTTGCTACCATTCGCCTTGTTTATAGAAGTTAGCTATAAAATTTGCAGATTTATACCTGTAGGCATACCTGAGATATGAAATGAGTATTTAAATACCCAACAGGCTTTAAGAGGAGTCAGTACCAAGATTTGCAAGTTTTATACATTTTTCAATGAGAATTTCTGGTACACTATTTGTAGTAGAATAATGATTTCTATCTTAAATTAAAGGTAACGAAGAAGTAGTAAATAACGTCAGGCAAAATAAAAAAAAATTATTGGAATAGAGATATTACCTCGGAAGCTTGTAAAAAATGGTAAAAATTGAAGTTTTTCAAAGCAAATTCCTGTTATTAGGCATTCCTATTCAATTGGATTCTGAAAGATAAAGCCTAGATCTATCAAGTAACGTCGACTTATTCATTTTTAGTGGCGCTTTTTTTAATTATTTGACTCTAATAGTACTTGTTTTTTCTCCAGATATTTCACCTACGATAAATTACAATAATTCGTTGAAAGTCGTAAATACAAAGCAAAATAGTATATTTAACAATTATGTACAAAAAATTTTATTAGAGTTAATTCTCTTTAGAAATTTTCAATTTATTTGAACTGCAAATATTCATTTTTCGTTTTAAATTGTATAATTTTGTCGAATGTTGAATTTCTGATTTTTACGCTAGATGTCTCTAATGTGATTTGTGGTCTAGGTCTGGACTAATTTTATATGAATTTTCTCACGTTCGGGACATAAACCTACTTATAGTAAAGTTTATTGCCTACACGCTCGCTGATATCTAAATTGAATCTTTTGCTGAGTCTGAATTCTCTCAATTATTTTTACGAACAAACCGAAATTTTTATATTTACTTGACTTTTTCCGCAGTTCAAAATCGTGAATTTTCCAAAAATCAAAAATTGGTATAAAACTTCCTGTGAAAATTGTAATAATAGGTAAATAACGAAAATCTTTTTGGACTAGTTAGCCTTTAGTGTTGAATAAAAAAAAATACCACGATCGCATCAATCCGTGGGTCTCTGGAGATAATTTACATGCTATCCTTTGCACCTTATCAAAGGTTCTTCTAGTTGTTGCCCGCAATGTTTTAGACAAAATGCTTCAAGATGTTTCAATTTTGTAATGACAACTGTCAAATCCATTTCCCGTTATTAGAAAAGCTCGGAATAAAGTGAAAGAAAGTGGGGTGTAGCTATAGTTCATTTCACTCTTTTTCATTGCTTTAATCTTGCAATCTTTGTGACGTAAATTTATTCAGAACACATTAAAAATGGATGTCACAACTTTACAGGGTTGGCCATAAATAAATTAAGTATTTACAAATTCAATTAAAATTTCGTTAATTAGATATTTTTAGGTATCAGTCTTTTTTTTTTAACAATATATGCAGACATGGAAAATGTCTTTTTGTAACAGTACAATAATCCAACGATATATACAGTCCTTATTACAATCATTAATGTAAAAATATATTTAATTTTTATATCACTATATTATTTATGATCCTGTGTTAAATTTTTTTATAATTTTTTATAATTGCACAAAATATTGCTATAATTTTTTTAGACATAATGGTTTTTAAGTTTTCTCGTTTTGTCATTTTTATTGAAAGGAATATTGCCCATTTGAAGGTCTGGCCCTCCGGCGCTTTCACTAAATTATTTGCACCTTCAGTGCGCCAACCTAGAAATACAGTTAATATAAGCAACTTATTCTAAAAAAACTGAAGTCGTTTTCCCTTTACTATCAAAATGTAAGGGGGATTCGGACAAAATCCGCACATATCTTCAAACCATCTGTTGCAACTTGTTTTGATATAGTTGGCTTCACTGAAACTTCGCTTCATCATGGCTTTCGTGATGCCGAAATCTTAGACAATTCTTCCCAGATTTTTAGGAAAGATAGACATACGAATTCTGAGGCTCGTGGCGGCTGCTGAATCCACGCATGCAAAACAATTTTAATTGCAGCCAAATTGAGGTTCCAAGTTTTCCAACAATCTTGACACTGAATTTATAGTTCTTAAGCCGTACCTTTTAAAACAAGACTTATACATACTATGTTGCTATATTCCTCCAGACTCCATAAACATTTTTGATGACAAAGGTCAAAATATTTACGACCTACTAACTTCAACATCTAATTTTATTCACGGCAAGATGTAACCTCTTGACACTACTACTTATTGGTGATTTTAACTTCCCTAATATACAGTGGGTACTAAATGAAGATGACAATGACTATCTTGCCCTCAAAAACCTGTCAACAAATGAACCGCTTTTCCTGGACACTATGTCATCTCTTGGTCTCAGCCAAATCAGTAATGTAAAGAACGTCTTGGGTAGGCAGTTGAGCTGGTTTTCTGTACTGATGCGGGTAACATATTAGTCGAACCTAACCCAGTTATAATGTCTACTCTTGACTAATATCACCCCTCTCTACTAATTTCGTATTGCGTTAATCTGAAAACATTACTAATTGTGAACCGCTTTTCCTGGACACTATGTCATCTCTTGGTCTCAGCCAAATCAGTAATGTAAAGAACGTCTTGGGTAGGCAGTTGAGCTGGTTTTCTGTACTGATGCGGGTAACATATTAGTCGAACCTAACCCAGTTATAATGTCTACTCTTGACTAATATCACCCCTCTCTACTAATTTCGTATTGCGTTAATCTGAAAACATTACTAATTGTGAGGAAACACAATACTTCTTCAATTTTAGAAAGGCTAACTTTTCGGAACTTTCCAGTAGACTTACCTCTATATAAAATCACCAATGCCTCGACGGAAGCCTTCAATTTTTTTTAGAAATTAACTGGAAATTTTTTCTTAGAGTTTATACGTATTTTTGGGGGCCGACAATAATTTTTATGAGCGCAGACGCGTAGAAGTGCAATAATAATGTTTTTGTTTTTTTTTTAGAAATTTACAGAAAATGTTTCGGTAGAATTTTTATTCACTTTGGTGACGGATTGGAGTTATTTTCAGATACAATACTTTCATTTGTGCCTTTGTCGGCTTCCAGTTGCCAATAAGCATTAATTTTTCTGTCTTTGTCAGCCTCCAATAATGCATAAAACTTCTAAGGAACAAATTTTCAGTAAATTTTTACGAAAGAATTGAGGCCTTCCTACAACGTCGATTTTATATTCGCGCAAGACGTTGCAAATATTTTGAAGTGACTCGCAACTTCTGACTTCTGGTTTTCAATTTTCGTATTCGATTCGTTATCTGTATATTTACTTTATTTGTGTAAAAAGTGAATCATTTATTCATTTTAATTCTCAAAAGCTTCTCGTGGCATCACCACTATCCAGTAGTCTAATCAAATACTCGGATTCGTTTATATGTATGTAATTTTGAATACTACTTTGTGCGTAATATATTTGTAGGCATTGATAATTCTATTAGAACGAAAGCTAATGCTACTACTACATTGTTAAATTTTTGGAAGCTCGGAATTGAAAGCTTCATTGTCTGCCATTCAGTCTAAATGACATGCTTGAAGGAATATAAAATGCCAACAACTATATTTATGTTGAGGACGTTCAGGGCTATTTGGCTTGTCGAAGACTGTGCGGCTCAAATGAACTGCGCGGCTTGTTAACAAATAACTGCACGAGGTTTCTTGATAAGAAGCTTAAATTAAATCCAGACAAGTCACAGTAAATCACTTTTTCCTTGGGTACTGTTGACTATTTATAACTTTCATCTATTATTTCAAATTTTTCTCTTCATAGATAAAGTCGATAGCATACAGGTGTCACCTTAAAATTTAATATGACATGTAGCGATCCTGTTAATTCTACCCTATCAAATCTTTGTGACACCCTCCATTGCCTTTGTTTGCTAGAATGCTTTCCGATAAGATACTCTGTCATCTGATTAAAAGTCTAATATTACAGTACTTCATAGATGGTTTGTTTGCCGGTGCTAGATTCAGTGTTATAGAAAATTGCATGTTGCGGAAATTCGATCATTTGCCTCAAAATCGATTCGGTCATATGTAAACTAACAACTTACTAGATATGTTTTAGCCTGTTTACCAGAGAATCAAATTTTATGTTTTAAATATATCAGAGATTATATGAACTGTTAATTTCACATTTTCAACCCTCTGTATTCGATAAATCTTATATTGTTCAACTTACACGTATGTGGAATTCTTTACCACAAAATATCTAGAAAGGTTCTTGTTATTAATATTTGTGGAGGGGAGTGACAATCCATATAGAATGCCTCGACATATAAGATCTTTTGCGATATTACCCATAAGTAGGGTTACCAGGGCCCTAATGCTCTGATGTCACACGTGAAACTGCCCATGATGATTTATTATTATAATTTGTATCGAAACTCTGTTGAAGAGGCAGAGCGCTACCGTACTTATTATTGGATGGCTTAGAAGCCGCTGTTTTTATAAGATATGCCTTGGAATTATTAAATGGCATAATATGCCAGAGTTCCTCCTATGGCAGGTACTGATTAAATCAGTACAAGTGGTAACGCTACCCATAAGGTCTCTAGGGGACTGTCTTTTCTAGATGACTTATGCCGCCCAGAGCTTCACAGGACGTGTTCAGCGGTCTCATCGTCTTCCGTACAAAAGCGATATGTTACATCATCATCCTTACCCATATTTTTAAGATGATATCTAAGTGGGAAATGCCTAGTAAATAGGTTCGTTATGAGCCTTAATTCCTTTCCACTGACGTGAGGAATACTTTTGTCCTGTATTTCGAGTACTTGAGGAACTTACTCCAAACTCCAAAAATAGGCTTAGATTATGTACGACTATAAAGGGCCGAAGTTCTGCCAAAAAGCATGCGGCATATCCATATTGCCACTGTGGCTTCCCAAGTACTTCTTTTAAGTAGAAATTTTAGACTGGTCTACTATCTAGAGTAATGCCTAGATACTTGACCTGACTATTCCCTCAAGAGATGGGGCATATGGTGCCTGTAAATAAAGCTTTCTTTTTTAATGAATGGAACGATTTCAATCTTGCCAAGAACGGCATGAAGTCCCATTGTTTGTCGCCAGCTTCCCATGAGTTAGCAATAAGGTATATAAGGAGGAAAAATGTTTCTACAAATTTTTACTTCATGTTGGTCGTTAAAAAACTCCTAAATGTCGTAGGTTTGTTGAAAGCACAAAAGGTAAGACGGTATTAACGAAAACTACCCCCATCGCCCTCCGTTCCTTACATAATTATATTCTTTTGATAATCTCGACGCAATTTTCGTCTTTTGTGCCGTGTCATATGTGTTAATATTCCATTTAGAAGGATTTCCTAAGGCATCTTAAGCATCTCCATTTATATGCACAACTCAAAGGAAATTTTCATTTATTTCACTATATTACATGAATTCACCTATTAACATTTTGTGAGTATTAAGAAACTTTCAAATATACAAACTTACCTACACAACTGGAACTTTTTCGTCTCTTTTATTGATTTTTTTAGCCTTTCAACGAGTTCAATCCACTTGTCCTACTTTGAAATGTCAGATCGAGTGTGCAAATTATTTAAAGCAACTAAGAGGCTTATACTTATTGGAAATCCTGAAATTTCGTTGTAATTTTCGAATAGGTATACGTTTTATTGGTATATGTATGAGAGCCTTAACACGACGCAATTGATATAATTTTCTTAGAGGAGAACATATTAAAATCCAATCTCTGAAGGATTTAAAGAAATTTTTGAAAATTTCTTTTACACATTCATTTTTTTTGTCACCGACTTATTCATTGAAAGGGGTTCATTTACGCATTTTTAAATGAAGTTCGAAGAAGGTTTTTTTTTCTGTGATATGTACCTAATGTAACGCAAAATGTAATAAAGTTATGCAGTTCATTAAAGCTCTCATATGAAAATATATGAAATGATTTGAAAATATCATTTAGTGCCTGTGAATATTACAAAAAAGAAAGTGTTTGTACGAAAAGTATTAATGTTTTACGTTGTTGTTGTATTGTGGTACATCTCATGAGAAAAAACTCTTGAAGAACTATGGAGCCAGAAAGAAATATGGCAGATAGTAGTAAACTGGCCTCCTTCGTTCATATTCCGGCTTTTAAAGCAGTTTAAATTGTGATTGTGACCACAGAAGGCACACGAAGTTTATTTTATTTTCGTAATTCACTCTCTTTGTTAGCCTGAATCTACTACATAGAGCATTTCCAGCTGGATATGCCGTGAGTTCAGTCCACTGACATGTATATAAATGGACTGCTCCTTGAACCAAAAATGCATTGAAGCATATGGCACTACTTTCATATTCCTGTCTCTTTCCGTGAGAACATACGATTGGGAACGAGAAATTGCTTGAAATTCAGCGTTATTTCCAGAGCTGGCAACATGGTAATCAAAACTTTCTTACCAAAACAGTCTTGTGAAAAACACTTCCTTCGGCTCATAATTAAAATTTAGCGATACAAATAGTCCCAAATACTTTTTTGGTAAATTCGGTAAATCCCACTGATATACATATGAAGTAAATTCCAAAATAATTTAAATATAGCGCCAGTTTACTGCAGTTGGTAGCATTGAAAGCAGAGCATACCTTCTGAAATCAAAACTGGTGCCACATGAAACAGGACATCAGTCAGTCCATTTATATACATGTCAGTGGCTCAGCTGCACGCAGAATGTCACATAATGTCACATTTTGACACACCATGTCGTTCAGGCGACCTAAGCGCTGTCCTGTCCTCAACACATCGGTGTGCACATTTCTACGCTACGGTCTGTTAGCGTAGTGTATCGGTGCGCTTAAAAGTTTTGACGTTTAGTGCAGTTTTATTCTTAAACAACTTTCAAAATTGACATTTTGAATCGAAGTGCACACCAATCGTTCAGTTGCTATCCCTACTTTTTTAATCACTTGTTGTGCACACTGATGTACTGAAAAACACATCGGTGCACTAAATTTTTTGTTTTAACACATAGAAATAATACTGATAGATCAAAATGATTTGGACACCTTAACACTAATATTAAACTTATTTTGATTTTTTTTTATGCCCTTCGTCTGTCTATCTATCCATTTTACAATATGCATATACTTAGAGGGATGAAATTTCTCGCACGGCCACTTAAAAAAAAGTATAGATTTAAGTTTAAAAATTGGCCACAAATGGGGTAAATCGTTGTTAGGGTTGCCATACACAAATTTCGTTTTTTATTATATATTAGGACACTGCCTGAAAACGCGTTCACATAGAAATTTATAATTTTGTACAAGGAGCTTTCATATAAATATTAAATATAATTTCAAATATAGAATAAATCGGGAAACTCCTTCTTGGTGTTGCCATACAAAAATTTGGGATTTTTATGTATATTCTGAAAACGATCACTGCCAGATGTTTTTATTGTACAACAAAATTCTACAGAATATAAAATTCTGTAAAATTGCTTCTAGCTATTTTTACTGTCCAACGAAACATTCTAGAAATATATGCGAAAAAGCACTTTAACAATTATATTTGTACACAAATCTGGTATTGGAAAAATTCTGGCTTTTGTCTTTGTTTTACTTAAAAATTAAGATTTTTTTAATTTTCTAGTAGGACTGACCGCCTTTTGGCGGGCAACACCCACTGACATATATAACATGGACTGTCTGATTTTCTATTTCATATGGGTGAACTTTTGTTGGCAGGGTGTGACAATTATCTTAATTTCAAGTCTTACTTTCGTTTTAATATTCATATTAAAAGTTCAGCAAATTACAGCTGAATTCGAAATTATTTCTATTCTTGGAAGCTTATCTTCTACAACATCAAATATTTTTTAAACTTGAGTTTTAAAGAAATAAATTTACGCAATTTTTTTCTGCCTGTCCCTAAAAGTAGGTATAGGGGACAGAGAAAGAATTACAAATACTGCATTGCCATCTATTTCTATTCTATATATTCATTTGGAAAACCACTGAACTGAAACTGGACTATGGTGGATTTTGTATAGAACTTATTATTTATAGTTCAGCGAAAAAAAGTAGTTAAACCAAAAAGAGAGAACTATAGAAAAATGATCCCATAATAATGTCAAATAATGTAAGCAATTTTTGTAGCGTCAGCAGTCCATTGTTTATATGTCAGTGGCAACACGTCGATCTTCTTATACACATACTAATGTAATTTTTTTGGTTTGTTTAGCATACTGTGACGACTTTTATCGTGCGTATATGTACACGCTGATATCAGTATGATTGTTTCGTACTATTCGTTTGACATTTGTCATCATTTCATGTAAATTTTCAATGCAAGCAGTTGAAAAATTGTCCTGCTAGAGGGTTAAACGTAACATTTCTCTCTTTTGCCGTTGAGTTGCAGTGTTTTGTTTAAGGAATGTAAGCAAGAATCAAGATGTTGCGCCTCATCAATCTAACATAGGTCAAGTAGCCTGAGAGGGAGCTTAAGATAAACTGTGTAAGTGTATATGGTGTGGAGAGTGCCTATTTCGAAAGCCTGTACTACATAAATTGAATCTGAAAAGTACTTACCCATCAAATTTATTTTTCCGTCCTGAAAGTATTAATTAAAAGTTATTTCCACGACAAGTATACAAAATTAATTAATTTAGAACAAATTATGATGATTCAAGTGTTGGTATATACATTTTTTCATAAAAACACACCCAAAAATCATAAATTACTATCACTTTGAATAGAATGCATTAAATGCAAAAGTGCCTACTGTATACTTTGCCGATTAACCTGAGAATTGCCTTCAATAATTTTTGACGTGGAGTATCGATAGGTCGTTCTTTCACATAAAAACTCATGTTTCGCTTATTGAAACATCTCATAACGTAAAATATTGAGGGTAGCGATAAAATTAAATTATATGCATAAATTGCTAACGTTTCTCAATATAATAATTGCAAATATTTATGTTTCTTTAGGCAGTACTAATGTTATTTCAATGATTTTATAGGACAGACTTATGTTGGTATTCCGGAGAATATTTCATTACAATTGATTGGTACACTACTCAGCAGTACATACATCAGTTAATATTACGCACCAAAGTTATAAAATTACATATACCAATGTGTAAATCTACCTAAGTCTTATTAACGTGCCTAAAAAAGCAGAGCACCAAGATCAACGAGCATATGCTTGCCATCACAATTAAAGGCAGCAATTTTCTTACCGAAGTTGAGCTACTCGGTTGTGACAAAAGGATATTAGTCCTCCTGTTGTTTTTGAATTTGAATTCTAAGATATTTCAAAAAAATTGGATAATTTCAACGAAATTGCCAAAATTCATGGAAACTAGAATTGTTGTAACCATTTACATAAGTAATCTAATTGGGAAGAACATTTAAATGTAATACAATAAAAAATATTATTAGGTAATTCGAAATCATTGCGCAAATTACCTAGAAATATTGTAAGGTTTGGTATTAACGAATTATTGAAAACCTTGTTACAGAAGTGAAAAACAAAGTCAACAAAAATGTTGTTCGTGCTTTAAATACTTGTTGATTGTATAGCCAGTATTGATCTATTTCTAGAGTTATTCCTCCTATGGTAGAAATGGTCAGTTCCATTATGTAAAAATTATGGTAAGTAGGAACTAAGCCATTAGGACCCAGCGAACACAACAACCACAATAGATTAATTATGTCCTACCCTAAATGGATTAGGCTAAATCCAACTTCGTTAAGAGCTCGATTATTGGCTTGGAGGCAAGATTATTTGGAATGATAAATGCTTCTGCTATGATTTGCAACTTTAAAGCTGCAAGGAAGGGACAATTGCATATTATATGCTTCAAGCCTTCGCCATCCTCTTTCCACTGTGTCGATTCAATTTGCTGTTGGATTTGCCTATCTTCTTGAGAAAATATGGGAAAAAACTATATGCATAGTAACTGAATTAATAAACTACCTAAGTGTGATTATCTGCTAAGCCCTGTTAGCTTGTGCATATGAAGGGAAGAGTGACTGAACAATTTTTTCGCTTGCCTCATACCTGGCCCACTTGGCCCCAAAGGAAATCCAGTTGCTTATCTTTCTAATTTTGTAGTTTTCACTTTTTGGTGGGCCTAATGCTTGTATACGGACTGTCAACTTCGGATGTATCTAGACCCGGGGAACTAGAAAGGGGTTATATTTTAACGGAACCAGTTCCAAAGATATTTAAATTCTTGAAAAATCTTTAGGAAAATAAAAAAAAAAGATATATATTCTCGTAGTTTACGTGAAATAACTTTAATTCGTATATGGCAACCTTATCAAACAGTTTCCCCATTTCGCCCATTTTTTGAATATCCATCTGAAATAAGGATATCTGTTTTCAATCAGTACCAAATATACATGCGCAATCGTAATTTTTGTATGGCAATCCAACGAAGGAATATTGCTTGATTTTGGTTATTTTCGAAATTAAATCAAAAATAGTTGTACAAAATTTGAAATATCTTCATCAAAGCATTTTCATAAAGTGCACAAACTTATAGTGAGAAATAGAAATTTTGATGTGGTGACAAGACAAATTTTTTACTCGATTTCATAAATATTTGAAATTAGTTCTGCAATTTTTATGAAAATGGCGTTTATGAAATTTTTAGCTCTTTATACAGTGTGCCTCATATGTGGCCTGTTACCTGAAGGCTATGGATAGATCATGTTTAGACAAGCAAAAAATTGCGTGGTGGGGGCTATGCCTAAAAATATTTGGGTATGTTTATATATGATATATATATATATGATCACCCTGTTACTTCTGAACGTTACACCCTATGATGGTGATTCAAAATTTGTAAAATCGTTCGTTGTTTTCAATGGTCCCCTGCTCCTCTCTGTTTTGAAGTTATGACTAAACCAAATTAAAATTTTGGAATTTTAACTCGTTCTTTTTGATTATTAACTACTATTTTTATCAAAAAACACGTCATCAACATTAATTTTTCATACTGGATTTAAGAAGCACAAAAGCTTCTCCTTAAAATGACCTACAAAGCTTTGTATCCTAAAAGTAACCTTTTCTGCGGTTTTTGCACGTTTTCTTAAGCATGTCCAGCGAAAAAGTTCGATAAATGCTAAAAAGTCGAGAATTATATTTTGAGAATTAGATTTTTAAGCAATTTTCGCTAGATATGTTCCAGAAAAACATCATCATACGGTGTAACGTTTAGAAGTATTATTATTCCGGAAACCGTTAGAATCCCCACAATACAACTTTTCTAAACATGGCCTATCCATATCCTTGGGATCAGAGAAAACACATACGGGACATATGACTATCAGAACCAGCTTAACACAAGCTCCGTGCATGGACACGTTTAATAAATAAACGGTCAACAATACATGCGTTTCATCACTTAGTCGGTGTTAGTATTAGTATGTTACACTAAACATAGACCAAACACCAGAAGAAATGTCATGCAATGCGACATAGAACTAAAAGATAAAAAACCAAATTAAATCTAACAGAAGATTAAATATTATATAGACGTTTCTTTAAGACATGCTTAGAGTCCTCAACAACAAAAGAATCATCCAAATTATTAACAGTAATGCACATGCGATTAATAGGTTCATACATGCCAAAGTTAGACCTTGAGGAGTTGGCATGCAACAGAGGAAGCCTTCTCAAATTGTGTCTATTATCACGGTAAGAGATTTTGTCAAGTAACAACGGGGAATCAACATTCGCGTTTAACAATTGGTGAACAAAAGTTACGTCGACAACCATGCGACGTTTCTCAAACGAATACAGATTGAATAGCTGCTAGCGATCCTCATAGGGTGGAAGAATCAATGAGTTATTCCAGGGTAGGTCCCTAAGAGCAAAGCGCAGGAAATTTCGCTGAACAGACTCGATACGGACGATGTGTGTACCGTAAAAAGGAGACCAGACCTGGCTAGCGTATTCAAGAAGTGGTCGCACAAAGCAAGTATATAAACGTAATGTTATGGAGGGATTCGAGAGCTCCCGGGACCAACGTTTTATAAAGCCAAGCATAGAACTACTCTTAGATACCATGTGGTTTATGTGGGAGTTAAAATTCAATCTATGGTCACATTTGACACCCAAGTCACGTCACAGACAAAACTAACACGGCGAATCGAGGAATCCGAGAACCCATAGACATAAGAGATAGGATTAAGATTTCTGTGGAAAGTCATCAGCTCACATTTGTCGATATTGAGTACAAAATTATTGCTTTTGCACCAATCGCAAAATTTGTGGAGGTCACCCTGTATAAGTTGGCAATCATTAAAAGATTTAATCTGAGCGAAAAGTTTAATGTCATCAGCATAAATTAAGACTTTGTAGTGCTTCACTATGGGACAATGTCGTAAATAGATAGAAGAAATAGAAACGGGCCCAAATGACTCCCTTGAGGTACGCCAGACGAAGCTTTCAAGACTCTAGAGATGGAGTGGCGGAAATAAATATGGTATGTTCTGTTATGTAGATATGACTCCGTCCATTTTAGGAACGTTGTGGGAAACCCATACTTTTCCATTTTAAACACTATCACGGAGTGAGATAGTTTGTCGAAGACTTTACTAAAGTCTGTATAAATACAATCTGTCTGGTAGCCTTTTTCAAACCCCTGAATGGTATCAGAGACAAATTCCAATAAGTTAGTGGTTGTAGATCTGCCCGAAATAAACCCATGTTGGTTTGAAGAGAGCCAATTCTTGCAGGAAATTGATAACGGTGAGTAGACGATCGATTCGAATAACTTTTCCATGCAAGATAACTTTGCAATAGGCCTATAGTTAGAGATATCTTTTTTACTTCCTTTTTTGTAGACAGGTATGATAAAAGAATTTTTCCATAGCTGAGGAAAACAACCACCATCAAGCGATTTTTGGAAAATAATTCTCAGTGGGGTTGCCAGGGAGAGACAACATGACTTAAAAAAGGTTGGAGGTATCCCATCAGGACCCGTTGTAAAGTCATTTGGAAGCCCATTAATATGATCAAGTATATCCTCTTCTGAAATTGGAGGTATAGTGAGTGAAACGTTATGAGAGTCGTTCATATGACTGAAATTGCTACTTTGAAGTTGAAAATTTGACGAGACAAAGGCATTGTCAAAAACAGAAGCAAACATATCGCAAATGTTAGACGAAGCATCACACTAGCAGAATCCTTGTACCTCATGGTATTGGGATAGTTATCCATTTTTTTCTTCATGTTAATAAACTTAAAGAAGTTACGTGGGTCACTAAATAATTTCGCACGCATACTTTGAATATACTCGTTATAGAGTGAAGAGGAAAGTTCTTTGAACTTATTATAGGTTGTGAGGAAACTGTTGCGACTTATAATGCCTTTGTCAATTACATAACTTTTCCACAATTTATTGTTTCCATTTTAAGACGTTTAGTTCTTTATTGAACTTTGGAGGAGATGTTTTAGAGGATCTCTGGCGCTCGCGGGGAACGTGAGAGGAAAATAAATCGAAAAGGATTATGTAAAATTTATAGACGTCTTCTTCAACACTATTGCATGACAGTAATGTGTTGAAGTCAGTAAAAGTAAGTCTACTGGAAAGTTCTTAAGTTTGTAAGTTTCTAAGTTTTCTAAAATTGAAGAAATATTTTGTTTCGTCACAATTAGTAATGTTTTCGGTTTCAACGCAATATGAAATTAGTAGAGAGGGGTGATATTAGTCAAGAGTAGACATTATAACTGGGTTAGGTTCGACTAATATATTACCCAGCACAGAAAACCAGCTCCAACTGCCTACCCATGTCGTTCTTTACATTACTGATTTTGCTGAGACCAAGAGATGAAATAGTGTCGAGGAAAAGTGATTCTCTTATTATCAAGTTATTAAGTGGGAGATAGTTTTCGTCATCATCGGTTAATACCCATTGTATATTGGGTAAGTTAAAGTCACCTATAAGTAGTAATTCGTCAAGAGGCTCCATTTTACCATGGATAAAATTAGAAGTTGAAATGAGCAGGTCGTATAAATTTTGACCATTGCCATCAACAATATTTATAGAATCTGGAGGAATATAACAACGAAGTATGTATATGTCGTGTCTTAAGAGAGACAGCTTAAGAACTATAAGTTCGGTGTCAAGAGAGTTGGAAAAACTGGGAACCATAATTTGGGTGCAATTGAAATGGTTTTTACATGCGAGGAGTATGCCACCGCCGCGAGCTTCACAGTCAATATATCTATCTTTCCTAAGTAAGAATTGGTAAGAATTGTCTAAGATTTCGGCATCGCGAAAGCCATGATGCATCCAAGTTTCAGTGAAAGTAACTATATCGAAACAAGTTGCAACAGAGGATTTAAATATTTGTGCAGTTTTTGTCCGAATTCGCTTTATATTTTGATAGTAAAGGGATAGCGACTTCAGTTTTTTGGAGTAACATTGCTTATTTTGGATGTATTTCTGGGATGGGGTTCAGAAGGCACAAATAATTTAGTAAAAGCTCCGGAGGGCCAAAATAAGGGATCCAATAACCGGTCCCGCACATCCGCTGGATCAGTTAGGACAAAGGATGCAACCGGTTTAGAGCATTTACTAATCTTACGACACGAAATATTCTCCGTTGCAACATTTCTGGACGTTAGATATTTCAATATGTCCTCACACTACGTTTCAGGAGAGAAACGAGTGACGAAAATGTTCGAAGGTTTTGGTACTGTTCTCAAAGAGGGACCAATACCATTTCCAAAGGAGGGCACCGGTGAAGCAACATTCACATCTGTGGAATTAGATGCAAATGCAAGAGAGAATTGACCCAAAGCATTACCTGAGGCTACATCAGTCGAGGCACTCGGACTAATATTGGGAGCGGGAAGGTGCAAATTAGGACGTTTCCTATGGCGCGACTGGCGCTTGCGACGAGGCTTAGAAGCAGGTAGAATAGGTGGCACATCAGTTTCTCTATTGGTACCAGAAGTCCTTTTATCGGAGGCTGTATTCATTAACAATTCAGCATTATTATCATTAACGTTATTAAGAGAGGTAGATGGCGAGTTATCATTAAACACATTGATATCGTTGAGGTGCGAAACCGGCAAGTTACCAATAGTCTCATTATTTGGAGTAAGCACTGCATTGAGTTCACTGCGTAAATCAGAGCAGCAAGTGGTGGGAGGCGGTAGATTATAATGGGTAGCTGGCCGCGCCTTTATTTCATCAGCTATATCTCCAATTAAAATTTTTGCAACAGATACCTCATCAGCAAGCTTTACAAGAATGGAATTGTACTCAGATTTTGAAGCTGTATCCTGAACTATGTTTTCAAACGAATAGGGAATATCGTTGATATATATTTTTAAATCCAACAGATGATTCTTTAGTGACGACGAGATCGCCTCATAATGTTTCGAATGTGTAGTGCAAACTGAAACTTTCGTATGGCACCCCAGGAGAAGTTGCCCAATTTCCAAAAATATTTTGAAACCAACATTTTTGTATGACAATCCTACGAAAGGAGTTGCAAGTTCTCTCCATTTCGGACTTAGATCTGCAATTGTTTTTTTTTAATCAATGTAATCGCGAGTTATCGTGCAGACGTATAAATAAACAGAGAGATGAATAGAAGTACTATACCTACAGGACATTATTCCTACGTTGTACAACATTTAATCTTATCTCTTGGCTTTTGGCGTAAAATAGAATGATTGAAAGTTTTTTCTTTAAAACGAATCTATAGCGAGAAATTTAGTGTTTTGCGACAACTGCAAAATGTGTGGAATGTAATTGGATTACAAGTGACGTGTCGACGACATTCGTCTGCATTACTAACATTTTGCATCTGTAACTATGGTTGTATGCAAAACGTGTTCGCAGCTTCGCAGCTTCTTGAAACAGTGTCAAAACTGATATGAATTCTGATTTCTAACTGCTATGAAATGTGTAAATGCTCTTGGAAGTTATCGCACCTGACTGTAGAGATTCACTAAACCAGCTAGAATAAGAAAATTCACCTATTGAAATGGCAGCTCACTTGTTAGTTACATTACTTTTTTTTCATCGAGATATGGTAATCTGGGGTCTTATTAAAGTACTGTTTGAAGCCAACTTAAAGTAATGTTTGAATTTTATAAAAACAAGATTCACAGCGGGGGTAAATATTAGGTGAAAGGTGTAAAATCGAAAGACAAGCTAACTTTTATAAAATTAATAATATCGTTATGATTCTCTGTGTCTCTGAGTATATCGTTTGTACTGCCCGTAGTCAGAACGTACACGCAAATTTGAGTTAAGTGACACTGAAATGAATGCACTGATAATTTTGGATTTAAAGCAGTGGTTTATCCCTTCAACACTGTACACTTCCTTATAACTATCACTAAAGTTATCACAATTATTTTCTACAATTTCCCAATGGTTGAAGTAGAAAGGAATTATACACAAGTGATTGGGTCAGAGATTTAAACACATTCGAAGACACACTTATTCACACAGATTTTTAATGCACGATTTCCAAAAATAGTTGTATTGGGACAAAACTCAACATATATATGTTCGGGTCAGAGAAAATACTTATTGGCAAACAATTGTTTATAAGATCGCTAAGAAAGCAATATATAAAATAAATATAGAGTTAGTTGAATCGTTTTAGTTGATAAATATGCACACGTAGTGTATAGCGAATAGATATATATATATATATATGAGTAAATTTATTATAGAATAGATATATGAATAAATAATAAAATGTTACAAGTGACTGGTACTCACCGACCCAAACTTGGCACTTAAGATGGTTGACTTCAAGCTAATGTTAAGACCCTTTGTTTTAATCGTTGATTAAAACAATTCTTTATTTCTGTTAAAGGCAGAAATAAAATGTTAATGTTAGTAATTATTATTTCAGTCAGCTCCCGAAATAATATTCTTTAAGTCAGTCAATGCCCGGCTTAAAGTGTTATCTTAACTTCAGTCAACTCCCGAAGTAAGAATTTTATTTTAGTCAACTCCCAAAATAAAATGTGTGTTAGTAATGATTATTTCAGTCAGCTCCCGAAATAATATTCTTTAAGTCAGTCAATACCCGGCTTAAAGTGTTATCTTAACTTCAGTCAACTCCCGAAGTAAGACTTTTATTTTAGTCAACTCCCAAAATAAAATGTGTGTTAGTAATTATTATTTCAGTCAGCTCCCGAAATAATATTCTTTAAGTCAGTCAATACCCGGCTTAAAGTGTTATCTTAACTTCAGTCAACTCCCGAAGTAAGACTTTTATTTTAGTCAACTCCCAAAATAAAATGTATGTTAGTAATTATTATTTCAGTCAGCTCCCGAAATAATGTGATTTGTTAATAAGAATTTTATATCAGTCGATACCCGATATAAAATGTTAGTCCCTACCTAGTCAACCTATCCCAAACGATGCCAAGTGCAAAAAGAGATCGAGATCAGTCAGCTTGTCGTTTATATAGCCCTTGCTTGCACACGACACCACTGATAGAGTAGCAGCGGCGCATGATTGCAAGAATTGGCAGTGCAGCTGTGATCTTACGGTACTAGCGATAAAATTTGCCTAGCAACGAACAAAAATGCATAGCAACAAGAAACTTAGAGCTTCACATGCTGCTGTGTTAAATTAAATTATATTTGCAAAAAATAATCTCTCTACCACGTAGCGAACAAATTCCCGTTGGATATTACTTGTAATGATGATAATGATAGAATTGCAAATTGATCGGCTTGATCTGATTATATATGTGCAATAAGTTGCATATTAAATGACAACACATGCTTTTGTTAAATACTATACCAAATTTAAGCAAATTGCAATTAGATTACATACATTAAATGGAATTATTTTATTTTCAGAATTTAATTTTTTAGTACGTTTGTTTTTATTTTTTTTTTTTTTTAGAATATTCCTTTTTCAGGAATTATTTTTAGCATGAATCGAAGCTGGTTCGAACATACTGCCCCCTGTTGAAAGGCTGTAGATGCCTTTCAAGAAATTAACTGTATTCACATCTTGAGAAAGAAAAGAAACCTTTGAACCTACTAAATACGAAAAGGTGATGGCAACGTAAGACCTGAAGTGGATCGGGGCTACGATATACCTGTAAAATGTCTAATTTGCAGGAGTAAACATACCCCATTTAACAAAAGGACGAATACGTAAACCAATGATAAGAAAAGAAAACACAACTGTATTATTATTTAATAATTTTAATGTCACCATTCGCCAAAAGTCTAACTTTCATCCGTTTACCATCGCTGGTAGAAAGACGCCAGCTCCTTTTTTTCGACCGTTTTAAAGCGGCCATGGAAACTGCAAACTCCTCTTGTGCACCAGTGCAGTTGTCTACAACAATTATTTGGAGATCCTCGTCCGGAAGAATTGTTGAGGTGATGCTTTGGTCACTCAAAATATCTACTTTCGCTGAAGAGACTTGTTCCTGTAAGCAAATGGCTTGTTGAGTGGTTGTTGATGATTCTGGCTTGCTTTCCTTTCCGGAAGGTTCCTCTTCAGGATTCGGGGAGGTGGGGGGTGAATCGTCGATTACTATGGTTGGTATGGGTTCGCTGCTTAAAGTCATCCGATTAAGGCGTTGGCTAACCTTTCCCATAGTTGAACGTCGTTTCAGCTCCTCCAGTTCTTCCGTCAATTTTTGGATTTCCTCTTGTTCTTCGTCGATACTCCGGTTAGGAGATGGTGGTAACAACTTGATTTCTTCCTCTAAGTCCCAGTCCTCATCCGTGGAATTTCCTTCTGATTTATGCTTGGGAGAGAAGGGCTTCTTTACCAGCTCTCGTTCTAAATTCCACGCTTCCTCAAGCTCCTTTTCCCGGGTTCGTCCTGGTGTGATGGGTAACTCGTTCTCAAAATTGTTCTCTTGTGACGATGTGGTCATGTTGGAATAGTTGATTCTAGACTGGTAAATAATCTAATTGCATGATCGTATTTATACGAACATAACGGGAATTTCTGTTAATTCTTGCCTATATTGGTTGGCTGTAGCACCAGACTTTGTAACAGACAAAAAAAAATGTAACGGTCGGAACAAATAAAATGAATAATTTTAACGCTCCGAAGTGAATATTTTGTTTGAAAAATAACGGTATACCCTTGCATTGCAATTTGATTTCTTCTATGTGGGGACGGTTGTCATAGAGACAGGAAATTACTTTTGAATTTGGCAGGTAAATTAGAAGATAGCGCCTAGCAATGAATGTTTCGATTTGCACCTAACGGGACATGAATATTTTTATGATAGAATGCAAAAAATACATGAGTAGACATCGCATGGGATTTTTGTTAAAGAATATTGTACTTGATTTTCCCCTTTTTTTGTTGAAATTTAGTTTTATTTTTGATTTAATTTAACTTTCTTGTATCGGTAAGATACATATTTTTGACAATGGTCTTTTTACCAGTCCATTTTTTGTTTTTATAGTAACTACGCGGACATATTCGTCAGCACCTGGATGGAGCTCAGTTATTCGTCCTAATAACCAACGGCATGCTAGCAAATTGGGTTCTTTAATTATGACTAAGTCTCCTATTTTAGGATTTGCTATTGGGGACTGCCATTTGGGTCGATTTTGTAAAGAATTTAAATAATCATTAGACCATTTATGCCAAAACTGTTGTTGCAATAGTTGAAGGTGTTTCCATCGTGTGAGTGAAGAAACATTATTTTCCATCACAGGTTCAGGTGGAAGTAATAAAGATGTACCAATTAAAAAATGTCCGGGGGTTAAAATACTGAGGTCGTCTGGATCTTCTGTGATAGAACACAGAGGCCTAGAATTTAGACAGGCTTCAATTTGTGTCAATACAGTTGCGAATTCTTCAAAGGTCAATGAAGAATTCCCTAAAATTCGCTTTAAATGGAATTTTATTGATTTAACTCCAGCCTCCCACAATCCTCCGAAATGAGGTGCGGAAGGAGGGTTAAAGTGCCAAGAAATACCGTCTTGGGCTACCACTTCTGCCATCTGCTTATTAGCTTGCAATATGGCTGCTTTAAATTCCCTTTGTAGGACTTTATCAGCTCCAACGAAATTAGAGCCACAATCTGAGAAGATATCAGTGCTGAGTCCCCTTCGGCTGGAAAACCGTCGGAACGCTGCCATGAAGGCTGCTGTGGATAGATCGGATACAGCTTCTATATGAATGGCTTTGTTGGCCATGCAAACGAATATGCATATATATCCCTTATAAAAACGATTACATCTGAATTTAGATACCTTTAGATTGAAAGGGCCAGCAAAATCTAAGCCAGTTTGTTGAAAAGGTCTGGTTATATTGACCCGGGGTGAGGGTAGATTACCCATAAGTTGATTTTTGCTGGATGCGGATTGTTTAAAACACACGATGCATTTATGTAATACATGCTTAACGATTTTTCGTCCTTGTGGGATCCAAAATTCACTTCGAATGTTGGACAAAACCAATTGCGGGCCTCCATGCAAAGTTTTCATATGGAAATGTTCAATTATCAAGATTGTTAATTTGCTTTCCTTTGGGAGAATAATTGGATGCTTTTGATTATAGTCAATATTGGCATTTTTCAGTCGTCCTCCTACACGAATTAACCCGTCCTTATCTAAAAAGGGATTAAGAGATAATATTTTGCTTTTAGCTGGAAGTGCATTCCGTGCTTGTAAATATTGGATTTCAATACTGAAAATGGCCTTCTGTGCTAAATTAATGAGCCGAATTTTTGATTGAGACAGTTCTGTAGAATTAAGCATTTTTGGGTCCATTTGTTGTTCTTGAGTTAATTTTATACATGCCTTTCTGCATTTAGTTATGAACCTAATGCAATATGCGAATATACGTAGTAGTTTGGGAAAACTTGAGAATCTCTCGAACAAATCATTGATGTTTGAATGAGTTGTTGTAAGATGAATTGCTCGTCTGTGTTCAGCCTCATTTTGATTAACTAGAATTGGTTTTGCTTTAGGCCAATTTTCTTCACTGCCTTTCAACCAATGAGGTCCATGCCACCATAATTGATGGTCAATCAATGTTGAAGACTTAACTCCTCTTGAATTACAGTCGGCTGGATTGTCAACAGACCTTACATGTTGCCATGCTTGAGTGTTAATTAGGCCTTGAATTTCCGAAATTCTATTAGCCACATATGTCTTATACTTGTTTGGGTGGCTACGTATCCAAGCTAATACAATAGAAGAATCTGTCCAAGCAAATGTAGGAACTTGTTCAAATTGTAGATCTACTTTGACGCGATTTATGAGTCGTGCTAACAATACTGCACCACACAATTCAAGACGTGGAAGTGAAACGGATTTGACGGGCGCCACTTTTGACTTTGCCATAAGTAAGTTAACTTGAACTATTCCTTCTTCATTAACAACTCTAATGTAGACAGCAGCAGAATAGGCTTGATTAGAGGCATCTGAGAAACCATGTATTTGACAAGTGGATAAGTTACTTGTGGTATGTATCCAACGTGGTATCTTGATATTGCCTATATGATGTAATTCTATTTTGAATTCGCGCCACTGCTTATCAATGTGTGCCGGTATTGGTTCATCCCATGAACATCCTGCGAGCCATAAGGCTTGCATCAAAATTTTAGCACTAATTACAATTGGAGATATCCAGCCAAGTGGATCAAAAAGCGTTGCGATTTCTGAGAGAACAGAACGCTTTGTAGAGAGGCAATCAAGTCTCTTTCTGTATTGTAGCGTGAAGTAATCAGATCCTGGATACCAATGAATACCTAAAGTTTTTATAGACTCATCGCTTGCTAATCGCAAAGGAAGTTGAACTTCTCTATCAGTTTCGGGAATCCTTGATAATAGATCCGAGGAATTGCTGACCCATTTTCTCAAATTAAACCCTCCTAAAGATAACAGATTGAGTAGTTGGTCTTGTATTTTGAAAGCTTCTTCCATTGTGTCTGATCCTGTAAGAAGGTCATCAACATAGAAGTCTCGCAACACTATTCTTGCAGCTTCAGGAAATTTGTCGGCTTCATCGAAGGCTAGCTGGTTGAGTGTTTTGATTGCGAGATATGGGGCTGGCGTGGTGCCAAAGGTTACGGTGGTTAATTTGTAATCTTGAATGGGCTCGTTGTGATTATTTCTCCAAACTATTCTTTGATAGTTTTGATCTGGAGCTTGAATCTTTATCATTCTATACATTTTTTCTATGTCAGCCGACATAGCGAATTTATACTTTCGCCATCTGAGAATGATGGAAAAGAGCTCAGACTGCAGTACTGGACCAGTATGCAGCTGTTCGTTTAGACTTTTTCCATTAGTCGTTTTTGCCGAAGCATCAAAGACGACGCGAACCTTTGTGGTGGTACTATCTTTGATAACAGCATGATGAGGAAGATAGTAGCTTTGTTCATTGCCTACTATCTTATTAGCCACTGTCATGTGACCTAGTGTCTTGTATTCATTAATACAAGCTTTGTATTCCTGATAGAGTTCAGGATTTCGTTCTAATTGCCGTTCTAGGCTGTAGAACCTACGTAATGCCATACCACGAGAGTCACCTAGGCTGGGACTTTCTGCGATGAAAGGCAGGCGAACTTCGTAACGGCCATTTGCGTTACGAACATGAGTTTTTTGATAAAACTCTTCACATTCTTGATCTGCTTTAGACAGCTTTCTTCCTGGATTAACTTCTTCAGTTTCCCAAAACTGACGTAAAAGTTTATCCAGTGAAGTGTCGTCGTCGTAATGAGCCTTCGCTGTTAACGCAGATGCTGTTAAGAATGTGGATGTATTTTTTAGCTTTCCGAAAAGTATCCATCCGAGGGTACTGTTTTGGGCAGTTGGTGTTCCTGGAGGACCTTTCCGTAAACCTTCCAAGAGAATTTCGCTGTACACATCTGCTCCTAAGAGCAAGTCAATTTTTCCTGGTTTAAAGAAAAACGGATCGGCAAGTGGTAGCTCATGTATATGACTCCATTCTTTGTTTGGAATGGTGGAAGGGGGTAAAATGTCCGTAATTGTATCCACTATAAGGGCTGTAACTGTGGTTGCCTTAGTTGTGGTTGAATAAGGATAAATGTTCAAAGTAGTTTGTTTTTGAACATTTGTAGTTTCAGTTTTTCCCAGGCCCGTGATTTGAATTTCCACGTTTGTAGTGGATGATTGCAGCTTACGTGCGGCGGCCTGAGTTACAAATGAAACTTGAGAGCCTGAATCTATTAAAGCTCTCAATACCAACATATTTCCCTTTTTTGTAGGAACGTTTAGCAATGCTGTGGCAAGCAGTGCTTGTTTGGTATGATGATTTTTTGCATGAAGGGTGTGAAGAGATTTATTGGATGTGCAAGGTGAATTACAAGGTTGAGCTTCTGATTGCTGCTCCCTTGGCTTGAATTGGGTCGAGGCCCTTGGAGTGGCATTATTCCTGTGAAGTAAAGAATGATGCCTCCTTCCACATCGCTGACATGAAAACTTACTTGTACAAGTTTTCGTAGTGTGCCCCTTTGATAGGCAGTTATTGCATAATTGATTTGATGTGACAATTTTGAATTTATTGTCTACATCAAGTTTTATGAATTTCGGACATTTAAATAGACGGTGCTGCTCTTTGCACAAGGGACATGCTTGGGTAGATGACATAAAATGGGTAGATGCTCTTGGGACTTGAGCATTTTTGATGGCTAGGGACGGTTTGGTATCGACTATGGCTTCTAAAATTCTAAATCTAGATTGTAAAAATATTTTTAAGGATTCGAAGGTGGGAAGTCCTTCTGCTGTATTGACCTCTTGTTCCCATGCACGGTGCGTTTCTGCTGGTAAACATTGTACCACCATATAGATGAGAATTGCATCCCATTGCTTAGTGGAAACTTGCAATGCCTCGAGTTCGAAGATACATTCGGAAGATTTATCTAGCAAGGTTTTGATAGCTTTAGCTGATTCGTGGACTGCTTTAGGTAGATTAAAGAGTGCTTTCAATTGGGCATTTACCAAGACTCGTTTATTATCATACCTTTCAAGCAATATCTTCCATGCGCTGTGATAACTCGAGTTGGTCATAGGAAATTGACGCAATAAGTGCTCTGCTTCTCCAGATACACTTGATTTCAAATAATGCAATTTCTGCACCGAAGATAACGCAGTATTTGTATGCACCAGGGAATTGAACAGATCGTGAAAAGGTCTCCAGGAAGCATAAGAACCTGAGAATTTTGGGATTGTGATGCTAGGTAGTCTCAGAGACGATGAAGTTTCACATTCTAATTTTGGACTTGTTTCAACCTTTATTTCGAATGCATCTAATGCATCCCTAAGAATACCTCGAAAAGTAAAGTATTGACTTTCCACCTTTGAAAATTGATCTTTTGCGAAATAATCGTACTTTTGAAGTTCACTATCTTCCAAAGCCTGCGTGGCTTGAATAATTGTATAGTGATCTTTCTTGTACTCTGACCAAATTTCACTTAGAGCCGTTAATCGCTCAGAAATAAGACCTTTCGTTCGTTTTTCTACATCAGTTTTGGTGTAGTTATTAAACGACTTTTCGAAGATTATTGCAGAAGTGGCTTGGTTGCCCAAAAGTTTTTGAAGTGCAGACATACTTAAAAGATTAAGAAAATAAAACACTAGACCTTAAATCCGGCTCGAAGGACCATAAAATGTACTGCCCGTAGTCAGAACGTACACGCAAATTTGAGTTAAGTGACACTGAAATGAATGCACTGATAATTTTGGATTTAAAGCAGTGGTTTATCCCTTCAACACTGTACACTTCCTTATAACTATCACTAAAGTTATCACAATTATTTTCTACAATTTCCCAATGGTTGAAGTAGAAAGGAATTATACACAAGTGATTGGGTCAGAGATTTAAACACATTCGAAGACACACTTATTCACACAGATTTTTAATGCACGATTTCCAAAAATAGTTGTATTGGGACAAAACTCAACATATATATGTTCGGGTCAGAGAAAATACTTATTGGCAAACAATTGTTTATAAGATCGCTAAGAAAGCAATATATAAAATAAATATAGAGTTAGTTGAATCGTTTTAGTTGATAAATATGCACACGTAGTGTATAGCGAATAGATATATATATATATATATGAGTAAATTTATTATAGAATAGATATATGAATAAATAATAAAATGTTACAAGTGACTGGTACTCACCGACCCAAACTTGGCACTTAAGATGGTTGACTTCAAGCTAATGTTAAGACCCTTTGTTTTAATCGTTGATTAAAACAATTCTTTATTTCTGTTAAAGGCAGAAATAAAATGTTAATGTTAGTAATTATTATTTCAGTCAGCTCCCGAAATAATATTCTTTAAGTCAGTCAATGCCCGGCTTAAAGTGTTATCTTAACTTCAGTCAACTCCCGAAGTAAGAATTTTATTTTAGTCAACTCCCAAAATAAAATGTGTGTTAGTAATGATTATTTCAGTCAGCTCCCGAAATAATATTCTTTAAGTCAGTCAATACCCGGCTTAAAGTGTTATCTTAACTTCAGTCAACTCCCGAAGTAAGAGTTTTATTTTAGTCAACTCCCAAAATAAAATGTGTGTTAGTAATGATTATTTCAGTCAGCTCCCGAAATAATATTCTTTAAGTCAGTCAATACCCGGCTTAAAGTGTTATCTTAACTTCAGTCAACTCCCGAAGTAAGACTTTTATTTTAATCAACTCCCAAAATAAAATGTGTGTTAGTAATTATTATTTCAGTCAGCTCCCGAAATAATATTCTTTAAGTCAGTCAATACCCGGCTTAAAGTGTTATCTTAACTTCAGTCAACTCCCGAAGTAAGACTTTTATTTTAGTCAACTCCCAAAATAAAATGTATGTTAGTAATTATTATTTCAGTCAGCTCCCGAAATAATGTGATTTGTTAATAAGAATTTTATATCAGTCGATACCCGATATAAAATGTTAGTCCCTACCTAGTCAACCTATCCCAAACGATGCCAAGTGCAAAAAGAGATCGAGATCAGTCAGCTTGTCGTTTATATAGCCCTTGCTTGCACACGACACCACTGATAGAGTAGCAGCGGCGCATGATTGCAAGAATTGGCAGTGCAGCTGTGATCTTACGGTACTAGCGATAAAATTTGCCTAGCAACGAACAAAAATGCATAGCAACAAGAAACTTAGAGCTTCACATGCTGCTGTGTTAAATTAAATTATATTTGCAAAAAATAATCTCTCTACCACGTAGCGAACAAATTCCCGTTGGATATTACTTGTAATGATGATAATGATAGAATTGCAAATTGATCGGCTTGATCTGATTATATATGTGCAATAAGTTGCATATTAAATGACAACACATGCTTTTGTTAAATACTATACCAAATTTAAGCAAATTGCAATTAGATTACATACATTAAATGGAATTATTTTATTTTCAGAATTTAATTTTTTAGTACGTTTGTTTTTATTTTTTTTTTTTTTAGAATATTCCTTTTTCAGGAATTATTTTTAGCATGAATCGAAGCTGGTTCGAACATCGTTTTTATTCAAAAGATTATGCAGAAAAGATCACGCGAGAGGAGGGAAAATTGAAGTGCTGCAGGGAAGTTAATCAAATTTCTAATTAGCATATTAGAATTCTTGCAAGAAAGTGGTATTATTCAGATGTGATGTGGATCTTGAATATTACTGCAACAAATAGTATCCATATAAACACAAAATAATTTAGAATTCCATCGGTAGCTTGTTCAAAGACTTTCGAGTTTAACGAGATATGGAAATTTAGTATCATTAGAATATTCCTCGAATTTGCCTAATAACTTAGTTCATAGGAAACAGATAATTACAAAAAAAAAAAAAAAAAAAAAATGTGGACTGAAATAACTCGCCTGGAGATATTTGATTAGTACTTATCACACTAAAGTGTAAGACTGGAGGGAACAATCAATTCAATTTTATACTTATTTTCCCTTAACTGAAAATGCTGAATTACATCTTCCTCCTTCTTAGCCTAATTCAGAGGAAATTATTTCAGCTGGAAAAATTGCTTATTTATTACAGGCCATGCCCATGGTCAAAGATAGCCTAATAACAAGAGAGGACATAGCCGAATAAAATAGGAAATTTGTCGTATTTTTTAGAGCGAAACAAGAAATATCATATACTGTCGTCTTTTGCATGAATGGGTAAAAAGGACTTGGCTATGCACTATTGTAATGCGATTTACACAACGAGTTAAAAACAAAAATTGATAAAACGTAGAATTACCCGAATGAAATCCTTTTAAACAATTCATTAAAATGGATTTTTCGTACATTGGGTCACAACTAGATTTATTTTTTAAGAAACAGATAAATATTGCTTTGACCAAGGTGCTGAAAGGAGATGTAAAATTTCTGCCAAATAAAATTCTCATTTTATTCCGAAAATATAAGAGAACCCAGCATGAGTTTATCGCACTTAATCTCTTCAGAGGAAAACGAATGTAAACAGAAGCACGTGCTGTTCAAATATCATTGGAATTACACTAACAAACTTTGGTTTTGCTATAAAAAACATTGGATAATTCTAACAATATTTCAGCAAAAAAACCGGTTTTCAGAAAAGCGCGGGAATATGAGAGTAAAACCTGAAAACTCCGCCCCTTCTCATTGTCATTAAGTTAATTTTGCCATGGTGTTATAAATTACATATGTATGAGAAACGTGTCGTATGAAAGTTTTTTAGCATTGCATCTTACGGAGAATCAATCACGTTTATCAAATTTTCAAGGATTCATGTCATGATAAGTTGTTCTTTTTCTCTGTACTATCGAAACCTTTTCGACTTCTATGCACTCTACAAATAAATTCAATTTGCAATCTCCTGAGCTAAGGAGTTGACTGCACGGAACCAAAGGAATACAGCTAATGAAGTTAAATAAGTTTAATTTTTAGGCATTTTTATTTGTCATTCATTAGAAAAACATTTTTATGATATGCACCGGAAAGATTTTAAGCTTACCATTAAAAGGAGCTTTTAGCTTTGTGCGAAACCTGTACTTAAACTTCTTACGAAATCAGGTAGAGCTTATGAAAACGCGAAAATAATTCATTATTTTATTGAAATATTCACAATTACCTTTCTGTTGCACCTCTTATGTACTGAAAAACGACCAAATTGACCATTTTCGCGTGAAGTAATATTTTTAGCGGGTACCTTGAGACACCAAAATCCGTATTTCTCTGTAAGTATTACAAGCATTTCCATAACTTGTTTTTGTAAACATAGTCAGGATATGCAGTGAATCCATAATTCAATTTGACATTGGTACATTGGTACCTTCAAAAAGGACAATAAAAGCAGACAGTACTGTCAGTTGAGTGGAATAGAGAGTTTGGTAAATCTCAATAAAAATTCCACGAGTTACAGAATTTCGAGTGGAGATTTAAGTGGCAAAAGAGCTCTCATCTACACAACTCCACAACTCTCCGCGTTAGTGAATCTGGCCCCAGAACCAAGGTTTTTTAAGTATAAAATTTTAAATATGAAACATGACTGACTCCAATAAGGCGCAATGCTAAAAAGCTTTCAAATAAGACAGTGGATGGTAGTGATGGGCCAAATCTGTCATTTTGGTGACTCTGGTCATATAAGTCTTTTGTTATAAGTGACTCATGTCAAATATTTGGTCATCTGGGTCAATTGAGTCAGTTGGTAATAATCATCTAATACCAAAACATTACCTACCTCACCGAATGGTTCATGTCAAAAAACAACACTCAAAGCTAAAAGTGCGCTTAGTTTATTAACTCTGCAGCCGTTCGCGATTGATATATCATTGCGTGTTAAGCATTCGCAATCAAAATTGTGCCTTTGTAACTACTCAACTGTAAAATGTGGCATGGCCATGCAACCCTATTAGACCTTATCAAAAACCAAACCCTTCATTTGGAAAGCACAACAAACTTCTTTAATAAAATTAGATTTAACATAAAAAACCAGGTCGACTACATCGAGGAAAAGCTGAAAAGGTTTAGGGACGACACTCTAGTTACATTCAATAAAAATGTTGACACACATATGTTCCAGGCCTTGACATCAAATTCTTTGAATATATTAGAGTAGTACGATTTCGTACTTTTGCAAGTGAAAACAAAAAGCAAAATCGGTTTGTGTCATGGCCTGGAACATAAAGACGGCAATGCTTGAAAGCAAGCATTTAGCAAATGAAAAATTGCTGCATTCTCTGAATGATTAAATCAGTCTTCAGTGTTGCAGAAATTTGTATTGGTTTAAATTTTTTTCATTCCTTAGTTATGAAAATAACTTTTCCTTCAGAAAAACCCTTCTAAGGAAATGAAAATTACAAATCTATAACACAAATCCAAATTAGTTGGCTTTATAGTCCCAAGTCAATCGTTGCAGGTAGAGTAAGAAAATATATAATAATATTGTAAACTATAGGTGATATTTTAAATGATATTTATTATTTAGCCAACAATATATATAAATATACAATCTGACTTAAATATTTATAAAAGTTAAATAATGAATAATTGAGAAAAGATATTTTGCGATAAATCAAAAAAATCAAAAGCCGCTTTAAAGAACCAAATTTCAAATAATTTGAAAATTTGATATAAATTTTACAAATATTACTAAGGGGCTCATAAAATCCATAATTCGTTCGATGACTCTCGATAAAAAGAATATCACGGAGCCTTAAAACTCTACCGGGAATATTCAAAGAAATAGTTTTAATAATTTCAGGTGAATCTATTAATCCAGTCAAAGCTTTATGAATAAAAGCACATAAGATAAACTCACGCCCCTTATGAAGCGACGTCATATTAATTAAAACTAATAATAACAAGAGCAAGAAGAATAAGGTGGAAGCTCAAACCTATTATTCCATTGGAAGGTGACGAAGGGCAAAACGTAAAAACCTTTTCTGTACAGATTTTATCCTATTAATATGTATACTGTAATAAGGACTTCACACTTGACAGCCGTATTCCGGTATAGACCTCACAAATGAATCATAAAAGAAAAGCAATGCGTACATGTCGTTAAATTATTTAGCCCTGCGCCTAATAAAAGGCTCTTCCAATAAGAGGTGCTATTTTGATATTCAAAGAAAAATGTCATTTTTTGAGATAAATGATCGGATATTTATTTCATTATAAAGAGGAAGGTATGCCGTTAATAATGGACCACCACGACCACGCCTATAGGACCATATCCTTTTCATGAAATTTTCCATAACCAAATCGCAAAGTGGCTGCCCTATGTCCTCGATAGCCTCAAGAATTCCATATTTGAGGTCTTGAATCGACGCTGGGCTGTTGGCGTAGACCTTCTCTTTCACGTGGCCCCAAAGGAAGAAGTCGCAAGGTGTTAAGTCACAAGATCTCGGTGGCCAATTGTGATCACCTCTTCGAGAGATAACACGGTCCGGAAACTTTTCCCGTAAAAGATAAATGGTTTCGTTGCTTGTATGGCACCCAGCGCCGTCTTGTTGAAAGTAAACGTTGTCCAGATCAATACCATCCAATTCCGGCCATAAAAAATCATTAATCATCTGTCGATAGCACAATCCATTCACCGTAACTGTTGCTCCAGCCTTATTTGCGAAAAAGTAAGGTCCAATGACCCCGCGGGACCATAAACCGCACCAAACAGTCACACGTTTCTGTTTCGTACCCTCTTTTTTTTTAAATTAATTTTGAATTTATATAATATAGAAATACTGCCTTTTCAGACTTTCCACTCCAAACGGATCGCATTTCAATTCCTCTACCCGTGAAGGTTGAATTTCCTTGCAGGGCCATCTATTTCAAGAGGTAACGTACTGCAACAACCAACTGATGCTGACAGCAATCAGATTCACGGAATCTGACTTTTTACTGCTTTTAAAGATGGTGACACGATATGGATGGTATGGGTGCGAACAATGCTGTGCTGTAGAAGCTTGTGTGTGAACGCTAGTGTTTGGACGAGTGCGACAGAAAAGTGTATATGGGTGAAGATACCCAGAGGGAAATGGAAGCGCTCAAAAAGGAATGCAAGAGCGCTTTTTTGGAAGCTTGTAGCGCATCTCCACCGTATCCTTGTTCATATCGTCTTAACGTGAGCATGTTCGCAGAAGGAAGTGCTCAGTTGCAGATTCTTAGGAAGCGTTCTTGGAGCGATTATAGCGTAGCACTCTTGGAGCGCTTGTAGGGTGGCACTCTTGGTGCGCTGGTAGGGTAGCATTTTTGGAGCGTTTGCAGGATAGCACTGTGTGAGCGCTTGTAGGGAATACAGAGGGAATCAAGATATGGCCTTTATTAAAAATTTCAGTTTTATTCCGAATTCGCTCCATTTAATATGAAATTAAATTAAATTTCATTTAACCGCACACTTTCAACTGACTACTAAAGGATGAAAATTCTGCTGTGCTTTCAGATGCATATGAGTCATCAACAAAAAACGAATGAGCTTAAACTCAGAGGAGAGATGTGCTTCCACAAAGATCCCTTTGGCTATGGTAAGAGAGCGCGTCGGAAAAAATATTTTCTGGCTATTGTGTGGAAGCGCTGGGTGAATCTGCTTGCAGTGTATGGTATAGCTGTTTGAAAGTAAATGCGTATGTGAGCGAATGTGTGTGATTGCACTTTAGTGCGTCTGCATTTGAAGATTGAGGTTTCGCAACATTGGGTCTAGCTTATTATGTAATTCCTTAAAACTAGAACTAATAACAACTACCTTTTTCTTGTTTCTTTTGCCTTAGTCATAATTTTACTTATTTCTTTAATTCCTTCTTCATTATTTTCTTCTACTTTCTTCTTGGTATTATCACGCATGAACCTGTTGAAATGGTGATTTGTTTCGAATAACATATAAATAAATGATTTTGTTTCTATGAAACAGCCCCAGATATTATAAAAAAAAACTTTTTCTGAAGATGTCAGTTATGGACTTTTACATTCATTCGGGTAAGACAGACCATGTTTACTTGTACATATTCCAAAAATCGCAAAGCCAAGTAGTTTCCTTCTTATATCACTAATAAATAAAGTGCTCTCGAAAGTAGTAAAAGAAATCTACCTATTCTCAGAAACAACACAAAATAAGAACTCTACAGTTTTATGATTCATATTTTTTCTATGACTTATTAGTAGGTAACCTTTTTAATGTTTGTTCCATTAATAAAAACAAAAAAAATGTTTTATATTCTTTACTTATTGAAAAATGGAAATAATTCATTCACTTTATAGTGCAAAAAGGGAACAATTCGAATTTTAAAAAATTAATCGAAAATTGAGTTAAGCATTCATTAGTACATATTCGGGGTGTTTCATAGTTTGTGCAGATAACTCAAGGGTTTGATAGCAGAGTTGGAGATAAGCAAAAAATTATACGATGAATGGTAGTGGCGTGGGATTTAAGATTTTTAGTACTTTTACCACCTTAGACCCTGCAACTTTCTTGATATACACCCTATCAAGGTGAAAGGCATCTGACATAATAGCACACCATTTCAGTTTTCCACTGACTGCCCCACGAGCCATCTTGCGACCTTCCGTCGGAAGTTGTAGGACGTCAAAATAAAATAATTGGAAACAAAATTCCTATTAAAATTTTACCGATTTTCCCGCCAAAATGCATAAAAACTATATTTCACAAGTTTTAGAAACCACGGAGTGTTATCTTTAACTTGACTATGCTCATGTACCTACCCAAATACAATGGTTTCTGAGATAAACCTGTTTTTAATGAAACTATAATTTTGCACATTTTTCGTGGAATTGCATAAAATTAGGCGCAATTTCTATCGTTAGGAATAAAATTAACGAAATAACGACTCATAAAAACTGCCTTATCTCAGAACGGTCGCATGAAGGTAGGTGACGTGTATAATCAAACTAAAGGTTACATTCTTAGGTTTCTAAATCTTATAAAAAAAAATGAATATTTATCATGCATTTTGGCTGGAACTTCGTTAACATTTTAAAAAATTACGATTTTTTTTCCAATTATTTTGCATTGACGTCTTACAACTTCCGACGGAAAGTCACAAGAAGGCTAATGGGGCATTCGTTGGAAAGCTCAGACGGTTTGCAATCATCTGCTATACATCATACCTCGATAGCGTGTATAGCAAGAAAGTTGCAGGGCGTAAAGTGGAAAAAGTACTGTAAATCAAAAAACCTACAGCCGAAACGTCGCATCGTATCCCCCTTCACCATATAATTTTTTTTTGCTTGTCTCTACCGCAGCTATCAAGCCCATGATTTATGTGTACTAATTGTGAAACACCCTGTGTAAAAAAATTATCTTGCCTTTCGATTAGTGATTTTTTTATATTTAGTTAAAGCGTGACTTTTTTAACAGTTTTTCTTATTTTCCGAAAATTATCAAGAATAGAACTGTCTCTCTTTAACAGTTTATAAATTCTTTTCCTATGGAAGTAAATAACTAGAAACTAGAACTTGCTAGCCAATATGATTTTTTAGTCATCTCATCTAGAAATGCTTAATTTTTAGTTATTCTTGACTGATATAGCGTGCGTTTTGTAATTTAATTTCATAAAAACAAAACAAAAACAAAAACTTCTTTGCCATCACTACAGCCTTTATGAGAAAAAATGAAATAAAAATAAAAAATTTCAAATAACCGATTTGGAACCCTTCCAACAGATGGAAAGCTTCGAAGTTTCCCAGTAATACATTTTCACTCACAACGTTTTCTTTGTGTGCTTTTGAACACCTCTTTATAATTGTTCTGTCAATCAATATTTCAGCATACAGTTAATGAATTTCTTTTCTGTTTTTTTTTTTTACAGGCAGACAAAACCGCTGAAAGAGAATTATTGACCTCAGCTTTTATAATGAAATGGATTTGCTCAAATTTGAGGGTCATGGACCGAACGAGACACAACAGACACAAAATTTATCAGAAGCTGAGGAAACGAAATTATTTTGTGGACCAAAGAGTTTCTTTGGCACGCCCGATTGGCAAGCTGAAATCATTTGTTCAATGCAATCGAATCAGAACTCTACAGATGCAGGTGCAGAGACAACATATTCCGAATCTCAGGATATGTATAAATGCATTTTTAATGGAGTTAGCGTTAAGAATAATACAACAGCAGAGTTCGTATGTGAGAGCACCGATATCCAACCGATCATAGGATCCATATCGGAAACCCTAAGAAGTTGGACCGATTGTTCATTCAATGTTACAGTGGTGGTGAACAATATCTTAAATCCTTTGACTGAATTTAATCTAGTTTTACCAAAGTTATCAAATGTATTGCCGAATCCTGTGAATAATTCGTTCCATTATTTTAGTGACTATCAAGTGAACTGTGATTTAATTAGTTTTAGTAAAAGGCTTAAGTGTATCAATATTAACTGGGAGGATGGTTCGTTTTTTGATAATACCACCTACAGCATTGTCAATTCATCCTCCACAAATTTGACTACTGAAATTTTAGAGTGCATTTTAGATTTCACTAGTAAATTTGATGTGACCTCACAACATCACAGCAACTCTGAAGTATTTGGTAATGATGGCGTCGGCGACAGCGGCGAGTTCTTTGGAAGCAGTTATTTTGAGCAATCGCCAAAATGGGTGTTCCTGTTTGTGATAATATTTATAATTCTTGGTGGAGTGGGTAATATCCTTGTCTGCTTAGCAGTAGCATTAGATCGGAAACTTCAAAATGTTACCAACTATTTCCTTTTTTCGCTGGCGATTGCCGATTTATTGGTCAGCCTGTTTGTTATGCCATTAGGAGCCATTCCAGCATTTTTAGGTAAGAATATTTAAATTATTTCTCTAGCATGTAAGCATATCTATAAATATAGAAACTAACTAACTAATTTTTACTGAATATCAGTAGAAGTGAAACAATTTTTAGATGATACAAGAGTAATTTATGTGTGACACTACAAAATTTGCTACCAAATGTGTTAAGTCTGATTTTACTATTCTGCGATAAAATTGTTTAAACAGCAACGCTATTGGCGTAGATGTATTACGACATTTTCATTCCGAACCGCACATTCGATAGATTATAAAAACCGGTGTATCTAATGTTTGTATTTAAATTTCAGTTAAAATACCTTGAGATAGCTTGCTTACGTTCCTAATTTATACGTCAACGGAATGTGATTTAGTCGTTTATCACTTAAAAAACAAAAAAATTTTGGATGTAAAAAGAGTTCCACTACATCGGATCAATAAAGATTTCTTCATCTCTGATTTTCCTGGGATAACTGGTGATGCCGTTTTTATATTCAATTAAATAAACGTTAAATTATAGCATTCCTACCATGTAAGATGTCCTTACTGGCCGACTGGAAGGGTCGAGTTGGTGCCCCAGGCGACTGAGCTATGTAGCTACTGCTGTTCGTATAGTGCGTTCAAGTCGACATCAGTTCCTCTTGAATTGACACTTGACATTCCCTCAACTAAATTTCCAGTTACTATTGGACCGGTTATCAAGTAAACATAGGATCCGCTTAATCTTCTGGTAACTCTATTTGGACCAACGGAAATAAGAGTCACTTGCAGTTCCTGTGAAAGCTAGTCACGTACAACAGTCGTCTACCGACTGCCATCTTTGTTTAGTTTGATATAGTTTTTTTTCTTGCTTTGGCCTGCTTAGCGGTGATACCAGTTACCATTTCGTCACTAACGTCCACACGACGTAGATTAGCGGACGTTATTAGAACTTCCAAGATATATCCCGTTCTGATTACTGAAGGTTTTGGTAATCTCTTCACTCCATTATGACTGGTTCAGGCTTATACTTCTTATGATACGCGCATATCAAGTGCAGCTGAATCGACAATACCGCCTCTTGTAGCGACTGTACTGACATAGCTTCCACCACACAGTTACTTCACCAACTTCAACCCGTGTGGTTATAATTGGTACTAGCAAGCGGCTATCAGCTCAAGACTAAATCCTAAGAATTCAGCTACTTCTTCAGCATCTTTTGTACTATTCAAGCTACGTATTAGCCAATCAGCAGTCTTTAGCTAAAGGTTAAGCTGCTACTACTCGCCTACTACGTTAACATCAAGATATTCTAGCTAAACTAGTATTTCCCGGACTATATTACCACACAAGCGCTAAAGATGCATACCGTGCTTTCCCCAGTTTAATTAAATTTCCTTTAAAGTTATATGTGAGTAACGAGTTACTTTATGGAGTTGCCACAATTACGAGCATTTATACACACGACGAAACTGCATCTTAATGTATCAGCGAATCCTGTTTCAGCAGTAATGTTATTGTCATGGGTCCGATTCTACCACTACCAAAATTTCGTAGGACAACAGTTTTTTTTTTATCACCTCACTCAGTTCAATTCTATAATTCAATATATTTTGTTCAGAAGCTGCACAACAAGATAATATCAATCGGCAACAACTGCCCCCAATCGACTCTCACTATAAGGGTGGCATTCAGTGAACAGGATGTCCCAGTTGATGCGACTTTTGTAAAAATTGTTCTCATCCCAGCACCTACATATTTCTCGATTTTCTTACTAGGATCATTTCTTCCTACTTCCAGTCGAAAGCCTTCTTAACAGGCCCGAATAATAACGGGGCTATTTTTTAGTAGCCCGCCTTGTCTGGTCGGACAAATTTCAAGACAAGTGGTCAACAAAGAAGGATGTTTGCAGTGAAAAGAATATTGAGATTAAATTACAAATACAAATTCCTATAATCAAGAACGGAGCAGATACATTTTTAGCTCAATAAAAAACGCAATACAGTGACATTTGGCAAGCAGACTTTAAGAAAACTTTTCGACAAAATTGCCAAGAGAAATATGTAAATTCTTATTTTTCGCTCATAAAAATATTTAGCGATACTCAAATCAATCCAATCCATTAAAATTCTGAAGAAAGTTTCATGTAAATTCCCAAGAAAAACTCGATTACTCAACCAAGTATTCTATGAGTTTTGAATGCTCTGATGGAATTTTTAGGTAGATAAATTGACTTATAACTTTCGAGTTGAAAATACCTGGGTCAAACAGATGTGAAGCTTTGTATGTATATAAATTAATTATAAATTATTCGTAAAATTGGCCTACTAAATTACAAGAATTTCACGCAGAATTATCAACTGAATGGTTGGTGTGCACTTCGATCCGAAACGTCACTTTTGAAAGTTGTCAGTGTAATTTAAAGTGAACAGTTTGCAAATAAAAACGGAAATGAATAACAAAGTTACATTACTAGGTGCAATTGAAGCCTCAAATGAATTTTGAAACGGATTTACTCGTTTTCAGGTATGGTAATAATTACGAACTCATTCATGTAAATAATAAATTTGTAAAATTACAAAGGCAGCTGCTATTCATAATGATGTTATTATAAGATCATGAATTGATTCTTTACAAAGAACTGACCCCAATAGGATAGAGATTGATTTGGATGAAAACAATTTTGTTATCTGAAATAAATTATTTTATTAAAAAATTAGTTTTTTACTAAATTAAGGTATTTTTACCATCATTCAAAACAGCAACCGTATTTTCCTTTTGAAAAAAGGAATTATGTTCCTTTAAAATAAAATTTTAAATATGTTCCATTTTTAATTTTAATTCGCAATCAATTGAATTCAATTTGCAAACTCGCGCTAAATGTCACTTTTGAAAGCATAAAACCACGCTAAACGTCAAAACTACTAAACGAACCGAGACACTACGCTAACAGACCGTAGCGTAAAAATTTGCACACCGGTGTGCACATTTTGGGCGGCTGAACGCTGCTATATGCTGGGGAAATGACAACGCATCAGTCGCCTGAACGACATGGTGTGTAAAAATGTGACATTATGTGACATTCTGCGTGTGGCTGAACGCACGGATAGTAGTCGAATATTGACATTCATTATAGCAATCAGGCCTTTTGTTTTTTGTGCGCCTTGCAATTTTTAAAAAGTTTAAATAACAATAATTATAAAATTTATAAAACTAGTCCAGTCTTTTATTGACAAATCCCGACACCCCATCGTCTCAAAGTTAAGCTTACCAGTCAGGAAAATCAACTGCTCATGTATTACACAAATTCGTCACTAAAGCCCGGTATTGTGTTCATTAAACGGATAAATATTTAGCATCAATCGAACAGAGATCTTTTTTACGGCTAAAATTGTTCATTATTTTGAACTATAGGTGGCTGCATTTGACAATCAGCTGTCGTGAATTTGTGATATTATTTCGTGTTTTTTTTTAGATTGCTGTTGCAATTACCCAATCCCGAAATTGTAAGTAAATTATATTTATACTTACTATTTCAATTTCTTTCCAAAGGGATGGTCTAAATGAACACGGAATTTTTTTATCAGGTAAAAATAATAAAAATACACTGACACTCTTGTATTCCAATTTCTTTCAATTTCAAACGTCAAAATTTTAGCGTGGAAAAATGGTATTTAGTGGATAAATCTGATGCTTAATATATATGTTTGTGGAAATTACTGGCATCTACTTGTCAAAACTAAACAAACTTTTAACTGATAAAACACAATACCACTTTCTTCAGCGATTTGGCTAAATATTTCGCAACTAAATTTCACCGCTTAATTTCCATACAAAATTTATCCGCGAAATAAACACAATACTAGGCTTAAGACGGAAAAGGACTTTTTGCAAAGAGAAATAGTATAATGTGCTTTCTACGCCATCGAAAGTGGCTTCGAAAATACAATATTTGCCGCTATAGAAAGAGTTTTCCGTCAGTGAAAATTGCAAATCATCGATAATCGAATGGATAAGTGTCATGCTAAAAAAACGTAAGATTACGGCTTCTCTGCAAGGAAAGAATCTGTCAACATTAAGCTGCTCACAGAGACGGGTTCTATCGAACTTTTTTGTAGTGGATGGTGATATACGAGCTCACAGAAAAACCTTCGATCATACGATATGATGTTTCTACTGCGCAACGCTGAAACTAAAACATCAGCGTAATTTCATAACAATAACAGGCAAGGATGATGTCTGGAAAAACAAATGCAAAGATAAAGTGTACCAATACAATCCGGTAGTACCGAAGATTTAAAACACACAAGAAGAAGATCGAAACTGAAGACATGGAGACAACTAGTGGTAATAGCTGTAGTATCCCATTAACAACTTTCCGTTCCAACTCTGTTATTTCCACCGATTCTTTTGAATTGCTTGAAAGAAAATTATCGAAAAATTTAATATAATTAACTGTGATTAAGTTTGTTGAGTCTTCAGAGAAATTTTCTGAGTTTGAGGAGCTAATAGCTGAAACAACTAGTGTAATGAAAACACCTGTGAAAACAACTATTGATTCTTCGATGGCTTTAGAGGCGAAATTTATATTGTACTTTTAGGTTCTAGGTGGCATTAAATTTAAAATGATTGATGGCATAATTTTTTCCCTTTTCTAAAATTTAAATGAAAAATCAACAATAATAATTATTATACCCTACATCATGAAATCATAGGGTATATTAACTTTGTAACGCATATTAATAATTCTGCTCAAAATGTGTTGGATAAATACGCATAATATTTTCTGCTTGTCGCGTTCTCATAAAAATTTTAAATACTATTTCAAAAATGACCTAAATCGGACAAACCCTTCTTGGTATTTCCGTACAAAAAATTGAAGGTTTTTATGCATATTGTGAAAATTATCAGTCCTAGATGTTTTTATTGCACTGAAAAGTTCTTCAGAAAATAAAATCCTATGAAATTTGTTATGGTCATTTTTACTGTCCGACGAACCGATTCAGAAATTGATGCTAATAACCATTTTAACGATAAAACTTACACAGAGAAATTACATACGGCCGTTCATCTAGGGTATTGTAAGAATTGCTCTTATACGAATTCTAGCTTTTTCCTTGTTTTAGTAACGCCTTACTTCGGTCATTAATCCTCTAGTGTTCTAGCATTATCTAAATTTGAAAGTTAGAGCTCACAAAATGGAAATTCGAATTTTTCCGTAGTTTTTATTGAGAAAAATTACCTACTCTACTTCAATCGAGCGAGGTATCAGATGGCTGACAAGAATCTACATCTGAAATCTAATGTGTGTTATTGTCACGAAAGCTACTACAAAATCTCCTTTTACTTTCCAAGAAAACTTCAAATCAGTACGTTTAAATAGCTACTGACCATCTACATATGCAAATTCATCCTTTTATTTATTCTTCCTCCATTCATAATCATCATCCAATATCTCCCTCCGCCCTCAAAACGATAAAGAATTCTAAAATACGACTACGTCTTATATTATATTATGAAAATAATAAGGCGGAGCCATTTAATAGTATTGTATTAAGTTTGATGTTCTAATTGTCACACAAAATAAATTTCTGTTCAAAATTCTTTATTTTTAAAATCAGCCAATATAATCCAGAACTCATTTTGACTTTAATTTTATATCCATCACACACTCTAATCTTTTCTAAAACAAATATCATCATCATATTATTAAATGAATAACGTAGGAAACTAAATTTTATTTATGTTATGTAATTTTACTCTAATATTCATGTATGTAAATGCTTGATATTGTGCATAACACATAGTAATAATTAACAAACTCATACTAAAATTTCCTAATCTGGCATTACAATAAATTCTCTAACCGAAAGTAAAATATTCGCGACATCGAAGAATATAAGCTCTATTTAGCTCATCTGTTCAAAACGGTACATAATGCGACATCTATTGAGAAAACCGTTCACATTTTTGGGCACATCTATTTATATATCAAATCAATGTAATTATCCTATTTAGGCCCAGTGTTGCGTTTGCGTAACGTTGGATAAAATTAAGACTGCATACTTTTTAATGTGTTTAAATTTACGCCTGAGAGTCTGCAATATAAAGCGTTTTCCAATAAGAGGTGTTATTTTGATATTCAAAGAAAAATACCATTTTTTGAGATAAATGATCGAATCTTTATTTCATTATAAAGGAGAAGGTATGCCGTTAATAACGAAAAATAACATAAGCCAAATGACCACCACGACCACGCCTACAGGACCATATCCTTTTCATGAAATTTTCCATAACCAAATCGCAAAGTGGCTGCCCTATGTCCTCGATAGCCTCACGAATTCCATCTTTGAGGTCTTGAATCGGCGCTGGGCTGTTGGCGTAGACCTTCTCTTTCACGTGGCCCCAAAGGAAGAAGTCGCAAGGTGTTAAGTCACAAGATCTCGGTGGCCAATTGTGATCACCTCTTCGAGAGATAACACGGTCCGGAAACTTTTCCCGTAAAATATCAATGGTTTCGTTGCTTGTATGGCACGTAGCGCCGTCTTGTTGAAAGTAAACTTTGTCCAGATCAATACCATCCAATTCCGGCCATAAAAAGTCATTAATCATCTGTCGATAGCGCAATCCATTCACCGTAACTGTTGTTCCAGTCTGATTTTCGAAAAAGAATGGTCCAATGACCCCGCGGGACCATAAACCGCACCAAACAGTCACACGTTGAGAATATAGAGATTTTTTTAACAATAACTCTTGGGTTTTCCGAGCCCCAGATGCGAAAATTTTGCTTGTTGACGAAGCCATCGAGGTGGAAATGGGCCTCATCACTCAAGATGAGTTTTTGATGGAATTCCGGATCATTTTCATGCATTTCAAGGACCCAATCAGCAAAGACTCGACGTTGTTGATGATCAGTCGGCTTGAGTTCTTGTGTTAACTGAACTTTATAAGCCTTAAGACCCAAATCTTTATGCAAAATACGGTGTAATGACGTTTGTGGAATGCCCAATTCCAAAGAACGACGAGGAATGGACAAACCTGGGTTTTCTTCAACACTTTCGGCTACAGCAGCAATATTCTCGGCTGTTCTTGAGCGACGTGCACGGGTTTTATTCTTCACATCACTAACTTGTCCCGACAGCTCGAATTTTTCTACCAATTTCTGTATTGCGGTCCGACAAGGTGCTTCACGACGACCCAAAAATGTTCGAGTTTTACGAACCGTCTCTGCCGCATTTTCACCATTTTTATAGTGAATTTTAATAATTTGAATGCATTGTTGAATCTTGTATCGTTCCATTTTTATTAATAGCGGAGTTTCTACTTGTCAAATGTCAAAAAATGACAGCTCCAAAAGTGACATCTACCGAAATAGCGGGCTAATTAAAATAGGACCTCTTATTGGAAAGCCCTTTATCTGAACACTCCTAGGATCACATTTGCATCAAAATACTTTTTTTTATGTGTGTTTCTTACGCGTAGGGGGCTTTGCTTTTGTTGGTTTTGATCTGGACACACAACAACATGAGCTCGACTGATAAAAATTACTGGTAATTTCTTTAGATTATCACCGATTTCACTGATTTTTGCTTAGCATGATTAAAACTGGTCGTTTTAGTGAAAAAAATAGTGCTTGTGGACAAACAAAATTTTTAACATGTTAATTTTTTTTCCTTCGGTAAGTCTGTTGTATAAATGCAACACTTGTAGTCTAAGAGCCAGCAGTAAAGAGTTGGTGTGAAATATAACCAAACAATTTATGCATACGTATCCTGTAGCATAGGCAATTTCAAAGACAATCGTCTGGCAGGAAATCTCCGCAGGCTAAGTGAGTAATAGTATGTTGAAAACACCCTTTTTTCCAAATTGAAATACTTATTACAATCACTTAATGCACGTCTTAAAAATAGAGAGGTTTTCCCTGAGCACAAAGCGCGCGGCTAACCCCTTGCCAGACTAAGTTGAAGCACTGACAAATATCAAACAAATCTTACAATTTCCAGCATTCGTGTTTTATTTTTAGAAATCATTTTTTTTTAATGTATACTTTCAATTCAAGTATCACTTTCAGATTCACTATCATCTGATGAGTGAGTACATCGTTTTCGCTTTCTTCATTTACATTAACTTTAAGGATATCTTGTAGTCTTTCCGGTGTGGCATATCCCTTGAACCAATTAATTTTTAATTTATTTTCTGCTAACACCCAACCACTTTCTGTTGGTGATAATTTAATTTCTTCATTTTTTATCGCATTCTTCTATATACAACATAAATGTATAATTGCTTCTGTATACTTGATGCAACAGAACTGCTTTGTTTGGGGGTAGAAGACTTCCTTCGAAACCTATAATAGACAAAATTACAAGCAGTTTCCTGACATTTCCAAAGGTTCACAGAGAATTCATTATATGTTATAAAGGGAAAGTAGAGATTGTGCTTGTGAGACGGTAAAGGTATGGTGACAAGAAATATTAGTGTGAATCTCATAAACCTTTTGCAAAAAAATATCACTTACTTCGAATATATCTAAAAACTCTTTCTGATATAGGCTTGCAGAATTTGTAAAATCTTTCATATCGGGCTTAGTCAACCATCACAGCTTTTGTCTGGTGTATACTACAGACGAAAATTTCTAATAATGTATAATCTTCTTCATTAAGATCTACTTCGTTTCCAAATTTAGAAAATGTCAACTGTAGACCAGAATTACTTTCCAAAATTTTAAAAGGTTTTATTTTTCCTTGCTTGAAAAAAGGTGGAGTATGGTCACATCCTGTAAAATGTGAAATGCATGTAGAGCAGCGCAAAGTGTTTGTCTCAATTTTTGATTAAATTAACATCAATATACCTAAGAGTGTTTTTAGACAGAGTTCCTACTTCGATCCACACTTTTATATTACTTTCAAAGTTAGGCTAAAGCACTATTATGAGTACATCTGTATCCATAGAATTAATGACAACTGAGCTGTCTCTCTGTAAAAAGTACAAAAGCAACATCATACGAGTATCTGCTTCCTTTTGAGAACTTTTTAGCTCTTTAATTTCTTCTCAGATCATATTATCGCCGTTAGTCTTAAAAAGAAAGCACTTAGCCTCATTTGTGACGAAATTTTTGTTTTTTTTGGAAAATCCGAAATTTTCAGTAATTAAACTTCGTCTGGCAAGGGCCGCGCGCAAAACTTCTTGGACCTGCATATTTGTGCTGAGGAAAAACCTCTCTATTTTTTGAGACGTGCATTAAGAGGTTACAATAAGTATTTCAATTTTGAAAAAAAAAACGATTTTTCACTTAGGCTGCGGAGATTTCCTGCCAGACGATTGTTTTTGACATTGCCTATCCTTTAACTTAATACGTATGCATACATTTTTCGGTTATATTTCACACCAAAAACTGACTGCGGGCAAATAAAGCAGTTTTGTATTTTTCTACTTCTTTAATAGGAAATAAAAAATAAGTAAAAAACGAGTTTTCAAACAAAACTGAGGCCAAGTCGCATGAAAAAGTAGAAAATAAACTTTTCTTCACACACAGAGGTGGACTCAGATTTTATTCGCTGACAATCACCGGTATATTTCAGTAAGATCAATCAGAGGTAAGTGATTTGATTCATGAAGAGAAAGATTATTCAAGAGAAATGTCCCAATCAAAAAATCTGAATCCACCTCTGACATTTCTCTTGAATGTTTTTTCTCTTCATGAATCAAATCACTTATTACCTCTGATTGATCTTACTGAAATATATCGGTGATTGTCAGCGAATAAAATCTGAGTCCACCTCTGTGTGTGAAGAAAAGTTTATTTTCTACTTTTCATGCGACTTGGCCTCAGTTTTGTTTGAAAACTCGTTTTTTACTTATTTTATTTTCTGCCTTTTTCACGTTAACTAAATTGGAAAATTCTGCATTTTTCCTGAAACATATTTATCACTAATCATATAGATGAAAATTTTTCCGATGATTTTCCCGCTTTTCCGGGTTTTCCATGGAATTTTCCACAAAAGCAACCTTATGCAACTCATTTCGCTCTACAACTTTGTCCTAGGTTGCAAAACGCTCAAACGCTTCCTTGGTCGGAAAAACTCCGGAAAAGCGTTTTACATGAATTTTCCTCGATTTTTTCTGCAAGTTTTCACCATTGTCGGAGAGAAAATAATTATGCCAGTTGATAGCAAACTTGATCCTGCATAATTTAGAAAACTTTTTTACCGGAAAATTTTCTGGAAAAGTCGGAAATTCCGGAAAATTTTTCGGAAAAATCGGAAAACTCTGCATTTTTCCTGAAACGGATTTATCACTAATCAAATTTGTACCAAATTTTCAAATGATTTTTCCCGATTTTCCGGGTTTTCCATGGAAATTTCCTGTTCAAATCTTGATAGATTCAATTGTCACGTGACATGAACCTGTGTACCAAATTTCAGTTCGCTGTGATGACGAATAGTGGGTCTACGAGAGTGTCGAAAATAGTAAAGAAATAGATAAATTCGTGTACGAGTTAAAGGGAATGGCTGGCCTCAAAAACTGACTCTGTCAGAGATGCTACACGCAAAAACTTGCCGGGAGATATTTCATTCCCAGATGAAATTGTATTGGCTCCCCCACCCGTAAATTATCTTACTAATTTGAAGTCTTGTAGTGAAGAAGAGCAAAATCCAAGCCATTTTTCGATGAAGCAGTTGCAAGCAGAAGCTATGGTTACCATCAACGACTTTGAAGACGATTCTGAAATAATTATTCCATGCAATACAAAGCCCAAGCAGAAAATTATTCAACATTGGATTCGAGGAAATGAGGATGTCATTGAGTTCTTTTTGTTGGAAACAGTCCCTGCAAAAGTCGAATGAAACAAGAACTCCGCCACTACAGCTCTCTGCTGAGTCAGCGCCTCTAGAGTTTTTCTTCAGTCTGCATAAACAGGGATGACTTCTATGCATTTCGGGAATTTTGATTTTATCGAGTAAGGTTTTGTTACCAAGGAGAAGAATGTTCTGGGAAGAAAGGGAAAATTCCCAAAATTTAATGGTTTCAAAATGGATGCGACGTAATAAATTTGAGGCGATTTGCACAAACTTGCACTATATGGATAATGATAACCTTAATTAGGGAGACCGATTTTCGAAGGTAAGGCCCTTTATATCTCATATGAACAAAAGTTTTTTAATATACGCTCCTGTGAAAATGAGTACTTCCATCGAGGAAGCAATGCATCCTTTTTATGGACGAAATCCCTGCAAACGATTTATAAGGAACAAACCGGTGTGATTTGATTACAACGCTTGGGTTGCAGCTAGTCGATTGAGATACTGTTACCAGTTTGAAATTTATCAAGGCAGATCTGGATCTAGAGATTTGACAGTTCCTTTTGGAAAGGACGTTGTTCTGACATATGCGAATACCATAAAAAAGAGATTTCCCGAAGCTCACTTTGCATTTTATTTCGATAATTTTTTTACAAGCCCGTATTTGATGGACCAGCTCATAACATTGAAATATAGCGCTACAGGTACTCTTCGTGAAAACCATCTGAAAAATATATCTAATCGTGAAAATAAAAAATTCAATAAGAAAAAAGATGTGAATATGAAAATTTTATTGACAAGAACAATGAGTTGTCAGTACACGTTGGAAGGATAACCAAGTGGTAACTTTGGTCTCAAATATTCAAGGAGTACATCCTATTGGCTCAGTGAGACGATACGTTCATGCAGAACGAAAAAATGCGATATAAAGCAACTAAGTATTGTAAAACTGTACAACATGAACATGGGGTTTAGTCGATAATCATATTGCTAAATATCGAATCTGAATTCGGGGTAAGAAATGGTATGCTGCAATTGTTATATGGATGATAGATCTTGCCGTAACAAATGCACATTCTATTGCTAAAAGTTTCGGCGTTCAAGTTGATGGCCTAGAATTTAGGCGTCAGCTAACAGAGGCGCTTCTGACGAGATATGAAAAACTACCAACAAAAGGGATATTCACAAAACTTCCCTCACATCTGTCAAGTGGAGCTCATGTTTATGATGCAGGAGGAGAATCAAGGAATCAAAAGTCAAACTGTGATGCGGTGCAAAATCTGCAGGATTCCTCTACACAGACATTGCTTTGAAAAATTCCACAGTAATTTGAAATAAGTGATGCTCTTTTTGTTATGTGCTTTTGAAGTTTTTTGTTGTATTCTTATAATAATGAACGTTTTTTATTTTAACACAAATAATTATGTTATTCTGTTTATTGGAATCGAATAGAATTGGATTGTTGCACTTTTTAAGAAAAACAAAAAATATATTTCCCTTTAAATTGCCCAGTGTTACGTTTGCGCAACGTTCTATATTTTCACTATTATTAACATTTTCTTTTTCTTTTTGGTATTTGCTATTTATTTGATGCAATAATATGCTAAAAATTTTAGAAAAAAATAGAAGTTTCGTCAAAAAGAACTTTAGGCATAAACGGGTTATAACAATTTTTACAATTTCTGGAATTTTGACATTTATGTATTTTGTCGTTTCTGAATTTTGTCACTTCTGGATTTTGTCACTTCTGAATTTTCTCATTTTCGGATTTTTTTAATGTTTATGAATTTTGTCACTTCTGGATTTTGTCACTTCTGAATTTTCTCATTTCCGGATTTTTTTAATTTTTCTGATTTCTGTCACTTCTGGATTTTGTCATGTTCCCATAAATCATTTATTATCTCCATATGCAACTGCCTTTCGTTTCAAAGTACCAGCTCACAGTCATGGAACCCGGTCCAAGATCATCGCTAAATTCTCTTATAGTAATGAGGAGAAAATATTCCTTCAGAAGCTCAAGCGGAATTGATAACTTCGTCAAAATCAGATTTCCCCTACATTTATTTCTGATACTAGGCTGTATGTTTTCGAAAGCTTAACCTAAATTAATCATCGAATTCTGGGAAGATCTCTTGACCTCAGGAGGGATAAAATCTTTCATACCATTTTTACTCACAATATGGGACAGTGCATTTGCGTGTGTAAGAATGTGATTCCCCTATTGCAGTACGTAGTATGGATTCTCTTTATCAACTAGCTGAATCAGTTACGGTAGGGCTGAACTTTGTACCTAGCTCCGATAACATTGATCATCAATCTGGTGAAGCAAATTCGGCTTAGTGCATGTAATATTTCGATTGTCTGCTTATGCGTTAGACGATTTTATTATTTCTAAGTTTTCTGACATTGTATTTATATATTAAGGTTTACGTAATTCAGATTAATCACTTGAAATTTAGTCTTTTAACCTTTGATAATTGTAGCAGAGGCGTATCTAGGTTTAATCATTTGGAGGAGCGAGCAGATTAAAAAAAGGCGCCAGTACATAAAAATAAACTTCATTTCATATTTGGAAGAAAAACATAGACCCTCAGCTTGAAGTAGTTCAAACATATATTTAATATTAAAGGAAAACATAACAAAGTCTATTATTTCAAAATAAAAATAGTATAAGTAGTATGTATGTAGATATGAATTATAAATAAATGAGGCAACTACAACAGCCTCCTACATCTAGGTTTATCTATAACCATATTATATTCCACTTCAGTTGTCAACTGTCTTTCAATGGAGAGTAAAGCTAACTCAGACAATCTGTCTACAACCATTGTAGATCGCAGACAGGACTTAGATCTTTCAGATCGCTCCTACCTGCACTACTTATTGACAAACTCAAAAAATGTTGATATAAATTCAAGAGTTTATGCATTGACAATCGTGAATTTTAATACATTTTAAATGGAATATTTTTCTCATGCAAATTGAATTTCATATGCGTTCAAAATTTAAACGTTTTGAAAATATTCTCATTAACAATCTTGTGTTCTTTTCAACAATATAAACTGTTAAAAAAATTGAAAATTTGTGAGTTCAAATTAAAAACTTGTTTATTTATCATAAAGTTTCACTTATCAAACTTATGTAAATTATATACTTCTGTATAAATCTTTCGCTAAAAACATGTTTATGACGAAGGAGTTGATGGCAACCTGATTAAACTAACTAAGGGCAGAGGTAGACCCGGTATTCGTTCATCCGGCTGTAATTTTTTGACGAAGAAATATACAATTTTATTTAATATTTAAGTTTCAAGAAGTCACATACTAACAACTGATCCAAATTTTGTTTCTGTCACATTTTCAATTTTGCTGAACTGTTCTTATAATTCTTATTAAGTGAGAACCGGGCAGAATTTTGACAGCCCTTTGTTAATATACTCTACCACGTCTATTCCAAATTCAATTTCTAAAAGGGTATTCAAATAAATAAGCCAAATACCAAAATTAAAAAAAAAAAACATTTAAATTGCGAAAAGCAGAATCCAGACTCGAATTGAATTGAAACAATGAAACAAAGCTTGAAAAATAATACCAAATTTAACTATTTTGATGATCAAAATGAAGGCGTTTTGCTTTCAAAACGAACAACAGTGCGGCTATTGAAAATTTAAAAGAATTTACCCATCATACTGAACGTCAAAGTATTTAATCTGAATTATTTTCTCATTTCAAAGTGAATTGTTAATTCAATAAGAGCTTTTTTAAACGTGCAGCCGTTTACGCGTTTTTTGGAGAATCTTTCAATTTAAATATGTTTTGTTTGATTTGATAGAAAAGTAGTTGAATGAAACGAATTCAATCAAATACAAAATAATAAAATTCTGCAGCTCGCAATCGTTTTGCAGCATATATTGTTTAAATTGTGAAGAAATAAATATGGGTTGCTTTTAAAATTATACTTAAGTAACTATATTAGATCTAAAATGCTTTACACGAAACTCAAAGATTCAATATATGCTTGAATTCGTTTAATATGAAGTCGTTCTTAGCAGGGACCAAAAATAACTGGTATTTTGAAAATTTTAAACGAAAAAAGCTGGTATAAATTAAATGATTTTGAATGATCTCTCTGTTGAGGAGAAACTTCTCTCAGTGATAGCGAACTTTTCGCGACATTGCACTTTTGGAACGTGAACGCAAATTGTGTGCTGTGCACGCAGTGGTTTGAAATTAAAAAAAAAAAGTTTTTTTCAGCAACACTGAATACGGCCAGAAAATGAAGAAAAAATATGCAATCATCAACGTAAGCATTGTGAATGTGTTGTGACTCATGTTTGAAAATAAACTGATGGGAAAATTTAATCCTGCAACATGTTTGGTTGTGCTGTCACGTATTGCGGCAATGGCGCTTGTCGTCAAGGTTGCCCACTTTGTGTAGTCATGGTTGGCCAACTGTGATTGCGTACTTGGAAGATGTCAAAAAACCTCCAGCACCAATCCCAACGAAATCCGTCAATAAAGCACTAGCTGAAGGAATTTGCCCGTCCAAAAAAGTGCAGAAAAAGCCATCTTCAGACAAGGCAAGAGAGAAGTGCATTTGAAGTGCGTCAATATAACGACATATGCCGAAAGCTCGATTCCGAATAATGTGTCAATGATAATATGCTAAAAAATGTATCAAATTCGTATTCTTATTTCATCCAATTAATTTTTCCAGGTCATTTTCAATCATTTTAGCACATTATTCGTCGACTGGCCAACACCTAGATAGCAGTGGCTAACCTAGACAGCATTTCACTTTTTTTAAATGCCTATTTTTGTCACTTTTTACCCAATAAATCTGCAATCTTCAGCAAAACTGTTCCTTTTTCCTAGACCTTTCCAAAGATGTGCTTGGACTTACCAAGAATCTCCCGTAAACAGAAGTTACGGGCAAAAGTCAGAAAGGTCGCTAACACTGACGACATTCTCCTACCTATATCACAAACTACTGCTGTACTACAAATAAATAAAAAAAATAAAAAATAAAAATAAAACAAAATCAATATACGTCGCTAATGCAGAGCTATTGCTTTGATCCAAATGAGTATCTAATTTAAACCAACCACCATGAACATATATTTAATGCGATAGAAAAAATTTCCTGTAAACGGATTTTCCGTATTATTATTAGAGCGATACATGCATATGTATAGGTACTAAACAAGGGAAGTCAAGTGTTCCTACACAAGAGCCCTTATTGAATAATTGCCCGTCATGTTTTGACAGACATGGGTTAAAGACTTAGTGTGACCTTATGTCTACCCACAAATATCAAACAGACTGGAAAGCTTTATCAGCATGGGAAATCACGTCAGACACTTCCTTCTAAACAATATTTCATTTTCAATTCATCAAACAATATATGTATGTACGAAATACGAACAAATCTGAATTTTTTCTCTTGTTCCAAATAGCCAAATCGAGTGTCAGGTTAAAGGATTTAAAGTTCAAAGCGAATTCAAGTAGGTGCGATTGCATTAAATATAGATGGAAGAGTGACTATTGAAGCCCTCAAAGCTTTTGCTTAGAGAATTGCCTGCTAATTTCATTTATATTTTCGCTTACAGCAGAATCTATTCCAGTGAAGGCAATCTCTCTTTTTCAGCACTTCAGAACCACTTAATTTTCCGCATGCCTTTTCATAAAAAGATTCATGGAATTGATTTTTATTCCAGTGAAAAATGTTACTTCACGAATTGAAATTCACTAACCCCTGCTAGCATTAATAATCTTTTACCAATTGGGAGAAAATTATTTGAGTACAGTGGATTTCCTGAAAAAGATTTTTCTTTTAGTTTTCGATAAAAATATCCTACATACCCTGGATAGATCACGAAATATCGGACGATGCTAGATTCAAGTGGCATTCATATTTTGAAAGTACATTGAAATTTCGAGAACGGAATTTTATTAAAAACATCCTTATAACTTCGGACCGCTAAAAGACTCCCTATAATAGAGACATTTGAGAGAGAGGCTTCATATTTTAAATTTACATCGAAATTCCAAAAATGATTTTTTCTTGTATTTTCGAAAAAAAACCCCTTAACATTCCGAACAATCCCAGACTCATCATGCAACAAGGCGGAATCCATATTTTAATGCAATTATGGATTTTATGCAGTCAAAAATTGTTCATCTGATCTCAGAGCCCTTGAAAAAATGAAAAATACAAAACGTTTCGTGTAAGAAATAATTTGTTGTTTTAGTTTCAAAAGCATGAATTCAAGGTGGTTAATTTTATCATATCGTGATTATCTTATCAATTATCCTATTAACAACCTCACATTAATTAAAATGCACAATACATGTTTGTACGAATTTCAAAAAGTAATCCGACGATATTTCAGCTCTTTCTTAGACCTGACAACCAAATCTTCAGCTTTCTTTAAATTTTAAATAATTGCTTTTAGGTTGGCTTCAATAAAAGCATTTGCACATAAATTGCTTGAATTTACCACGCTTCGAAGAGCTTCCACAAAACAAGAACAAATTCTCATTCTGTCTACTTGGATACATAATTTATGACACCCGATCGAAGATGGGGCTATTTACTCTTGACTTTGTGGTCGGAATATTAATTACTGTTCAAGTTGTCAGCTACAAGCAAAATTGAAATATTCTGGTTGTGACACTAATAGAACTTGACTCGATTTCGGCGTGCTAATAAAAAATGGTATTCGAAATTGGATCCTACCCTATAGCAACAGAATTCATCGTCATAGGCAAGGGATTCCTTTGTAAATAATCCACTAAAGCCTCTATAATTTCCATTAGGAAAAAAATCGAAAATTAGATTTTGTTTCAGTGAGTGGGAAATTTTTATTTATTATTTGAAACCATGCGGGCAGGAACCAAGCGGTATTGATGAGTATACGGTTCTTGTTGATATGAAACGCTTGCTTTTGCATAGAAATTTCTTGTTTTTTTTTTTCGATTGCACAAGATTTTTTTCCACTAAATTTTCGAGCTGCTATGAATTTATTTCATAGCAAAACTTTCTTAATACTTTGGAAGCTTTACATAAAATGTGACCACGTTAGCCCCATTTATGCGCTCTGATTAAAAGTGCACCAGATAGGGAAAAACTGAATACATATTTGTTACTCTTTACGGATTAAGTGCGACATGCGACTCTACAGTCAGTAGGCACCGTACCGTAGGCAAAGTTAACTTAAGGACAAGTTAGGAGAAAAGAAGAGATTTCGGACTGTTCTGTTTTTAAATGTTAACAACTAGAAAAGGAAAGAAAGAACAAAAAAAAATCCAAATTATTTTTAAAAAATTTATGAATAAAAGACGAAAAGTGCGAAAGCGTAGATTATATGTAAGGAAACAGAGTTGAAAATGATTCACTCTTGTAAATAAATGAGAAGGAGGGTTTTCAAATTTTACTTTCATATAATATTTCCGGGCTTTCTGAAATCACGTTTTGGCTGAAATATTGAGAGATGCAACCTAAGTTGGACCCATAGTTGTTGCTGTAATTCTATGATATTTGAACGCAAGTGTTATTCGCTTTGTTATGAAGAGATTAAGTGGGTGTAACTCATGCTGCATTCTCTGATGGTTTTGGAAAAAATGAGAATTCGATTTTACAAAAATTTTACATCTCCTTTCAGCACGTTTGCGAAAACGAAGTTCATCTTTATCTTCTCTTAATTTTTGTTCTTAACTCATTGTCTCAGTCGCACTAGGATAATGCTTAAGTTCTTTTTACTCATTGATGTAAAAAACAAATGTATATGGCACATATTTCTTTCTTTGTTCCAAACGAGGAATTTTTCAATTTTGTTTGGGTGTTTTCTACCTTCTTATTAGGTTAAATTTGCCGTAAGCATATTGCTTCCGTGACATATTGAATGCAAGTGTACTCTGCTCTCTAAAATCAGTTGTGAAATTTATGCTGGCATGATAATATCGACCGTCGTGTAATTAGTGCTTGGTGAGTCTTATTTTTTTTATGTAAAACAATTTCAATATATTCTTCCAATTCGAAATCATTTAGTTCATTTGCATTTTCAACACCGTGATTATTACTGGAGGGTATTTGGATTTTCCTTACGGTTTTCTATTGATGGTACGAAAACACACCAGTGGGCTTTTGTCTCTAATTTTAAAAGTCAACATTTCCGGATAGAAAGATTCTCCTCTACGTAAATTTTGGAAGTCCTTGAAGACTTAGTAGAAAAATTGCTTTGTTCCGATAATATAATAACTTCAGCTCCTGTAGTCAGTTATTGTACAGATGAACACTCCGGCTATGACCCAAATCGGATGAGCCGTAATCAATTTTAAGGGGAACTAGAATTGGATTCCATGATCTTGTTTTGCAATGTAATAGACAGTGAGGGGAGCCACCAAGTTGGACATTTGGAGTAGTTCGATAAAATAAATCAGAACTGGACAAGTAGAGATGAAGATAATCTACATTTATCTTTCTATCTTTTTTACGGGCAACGTAAATGGAAGGAAACAAAAGTTGCCCTTGGTAACATTTGGAATATTTTAAATTATTTATTGCCTTATTGCCTCGTTCAAAATATCGTCCGTGAAACTAAAATGTATACCAGCAATAAAACAAAAACAGAAATTTAGATTTAAATGTAAATGATAAATAATAATAATTTCTGGGTATGTTCAGGGTCCGAGGAGACTCACGGTCTGAGATGCATTAAAATCAAATATTTTGAAATATACACTTTTATGATAACAATGACCTAGACAACAATGATAGTTATTCAAAAATTAGGCTCTTTATTAGCCATTTGAATAATAATTTTTTAAACTGCTACCACTAGAACAGAATGTATAATTTGATGAGTCGACTTGGATATTGCTATCAATTCGACGTGTACTAAGGTCGCTGCCAACAATGACATACATTAGTGGTGCTTGGCGAATATGTGGATGTCACCTTTGCAGAAAAATTCAAAAAAGCGATACCAAATATCTGATTTGATTTTTTCTTCGATAACTTTTTCACAAATCCAGACAAATAAGTTTAAGTGCAGACAAGGACAAAATTGATCCTTTGTTGACAGATGGGAGGTGTCGACCATTGTATCTAACTGCCGGATAAGTGTTTTGAAAAAAAAAAAAAAAATGGTATATACCAACATAACATCGACATAACTTGGTAACCAATGCATGCACTCTTGCGAAAATCTACGATTGCGCACAAAATGGCGTAGAATTTCATCGCAAATTAAGTGTGCGTGGAGCCGACTAGGTCGGACGTGGCCCCGTGTTGATTCTCAGTTTTAGTGTAATTTTTTTTAAATGAACTGTTTTTATTTTGTTGTGCTAAAAAATAAACTAATAAATCTACTTTAACCTAATAATCTAATAAATGATCCGGCGTGTTTTATACAATTTAATTAAGTGAAGGGCTTTTCTATGAGCTATCATCACCACAGCAGCTGCACAGTACTGTAACGTTTTTTTTTATATCTGTATGTCCAAGATCAGTGTAAGTGAATTTGCCCTGATTTGTACTACGGGTGTTCCCAGCTGTGGTAAATGAACTGCACGTTCGTGGATTAAGAGCAAATCATTTTTCGGTGTACTGCCACCTTAACTCTATAAATCCGATAATTCCAGCGATAAGTGAAAACAAGATCGTTTCTGATGTTGATATTCATCAGTATCACATCTGGTGCCTCTCATTTCTGAACATAGGGGGATCGCAATATATATTCAGAATGTTGTGGCCTTTACCATTCTTAAAGATTTTCCTTCCGACAGTTGGATTAGGTTTAAACATCATAGGGACGGTATCCACATGAAAATTTTGCAAAATATACGCAAGTGCAAGGTCGGTTTCATCACTATCTGAAAATATTCCAGATACTATGACGAAGTGTTGTACAACATGGTGGTGGTGCACCATGCCTAATCTACAATGCATGGTAAAACCACGTCGTCAACACCACATGGATTTTTGTGTTTGCTTCGCACTCTTGCCTTTGAAAATTCATGCGTGCAAAAATGTGTCTTTTCTTTCACTCATTTGACGACATGAGCACGAGCTTATGTGTAGTAGTTAATCAGCAAAAACGATGTAGTAATACCTCAGGTGTATTCAGCATAATTTAGAACTATGTAGGGGAATTTAGAACAAAACAGCTGTAAACTGGAACTTGTACTTTCAGTCGTGAATGCAATATTTTATATTATTTCACTTGTCCCAAGCAACTTCTTAGTTTACTAAGTTTACTATAAGTGTTAGTATACATTATTGATACCAAATACTTCTTTTGATGTAATTTTGCAATGAAATCGAGGACGCAATTACATTTATGATAATTGACAGCTCAACAGCTGTTTAATTTGGTAGCTTACCACTACTTACACATTTCGTGTATTTATACGCATTCTTCAGCAAACGATATCGTTTTGACGACGTGGTTTTACCATGCATTGTAGATTGGGCACCATTATCCACAGTTGTGAAAAAAGTTTAGCCACCATTGAATAAATGATAGTACTAAGGATTTTCCGCTAGAAAGAGGTGTAGACGGCATGATTATGTTAAGTTGTGAGTGTTCCTTCCGTTATTGTTGTTTGTCTAGTCTTGTCTGTTTTACCGTAAATTATGCAAAATACATGGGTGGTGTTATCCCGTATCCAAGAAATCTGATAGTGGTATACTATTATCTTTGTTTCGAAAAATTTATTCATCATAGTTTTTAGTAATATTTTCAAGGATTTTATTGTTGGCGAAGGTGTAGGTGGTTATTACAAGTTCTTTTCATGTATCCAAATTTCAATTTATTGTTTTTATTCCATCTTTATGCTTTCTTATATATAGCTATCATTATTTGTATAAGCTAATGATTATCTCCTATTATTGGTGAAACTCTAGGGCTGAAGTAATGTCTTATCCGAAGGTCATTACTCGAATTTTGTATCTATTTCCCTCTTGTTGCTACTTTTTGCTTCAGCAACATGTGTCCCAATTGTATTGTTTTGGAATGAATTGCTGCCTATATTGAAAGTTGGAATCCAATTCTTAAATGGCAATGACTCCCATCATTCCTCCTTTTGGCCGTGAAATAGATTTTTTGCTAATATTCGTAATATTGTACATATCTGTAAGTGTTCGGTCGGTATTATCACTAACCAAATTTTAATTTTGATAACGGTAATGAAGCATTGTATGATATGGTGGTATATTATTATTTATAGTTGTGAAAAGTTTAGCTATCATGGTCATTTAATAATAATATTAAGGATTTTCGCAAGAAAGTGGTGTTGACTATATACTTCCGTTTTTAATGTTTTCTTTAGTATGGTTTGTCTAGTCTAGTCAGGTCCATAATTTGGTTTTCTTGTTATATTTCTTGTTCCATTCAAACACTAGATTATATATGGAATGATGCATTCCTGTGTTGATATATGGTCAAATAAAAATAAAATGATCAATATACATATAACGGGTTTTCCAATAAGAGGTGTTATTTTGATTCAAAGAAAAATTATTATTATTTTGATTCAAAGAAAAATGCCATTTTTTGAGATAAATGATCGGATATTTATTTCATTATAAAGAGGAAGGTATGCCGTTAATAATGGAAAATAACATCAGCAAAATAACCACCACGACCACAGGACCATATCCTTTTCATGAAATTTTCCATAACCAAATCGCAAAGTGGCTGCCCTATGTCCTCGATAGCCTCACGAATTCCATCTTTGAGGTCTTGAATCGACGCTGGGCTGTTGGCGTAGACCTTCTCTTTCACGTGGCCCCAAAGGAAGAAGTCGCAAGGTGTTAAGTCACAAGATCTCGGTGGCCAATTGTGATCACCTCTTCGAAAGATAACACGGTCCGGAAACTTTTCCCGTAAAATATCAATGGTTTCGTTGCTTGTATGGCACGTAGCACCGTCTTGTTGAAAGTAAACGTTGTCCAGATCAATACCATCCAATTCCGGCCATAAAAAATCATTAGTCATCTGTCGATAGCGCAATCCATTCACCGTAACTGTTGCTCCAGCCTCATTTTCGAAAAAGTAAGGGAAAATGACCCCGCGGGACCATAAACCGCACCAAACAGTCACACGTTGAGGATAGAGAGGCTTTTCAACAATAACTCTTGGGTTTTCGAGCCCCAGATGCGACAATTTTGCTTGTTGACCAAGCCATCGAGGTGGAAATGGGCCTCATCACTCAATTTGAGTTTTCGATGGAATTCCGGATCATTTTCATGCATTTCAAGGACCCAATCAGCAAAGACTCGACATTGTTGATGATCGGCCGGCTTGAGTTCTTGTGTTAACTGAACTTTATAAGCCTTAAGACCCAAATTTTTATGCAAACTACGGTGTAATGACGTTTGTGGAATGCCTAATTCCAAAGAACGACGAGGAATGGACAAACCTGGGTTTTCTTTAACACTTTCGGCTACAGCAGCAATATTCTCGGCTATTCTTGAGCGACGTGCACGGGTTTTATTCTTCACATCACTAACTTGTCCCGACAGCTCGAATTTTTTACCAATTTCTGTATTGCGGTCCGACAAGGTGCTTCACGACGACCCAAAAATGTTCGAGTTTTACGAACCGTCTCTGCCACATTTTCACCATTTTTATAGTGAATTTTAATAATTTCAATGCGTTGTTGAATCATGTAGCGGGCTAATTGAAATTTGAAATTTGTTGGTTGGTCTCTCTTATCTGTTTTGTGGCCTTCCAGGGATATATTAATCTAATCTATTTTCATAAAACGGTCAATTTTGCATTAATTGTTTCATTTTTATTAAAGAATTCATTAGTTAAGAGACCAGTATGACGCATGTAGTTCTACATATTGCACATATACCATGCTCAGCATGCCTACACATGCATGCATGCACACACATGCATACACATGCATGCACCCTCTTCCGAAATAAACCTAGCAGGTGATTTTAATGTCCATAATATACCGTGGCTCTGACATTCGTCTACCACAAGCCCTGCGGGCCGGTTTGTCGAACTGTTCTGTGAATCGTTTAATTTGCAACAGCTAATTGATGTAGCTGCAGATATAGAGAATTTATTAGATCGATTTCTTACATCTCACCCCGAGAAATATTCCATCCCAGTCGGCTTCTCTTGGTAACTTAGACCACTACTTTATAACAGGTCAATGTGCCACCTCAAACCTGTACCGCCCTACTTTACCACCTACAAATACAAGGGAGAAAAAGTTTAATAAATGTGGGATGAATGCCATCAAAAAGAACTGCATTGGATTTAATAGAGAAAATAGCTTCAATAAATTCATCCATTTCAGTTCTAATTAATGGCAAACGATCAGAAAAAGTGACATCGTCAAAATATCTGTCTATACTGCAAGCAGAAGCTGAATTAGTAAAAGAAGCTGCAAACTCGGCATTTAATACATTAGTATCTGAATCCACCGTATTATTTTTCTTTAATGCCGCAATACCAGCACTCTTCAAATTATTCCAAAGTTTATTGGTTGATAGCTTGACATCAAACTGTTCTCTATGATAGCTCTTTTAGATTTTTAAATGGCAGATGTAATGAGATTTCGCAACCGATGATATTCATCTCTAAGTAATTCAATACGATAACGCTTCCATCTTTCATATGCCTTATCACGTTTGTTGACTGAGGAGTGATCCAAGGGCAATTTTCCTTTACCATATACTGAAGGTTTTAAGTGGAAGAGAAAAGCTAGGTTGTCATTATTTAAGGAAATTTGTAATTCAACATCATCAGTATTGTAAAGGCCACTCCAATCAATATGCATAGCCTCAGCAAACAATAAGTTAATATTTTTGAAATCCCAATACCTAAATTCTCATCCAACATTATTATCAGATTTAATGTTATTGATGAGTAAAATTAGGTCATGTCTGGAGAAAGCTGGCAATACCATTTGATTGTTAAATAGCACAAAATCAGAATTAGTTATAAGAAAAAGATCTAACAGTGTGAACGATGTTTCGGTGAAATGTGTAGTGGTAATCAAGTTCACAACAGACAAACTAAAACAGTTCATTAAATCAAGTATGGTTCTAGTATTTGGATTTGCATGCAACAAATTGCAATTGAAATCCCCGGCAATGATGATGTGGTTAAATTTCTGTGATAAAAGGGCGAATAATTCTTCTATAGGACTCAAATCTGCAATGTATGGGGGTTTGTAGATCACACTAACCAAGATTTTTACCGAATCAACTAGAAAAAAATTGTATTCGATTTGTGCCTCCGACCACGAAGGTTTATCTTTAAGGAAATTGCGACACCACCACCCACACTATCTATGTATTGTATCATTCCTAAAACATATATGAGGTTCAAGCCAAGTCTCACACACGCCAATATATCTAGAGTTGAATAAGAAAAAATATTCCTGAATTCATCAATATTTTTCATTAAACTTTGTGTGTTTAAATGACAAATACTTAAACCCTCATGTCGTTCCAACAACACTTTTAGCGCAATTCGCGAATTGTCAAGGTCACCAGATTTGGAATCGCTGTAATTATTCAAATTCATTTAAAGCTGATATTGCATCAAAGGAGGACGCAGCAGGATCTAGTATATATAAATCCATAAAATTAAGAACTAGTCAATTCAAAACGAAATTAGAAAATTCGGTTAGAATGAAAAAAAATCAAACAAAAATTTACAAAAAAAGATAATATGATATACGAAACTGTCTAAAATCCGTAAACAACTATATGCGGTTAAAATTAATAGAATTATTAAATATGAAAATGTATAAAAAAAAAAGAGAAAAAAAATTTTAGTAAATTCTACTACCAAAATCACGACGAAAGTCTGAAGCAATTCATTAACGTTCTCCTTTGTCACTGCAAGTTTGTTGAGGGCAAATTCGTACCAATGTAGCAGACTTCATCATTCAGTTTCTTGCAGGCATAAACAAGATCCCGCAAAGTAAAGACGGCAGCCAGAGGCCTCTGCTTGCGTAATCGTGAAGCACTTCAGTACAGAGAATAATTTCGATTGGTCAAGCTCTCATATATGTATTTGCGTGCGTTCAAGTTCATTCCGATGTCATTCAATGTCAAACAATGATCCCTTTTTTCTCTTTCGGGAAAGATTTTCTTTTTCATGTGGCGAGTAGCACTTTACTATTATAGAGGAATCCGTATTACCGCTCCTAATTCTAATACGAAAAATGTTTGCAATTTTTGGTAAACTGATATCGTGTGCAGCACAACATTTTGTAAGATGACCTACAAGGTATTCATCAGGTGTTGATGGAATTCCATTAATCCTTGTGTCAACATCACTTCTTACCTCCTCGAATAAACATCTGCTGATACCCATACAGTTTGCATGGGAAAATTCTGAATTGTAGGTAAATATATGAAAGAACAGGTCTGTTGGTAAGAAATGACAGTTCTAAATATCTTTATTGAATTTATTATTTAATTTATGCCATTAAAAAAATTAAAAAAGAAACAAATATTACAGACTGCGGAAGACATAAAAATTATATTGGTGTTGGATTTCTGTACATAAGAAATTAATGACTTAAATGTATTTTTTTTCTATAATTATATTTATTTTAGGAATTATAAATTGTTGTATTATTGTGGCACTCATTTGTGACAATTGCGCCGGTCCAGATGCTCTTATTATTAGCCCTATTGATGACATTTTGTATTATCAGGGCAGTAGCTAGCTCCTGAAGATGTTTACGGCGAGAATCTGACCTCTTGATTGCAACAGCATTTCAGTTGGCCGTTGATATAACATAACTTGTCAAAGCTGCAATATAATTCATGTTGAAGATAAATGCTTGTGGCCAGCAAAGAGTCCTCCTTTTTGAAGAATATTCAGTCAACATTTTGTTCATGTTGTCAACTCCTCCTTTGTATTTGTTATTTATAAACATCATAGACATGCGTTTTTCGTATATAAACTTGTCCTGTAATTAGATATGATGTTTTTGCATCACAGAGTCACAATAGATTTATTCCATACTTAGCAGGTTTATTTGGTATATATTGCGTGAAACATGTGCGTCCACAAAATGGAAAAAACTCCATCAAATTTTCACTTGGGCGATACCGCTTTCATATTCGCGGTGGATCTACAGGGAAATCAATATTCAATTGCTGCGAAAAAATGCTTTGAAATATTTATTCCAAATAGTTCCATCTCTAACTTTAAACATATCTGCTTCAGGATCAAAAGGTTAAGCCTCGTCGTCGTCTCCTTAGGCCCCAATTTCGCTGTTCGTCTCTATTATCTCAACTTGAAAAGCTTCAGTTTCGCGCATCCGAATCATCATCATCGATGACTCGCACAGGCCGCTGCTCTCCGATTGTTCCAGGTGCACTTGGGTCAGCTTCTTCGATATCCACAATCAATCGATGCGTAGTCGCAACAATATTGCGACAAGTCGTGGAGAATGTATAACAAATTCGGGGTCATGTCCATCTTCCTCGCTGCTAAGGAAATCTATGTATCAAATGCCTGCTATACTCTTGCTGTTTTTCGCTTGATGATCTCTAACAGAATGCGTAATGAAGATAAAAGTCCGTTAGATAAAAAAAAAAAAAATGTATAAAAATAACATCTAAATAGCACTACATACCTTGGGAATTGACGCGGGGTCACAAATCCACCTTTCGGAATTTTTTCTAGACTCCTCATTTTGCTTTACACTGTAAAAAATGTGTACAATTATTTTCCCTAAAATGTAGGGAATATTTCCTAAAGTTCCCTACATTTTAGCGCATATTCTCCTGATTTTAGGGAAAAATACCTAAGCTTTGTGGCAACAATTGTGCACATTTTTTACAGTGTACTATAGTTTCTTAAGCTCTTTTCACTACCACTTCACAAAATAAAGGCATTTAACTTGCACCATAGTGCATCAGATATTTGATAGAACATGACTTTCCTGGAAATGAGTCATTAGAGTACCTCCTCCCATACAAAATGTATGACAAACTCATCCATCACGGATGATGCAGGTGTTGATACGGTAAGTACAAGAATATTCGACTATTTTTCATACATATCAAAAATAGCTAATTACTCCAAATTTGGCAACGATGTTCAGAACAAAATTTGTGAACATATCAGGGACACCCAGGCCGATAAATGAAAAAATTTTACCTGGAGAGGCTACCAAACATGTGAAAATTCACCGGTGATGTAGGTGTTGACACAGAGGTTAATGACAATATCAGCTGAAATACGTTCTGGCTCCAAACGGTCCATTCTTGCTTCGAGTACATAAGTCAACAGGGGTACAGATTTCCTTAAATTGTCCATTCATATTAGCTTGGAAAGACATCGTCATAGTCTGCAGGTCACTACGTAGTGTTTCTGAGAACGATTAAGTTGCATTTCAGTTCTACTGAGCTGAAGCTAGGTTTTTACTTACCATTTATGATTTTCTGATCGCAACAGAACAAAATGAATGAGTATAACCATAATATTTGAGCTGTTTGATAGAAAATGGTCATTTGACTTTGATTGACTTGACATAAACGCGACGGGACCGGTCCCCGTCCTAAATGTCAGTTTTCTGAACATAATTTACCAATTACGTATAAAACGTGGTCTGTATATTATTACAAAGTCCGATAAAATAAAATAAAACCTTTTAATCCACAATAGCAGTCCTTAAGTGCTCAGATGGGTGCATGTCGCGACTTTAAAGCTGTATTTTACTGACTTGTTAGGACTTGGAACACATAGGGCCCCCCCCCCCCCTACCAATCCAAATCCTAGGTGCTTTACTGCAGTTCGTTGCAAAGTTATAGACGCATCATGCAATAGTGGGGTAGTCCTTCTCCGTAGCAAGAAAGAGAAAAATGTGTGATGACAAAAGATATCTGCCTTCTTGTTATCGCTGACACTAAGAAAATATTTTTAGAACAGTACTTGTGGAGTAGTTCGGTAAAAAGATGCATGCTTTATTTGTTTTAACACAAAAATTATTAAGTAATTTTTATTAAGAATAAGTAGCTCTACCTTTGTTCGACACGATTTTCAGATGCCTTTTTGGCATTGATTCCACGATGGATCCTCTAGTAAATGTTAGCCAAGCAGCTTCAAAGGTATCTCGAAGCTCACTGATGGTGTTAAATTCCTTAGCATCGTTGTAAATTGTTTTAACTAACCATCCCCCAGAGGGTTAGCATCAATAGAACTGGTCGGATAGCCGAGAAGGTTGATATAATACCCCAAAAACCATTTTTTGTGGGGTGACTTATGTGGATCGTAGCATTATCCTGTTGATAAATTAAATGATTGGAACGATAGTGCGCAAGATACGGGAGGCGGCTTTGTCTGAGGACATTTTATGTTTGAAAATTCCGCAGATCTATCCGCAGATCGCTCCAATATCCGCACAGACCATTAAGGCTAAGTTTTTTTTTTTTTATCTGAATAAATTATCTAAAGGTGTAAGTACCGTAAAACGGGGTGACTTTGGCATGCGGGGTGGCTGTGGCACCCAGTGACGGGAGGGAAAAGAGGTGCGGAGTGCTGAATTGTTCAATATTTTATACGATTCGTTAGCGGGTGCACGAGTGTTACTTTAAAATACTTCGAGATTATATTAGGCCACTAAGAACACGTAGATATCGAAATTATACGAATGATTACGTCACAGGGACATTATAAGATATTAAGAAGGGCACGTTACAAGTCAGTGAGAGTAAAAAGTGGAAAGTGTCTCGTGAAATAATTCAGAGTAGATGAAGTGGTAACCCCCGGAAAATACAAGCCATGAACTAATTCGAAAAAAGAGAGCAGCGGCCCGGTCATCAGGCGACATCCACAGTCTTCTTGCCTTGTCTTACTGCACGAGTTTTTCATATAAAATTTGCTTGTATTTTGTTCAAACGCTATAATTTCCATAAATTTGTTCTAGATGCTATTTTTTTTAACTATTAGAAAGATAACATATTTGGCTGCAACTTCTTTTAACTTCATTTTGCTGTGGGGGCGACAGTTTTGGGCTTTAGGAACTGTTTAAGATGAAATTTTAGTTTTTTCTCCATGACGAGTATGCAAAAAGTAGTGAGAGTGAGCTTTTACTGCATGGTGTATCCTGCACGTTAAGCCATTTTAATGTGTCAGTGTTTTCGGCGATTTCATGGCTTGTATTATATTCCAGGGGTTGCAAAATATCCACATAAAAGGAAAAATTGTAGGTTCACTTTCTTTAAATCCTCAGGAAAAGACATTGATTGCGGATATTTTGCATCAGGTTGCTATGTGGTAGAAAATGATGATAACGATGACCTGTACTCATTGTTTAAAATAAAATGGAGGTCTTACAGAGACATAGACTGGCTACAGTACGTAACTTGCCATGGTTGGCTACGCGAATACAGCAATATCCTACGAGGAGCAAATGGAGTACTTGCGAAGACTAGTATCAGATGATTCCGATAGTGATCATGAGAACTATAATACAGCTCTGAGGATTAGTGGATTCCACCTCAAACACGCAGAGCAAATTTTCCGCAATTGGATGAAGAATTTTCTGATATCGAAAATGCTTTTGATGATATTGAATTAGATGTTGAACTAGAGGACAACGATTGCGATGAAGAAGTGATGCTGATCAGGACAGTAGTTCTGATGGACAAGCTTTACGTGCCAGGAATAATAATGTATGGAGATGAAACTCCCTTGCTAGTACTCGTACTCCAAAGCACAATATTCTACGTCAGAGATCTGGACCAGTAAAGTCAACAGAGGTTCTTTTACAGATTCAATGCTTGACATAATATTAAGAGAAACAAACAGGAAGGCCACTAGTTTTTATGCTAAATGGAATGGGGAAAAATGCTTTAAAACCAAAATGGCGTCAACTGGCTATCTAAGAATTTGATTGCTTTCTAGGAATATTGGTTACAGCAGGCGTACGCCATTCCACATCAGAACATATAGGAGAATTTTGGAAATCTGATACCTATCCGCTGATTCGTGCTACTCTGGCAATGAAACAATTTCAGGACATATGCAGGCTTATTCGGTTTGATAATGTGAACACAAGAGCCGAACGATTGAAATCAAAATAGCACCTATTACCGATTTATGGTAGATGTTGAACGCCAACTTTTTTTTCGCTATATATACCTTCGGACGGTATTACAATGGACGAGTAGCTTTTCCCCTTCAGAGGCGGAACCATGTTTAAGCAGTATATTCCCTAAAAACCTGCTACATAAATACGGAATAAAAATTTGGTGGGTTTGTAATGCATCAAATTCGTATCCACTTACAGGCCAGCTCTATATAGGGAAATCTTCAACAGGACGAGAAACCCATCAAGAGAAACGCGTAGTCAGAGGTTTGTGCTACAAATTCATATGGTCATGGGGAAATATCACTATGCATGATTTGTTTACTACATTGTCACTTGCTCGTATACTGCTACTACGTTCGTACATTTAAAAAAACACATATTTTCCACCAGAAATGATGCTTAACAGAATCCGAGAAGCAATATTTTCTCAGTTTGAGTTCAAAGAAGACGGCAAGGTTACCATTTGCTCATATGTGCCGAAAAAAATTACAATGTTGTAATGTTATCAACTATGCATGACGATGGTAAGGTCAGTGGATGAAAGAATAAGCCCGATACAATACATTATTACAACACCACTAAAGGGGGCGTAGATAATGTGGACAAAAAGTTGTCCCATTACTCAGTAATGAGAAGGGCTCTTCGATGGCCACTACCGCTGTATTACAATATATTGGATGTACCGTATTTTGTAGCATACATAATTTATTCGGAGAGCAATCTAATGACTGCAACACCTAGCCACGGCAGATATAAATTTCTCCAGGACTTAGGGAAGCAGTTAGCATATACCATCAATCCTGATAAGATCCCGAAAGTCGCAAGCCAGCACACATTTTGCTACAAATTTGGGAATTGAATCAATTCCAGTTATATTATAGCACAGAAATCACTTGTGGGAGCAGGTGGAGTAGGAGAAAGTGGATCAAGAGATGCCTTTTGATGTACAAAAGTTATCGGAAGCTGTTACATATGCCGAGCTATATCTAAACCGCAGCGCAAAACATGAAAATCGTGCTGTAGTTGTAATTATCCTGTATGCAATGTATTACAAAATGCAGTATGTTGTAGTTTGCATATAAATATATTTTAATTCGGCTTTATTTTTAATAAATTTAAATCTAAAACTTTAATTTCGTTTTCTTTATCCCTTCATATCCAGATTTTCTACTAATACATTTTTGTTTCCTAGTCCCTTAACAACCTCGAATTATTTAAATCCTGAACAAGTCTGTAAGAAAAACAATTTACAGAAATAAAAAACAAAAGCAAAAGAAAACTGAACATATCAAAATGCGTTTATTAATAATTAATATCATTGATTTCAAATCCACGCGTACTGCGACTTGCTATATTTTCCGGTTCTTTATCGCTTGACAACTCGGACATCCTGAAATAGTGTGCCGTCCTCGACGCACTGCAAAAGGTCACATTTTTCGTCCGGCTTGCCATATTCGTTGTCTTTATCTTTGTTGTCCTCGTCTGGCAAGTCGCACCAGTTTTTCATCTTGTCGAAGGAATATATAGCTGAATAACGTTTCTGATTTCTCTGTGCATCTGGAATGACTTCTACCACTTATCGATCTTTTTCCAATATTCGGCCAACAATATAATGGCAGAAACACATCCAGGCCTCGAGGCTTCCTCTCAATTTCCAACACGGGTTTTTAAGTGATGCAACACAAAACCAAGCCAGCAGCTAGCCTCAAGGCCTAGCCGCAAAGCGCTCTTTGCTCATTGTTGGAAATTTTTCTCTCTCAGGCCTACTTCTGTCAAAAAATGTACTAACAAAATTCCAATGACATCACTGAGCCCAGTGGTATCATTTTGTTTTCACATCTCTGAGGCAAGCCTTGAGGCGAGCTGCGAGGAAACTTGTGAGAGGCCAGGCGTGAGGAGTTTTTGGATGTGTTTCTGCCTTGCTCTTCAGTAGCACCAGGCACGTTTTCAGCTACTATTAGTTTGCCTTCAGCGTACTTTTGTGGTTATCGATGTCTTAGGTCATAGACTCTCTTCCACTTCATTCGCTCTTCGTTGATTCGTTCAGAAGCTCGTTTCCTAGCTTCTGCTATATGTTCAGGTAGTAGTTCCGGGTCTTGATTATGGGAGGCTAGTGTCAGACGGTTCTTCAAGATATCTCTGGGACTATAATCAAAGACGAGTTCATGAGGGCTTCGTTGTGTAATTTGTTTCCTCGTGGTATTTATTGTCCACAGTATATTTCGTAGTTCCTGGTCCTATTTCCTCCCGTTTTCAGTCATGGTCGTAAGGGCTGAAAGTACAGTTCGATTCACACGTTATATCTCTGTTCGAATGGTATTCTTGATATATTGGATACAATTTCCTTACAACAGTCCTCAAAAGCCTTGGATGTAAACGCCGTGCCTTGGTCGGACATAATTCGTCTTGGATTTCCAAAATATCCGCTGAACTCGCCAAGCACCTATATTATGGGAGCGGTCGCAGTAGATTTGACTGATCTAACAATTACAAATTTCGTGAATGGGTTGCAGTTCCCAAGATATGAATATTTCCTTGGCTACTACGAGGAAACGGCCTCAAGTGATCAACATGACGCGTCTTGAATGGGATCGGCTCAATTTTATCGACATATAATTCCCCTTGTCTCTTTCTCCCGGGACGTTTATTGTAACAACACTCCACGCATAATTTTAAATATTTTTGTACGTACCTCTTCATTCGTGCCAACCAATAGTGTTGTTTAATTCGTCTCAGAGTATTTTCTATGCCTTGATGATTAGCGTTATCGTGGCAAAGTTCAACTACTTTCCACCTAACGCCCATTCTTCAGAATATAATCTTTCTTTTTTTTTCGTTTCTGTTTATTTCTTCCCAATGAGTTGTTTAATAACAACTTGGAATACGTCGTCTTGCATCTGCATCGGAAGTAATCACTCTTAAGGATGCCGTATCCGGTTCGCTCGGTTCTTCATGTGGTTAACGACTGAGGCCATCTACATGTACCATCTTACTTCCACTTCAAGGCTCAACTATAAAGGAGTATTCTTGTAAACGACGACATCATCTGGCTACTCGTGGAACTAACTCTCTTTTCTGCAGAGTAGTTGTCAGTGCACCACAATCAGTAACTACAGTGAAGGATTTTCGAAGCAAGTAATACTGGAATCTCTCTTAAAAGGAGTCAGTACTCAGCAAAAATTTCATTTTAGATACCAGCGCGCCTGTAGGCAATAAAATATACTATACGTAGGTTTGTGTCCTGAAAATGAAAAAAAAATCATATAAAATTAGCCTAGAACGAGACCATAAATCGCATCAGCGACATCTAACGTAAAGAGCAGAAACCCAGCAAATGACAATTTAAGACGAAAAATTAATATTTGCAGTTCAAATAAATTGAAAATTTTTAACGAGAATTAACTCTTCTAAATTTTTTTTTTATCACAGAATTTTTAAACATGCTATTTTACTTTGTCTTTCAATAAATTTCAACGAAATATTGAAATTTCTCGTCGGTGAAATATCGGGAGAAAAAACCAGTACTATTAGAGTCAAATAATTATAAAAAGCACAACTAAAAATGAAAAAAATCGACGTTATTTACTATATCTAGGCTTTATGTTTCCAAAATAGTCACATTATAAAGCAATGAGAATTCCTACTAACAGGAACATGATTTGAAAAACTTCAATTTTTATCATTTTCTACAAGATTCCGAACTAATGTCTCCAGTGCAATACATTTTTTTCAATTTTTTGCAGACGTTATTTACTAGACTTCTTCGTTACCTTTAATTTAAGATATAAATCATAATTCTGCCACATATAATTTGCCAGAAATTCGCATTGAAAATGTATGAAACTAGCAAATCTTGGTACTGACTCCTCTTAAGATTCAACCACGGCCAATGCCTCCAGTTCATAGATGTGAAATTTTCTTTCTGTATCGTTGGTTGCTCGGCTGAAGTTCGGCTGAAGCTGAGGCAACTTACATCTATAGGTGCAAAACCTCACAAAAACGCGGACCAACTAAATTGAGCTAATGGCCCTCTAATAGAAAGCTCTACACATTCTCTCTCTCTCTCTCTCTCTCTTGCTATATTATGCCACAGAAATTCTTCGCTATAATAGCTTTATTTGGTTGAATAAAAAGTTAAATAGCTTTCAAAAAGTGATGGGGTTTATATGGAGTTTTTCACATCTAGTAGTAAGTTGTCTCAGCCTGAAATAAGCAACGGCCTTCATAGACCCATCTTCTTCTTGCATTACTGTTCCAGCAAGTTTGTCGGCACTAACGTCTGTATGAACTTCGTGACACTGGTTCGTTGGTTAGAGATTTCTTGAGCGATATAAAAGCGTCTTCTTGCGCGCCTTCTCAGTGAAATGGTACATCTTTCCGCAATAACTTATTCAGTGCTTGGGCAAGCGTAGCAAATCTTTGTATAAATTTACGAAAGTAGCCACTCAGGCCTAGGAATTGTCTCACTTCAGTAACATATCCTGATCGTTTGAAGTTAAATATTGCTCTCATTTTGATATCGCCTGATCATTGGCGTAGTCCGCGTTTTGTTGTGGGGGGGGGGCAGTAGGGGTCAGACTGACACAACATTGAAGAAGTATTTTCTTCAAGCAAGTATTGTTTTGAAGTAGTTTTTCGCATATATTTCTAAAACGGTTCGTCGGACAGTAAAAATTATTGTAACCAATTTCATAAGATTTCATAGTCTGAAGAACTTTTCAGTACAATAAAAACATATCGGACTGATCGTCTTCACAGCACCTGTACGTAAAAATCCTAAATTTTTATATGGCAACATCAAGAAGGGGTTGAAATTATACTCATCATTTTTATGAAAACGCCATGTACAAAATTTCAGCTCTATACGTCGACTCGTTCTCAAGCGGTGTCTAAAATATAGTAGAAAACCAAAGTTTTGTATGGCAAGGCAATTCAACGAAGGAGTTGCCTGATTTATTCCATTTCCGAACTTAAATTTCCTTTTTTCTCGAAAAGCTCGTGTACAAAATTTCAGCTTTCTAAGCAAATCCGTTCTGCAGCTATCGTGGGTGTCCAATCCATTTAGCTATACCTTCAATATTTCTATGTGTTACAAACGGAATGACAAACTCAGTTTACCCAATAGGTTTCATTTAGGGTATAATATTCAGTAAACAGTCCAGAATAAAGCGATGCAAAGCACACTGTTGTGGTGTGCAAGATATTCGTCTGTTAAGTGGTTGTTAAATACGCATAAGTGGTTGAAGATACAGCAACGAATTGATTTAAATGTACTTTTATTCATTTTTAAAATAAAGAAGAAATATTACTAGAGATACATATTTACATATCCATTTTCTTTATATAAATGACGTACAAAAAAAAACTTTAAACAGATTTAAATTATTCTTGCAGAATCTATCGCTGTTCAAACATATTCAACAATTCTTCAATAAGTTAATAGTGCTAACTTCAAAGTTCAATTTCTGAAATTCATACAAAATTCGCAAATAATTAATATTTCCAGTGAGATAGACGAGATTTAAGCAGATCTGTATTAAATCATTAAACGCCATATCTATCGATATATTTATTCGGTTCGATTAAGGCTTTTTAATTTCCAGTTTTCATGATGTCGCCTTCTGGTTTGACGAATAAAGACAAAATATGTGACATCGCAGATTTACATGCAACGAAACAGAGCGGCAAATTGATTATTTTTCATAAATAAATGATAATGACAAGTGGCGGAATTTTCAGATTTACTCTCATGTAATACCGCACTTTTGTGAAAGCAATTTTTTCTGATATATTGAAAGAGGTCACCAAAGTTTTTTTTCAAAGTTGTTAATGCATAATCCTATGTTATTTGAACAGAATGTGCTTCTGTTTACACGCTTTGCTCTAAAGAGGGTGGGTATTATCAGTATTGGGAGATCTTGGGAATTCCATATTCTGCCAATTTCTGCCATTATGATATTTAAAAGTAGTAAATTAATATGTAGTAGCACTGATTACTTTGCGCCTAGTTGCTAATGTACTTTTATAGGTATCTCTCCTATATCAATAAAAATTAATTAGTTTTCGAAAGTTACGTGAACTGAACTATTCCTTTTGGTGTATTTCTTATGCTTTTGGTACCTACAATAAAAATGGTCCGAATTCACATAATATAATAATTTGTGGGAAAAGTCGCCATTAATTCCCATTTTCGATAGAATTTTACCCGCAAAAATCTCCCAACGCTACTGTAACTCATTCTCTGATAGGATTGGGAAAAATGTGAATTTTATTTGACTGATAGATTGAGGTGTAGTAGATATACGAAAAATTCATTATTATGAATAATTTGAAAGTATTTTGAAGTTATTCATAATTTTGCAAATAATTGAATAAAATCAATTATGCTTGTATGTATATCTTACTAAGTGGAGACGAGTACCGGGCTAATTTATCAGTCGCTGGAAATGTCATGACGTTCTGAATATAATCAGCTTTATACCGTGCCCTTGCGCCCTGTACTTTATAAGATACAGGGTGTTTTGTGAAAACCTAGCATAATTTCATAATCACCCTGTAACTCCGAAACGGTTGATATGCGCCCTGCCATACAATTTTTTGGTTGGCTAGGTGAGTACTATCACGTCCCGCTCTATGGACCACCATGGAGGAAACACCCTGTATAAAAAATATTTCAATTGACTTCGTTTTAGAAGCAGATAATTGATTTTTCATAAGTGCTAGGGAAATATATCTTTTTTATATCGCTTTTTGCCAGAAATTGCTTTTGTACAGAGAGGCCTTAGGACAAAAGCAGAAACCAGAACCATACAAAGGAAAAAGACGTTATACAACTTTAAGCTGTTTTACATGGGACGGGAGACCTATACATGAATTCAAGTGTTAAGCGAGGAAAATAGTTCAAGCTTCGTATATGAATTAGTTACTAGGTTCACACATGTGTTGTTGCTATACATATGTAGCTGCCGCAAATCCAAATAGTTTCTGATTGGTTGTAAAAATAGGTTCGCTTGTAACTCTTAGAACTACTTACACGAACCAGACAATTGTCGCAACTAAATAGTTCGAGGAAATAGTTCACACAAGTTGGTTCTGAAATGTAACCAAAAAACTTACTACAATGTCACAACCAAACTCATTAATGGTTTGGTTCGCAACAACTGCATAATTTACGAATTACTACTTGAGAAACCAACAACATTACTTACATAACAGTCCAAGAAAATTTTATTTTTATATAGTAGTAACCGCAAGGTTTCCATTACGAAATTATATAACTTAGGTTAGATATAGTACCAAAATTTCTTTGTGACACTATAAACCCCCTTATAGAGCTTAAATCTAGGATTACATAAAGGTTACCGTGACTTGATTTCGATAACGTTATATAAATAAATAAAACTACATATATATAAAATATACTGGCTACCTTAATATAACTTCTTATATAACCCAGATTACTCTCGATTAATTTATTTTGGTCATAGCAGTGGTTGAGGTAATGTTTCGGTTACCTTTATGAACATTATTTATAATGGTGATGGTAACGTTCCAACCAATGCTTGGAATATTCTTAGATTGATTTCTTCTAGTGACTGAAATGTTAGGGCAATTAATTTTCGTTACCTTTATAAAACAATATAAGGCAAGCATTTACAAAACCTATCTTGGAACTTCGATATTTTTTTGTACTGCATTTTTATAATGTGTATATTAGTTTTACATCTCACAATTACATTTTTTTGGTATATACGTGGTGAATTTCAGCTGCAATTAAAATCTTACTATGAGCGTCATCATAGATACTTCCAAATAATACAGACCAATAAAAAAAACAACATTTAAGAATTTTGTAAGGCATATCCGTGGAAGGCCTTACGATACGAGTAGTGTTAGGAGATACTGAATTAATGAATTAACATCGTAAAGTAAATAAAAACGTCAAGCTGGACGCATCCAATATTGCAAAAAATATTCATTCTCCCTTTTTACATTTTATAATAAATATCAGATTGGGAATCTCAAGTAGGTTAAAGAAATCAATAAATCTAATTATAATAATAAATAAAATAATAAATATAAATAAATAAATAAAATGTCAACGCAGATTTTAAATAACAAGCAGAATAATAAGCTAATAAATATTAATAAATTATAAGTCATAACGAGGGAGATGGCCATTAGTTCCTAGCCTTAACAATTGAATTTCCCACTATTTTTCTTATGGCTATTCGGAATATCACCCCGAAATTGGACTAAAAAAAACATGTGAGAGATGAAGAAGACATCCGTTTTTTGGCGCTGAGGAAAGCGAGTGTGACTGGCCAGGAAGGCAGAAAAAAGATTTCTTTTGTTCCCGCATAACCGAGCATATTTTTAATTCAAATTTCAATTTAAGAACAGTGGTGAAAGTAACCCAGTGGAAATTTCAAGGATAAAACAGTTGAGTTCAATTCAAGCAAAACCCTACCAGCGAAGGTAGACGAACGTAAAGGAAAACCCCAATTCGAGAATTAGTCCAGGTAAAATTCACGCACACGACGAGGAAAATCCGAATTCACCTAAAACACCTGAATAATTAAAAGTGATCGAGTGAACCGAATAAACTCTACAAGGCTAGATCAACGCTAGCGAAGCAGCATTATCTGTCCAGGAAAATCTAATCCAGGAGAATACCGAAAAGGTAACGCAGCAACGTGGAGAAACACAGGCGTAAGGTACTCATCACCTATAATTTGAATAACTAAATTGGTAATAATTAAAGCAAGAATTTATAAACTTAAATATAAAAAAAAACTAACCAATAAATAACAATAAAATAATCTTAAAAAAAAGAAAAACGTAGCTACTAACCTCTATGTATAAATTATGGTAGCAGGACGGCCGTACTAGGGACACGTAGGCGCTGATGTAAAGGTTCCCAATCCTTTGAATAAAAAATTTCATATCTCAGAAAATTAAAAGAATTAAGGGGGTATTCTAGTCTAGAGGCCCGAATTTTAGGTGAATTTTGAAGTGCCGTAAAAAAATGGCAATCAATATCTTTCTATCCATTTTTTTATGAGTTATTTATTAACATTACAAGAATACAGAAAAAATTAAAAAATTAAAAAAGTTGAAAATTAAAAAAATTAGCAGCTGATGAAGTGAGGGGCCTCAAAAAATTGGCGCATGATCATACCCACGATTCCAACCCGCCTAGCAATCCGAAAGGAAAAAATAAAAAGATTATTAGTCTAGAGTAATGTCGCTATGTCCGGAACTAGGGAAAAGTTAAAAAAAAACAAATTTTCACAAAATGGCCGCTGCCTGAAAAATAAAGCAATTTTTGTACCACTTTTTTGACTTTTTCGACTTTTTCGAATTTTTTAAAAATAGTAAAAATTGATATTTGGGGATACAGCTAGTTCCGGACATAGACAAGTCTATAAAGAAGACTTTCAAAAAAATAAATAAATAAATAAAGTAAATCGGTCCAGTAGAACTTGAGAAATCGTGGGCATCGTCTTGAAAAAGGCACTTTCGAGAAAAACGCGTTTAAGGGGTAACGCCACTGTAAGTTTTTTGAAAAATCGTTTTTTTTTATTGGCTTAAAAAATAGTTTAAACCTTCTAGAATAAGAAAAAAAAAGGTCCCGTGCGAGAAAATTTTTTTTTTAATTTGAAAATGGAGGTTGCCACCAAGCGCGTTAAACTTGCTCCGAAACATGTCCCGGGAAGATGGCTATGGAGCCGCCATTTTGTTTTTTTTTTCGCTATCAAAAATTTATCAATAAAGTTCAATGTATGCCCGATAATACCCTTAAAAGGTTTTTTTTCAAACACCTTTAATTTCGCGAGAAAAAAATTCGTGAAAAAACCTTTGTTTTTAGCCGTTACAGTAGCGTTACCCCTTAAAGTCCAAGTGGTTTAGAAGTTAGAGTTCAACTGTTAGCAGCTGGATGCAGTTGAACACTAAATATAAAAGATACAAGCCACCATTTTGAAAAATCCTCTTGTAGGCATATTCTTGAATAGTTAAACTTTGAAAATATGAAAACAAAAAAAATATTTTTTTTCGAATTTCTAGACTAGAATACCCCTTGTTCTTATTCAAAATTTAAGGGAATTATTTTCAGCTCGAATGTCAAGGAATTATTTCCCATCAGTGTAAGCTAAAATCCCTAGACTTTTTAGCTTACAATTTGATTAAATATTACAAAATTTTAAACTTTCAATTAGGTGATATCAATTCATAAAAGTAACACTCTATAATTAAGAAATATTAAATACCTATTATGGTCTATTTTTTTCATGTAAAAATAAAACCGAATTTAATATATCTTCAGTTTAAAAATGTGACTTAACGGACATTTTCGTGTTTATCTACAATTCGGTTATTTAAATGAACAAATTACCATTATAAAAATTCGAGTACTTTTATATAAACTCCGGCTCTATTAAACAAACTAAACGACACTTATAAAACTTCTGTAAATATAATATAAACTAAAGGAACTGCCATGCCTCGAAAATGTGCCCTTATATATCTTATGGTAGCGAAAAACAGGCGTTATTATTTTTATATACCTTTTGGTTATATTGTGTTACCTTCAAACTGAAGAGGCAGGTCAAGAAGAATAAATTTACGAATTGTCTCAACAGCTTGGGAGAATGAAGGCATATTGAAATGACAAAATACGAAAAAATTTACGTTACTAAAAGTTTCCGATTTTTATAATATTCACCCCTTCGTTACTAAAGCGCTATAAATAAATGAAAGTAGTTTTAGAATAGTTATTTCAGATACTAAAAGTGAAATGTGTTTATAACGGTCACCGTAGTTACTAAAGGACCACCAAACAAACCGAAAGTTCCCAATATTTATTAAAGTCACCTAAATTAGTGAATGTTGTCGAGTTATATAAGTGTAACCACGGATACTACAATAAAACGCTTACTACCAATTAGCTGCGTAACGTGGTGATGAAAAAAATTATAAAACTTCGTTATATAGCTTCTAGTAATTGTTACAACTTTAACATATATCGACCGGTGATTGAAACATTTCCATCGACTACTTATAAAGCCTTTATTAACTTCCACGGTAACCATTATATAACTACGTCACCAATTGGTAATATTATAAAATTTTTATATAACCACTTAAATTCTTATATAACCCAGTAATTATTATATACCCCTTATAAAACCACCCATCACCTTTAGTCACCAAAAATTGGAAAAATTGTTTCTTGATACACCAGAAATTTTCTGAACCCATTTTTTATATTAAACACGAAATATGCAAAATTAAAAATTAATTAATTAAAAAAAAAAATACATGGATGTAATTCAATCAGTAAATTACGTCTATTGTGGCTTTAATTAAATTTTTCATATATCTTTCGCCCCAGTCCGCCTGCTTAACTTCAAAAAGAAAAATGAGACATTAACTTTTCCCAATTATTTCATCTTTTTCAGGATATTGGCCATTCGGAGAGAGCTGGTGTATCATTTACGTAACCTGTGATGTTTTGGCTTGTTCATCGAGCATTTTGCATATGTGCTTCATTAGCCTTGGCCGGTATATGGGAATCAGAAATCCACTGGGGTCACGGCATCATTCCACAAAACGCATGGCAGGAATAAAAATTGCAATTGTCTGGATTATGGCAATGATGGTGTCTAGTTCAATTACGGTTTTAGGTTTGTTATATACCCAAAGCCACGAAAACACACACTTGTCTGAATACTAAATTTCAATTACTAATTATATGTGATTTTTGTTTTCTTCTGGCCATTTCAGGTGTAATTGATAAAACCAACGTAATGCCACAGTTCGATATGTGCGTAATAAATAATCGAGCATTTTTCGTCTTTGGATCCCTGGTCGCGTTCTATGTGCCCATGGTGATAATGGTAACGTCGTATGCCCTTACAAGTAAGCTGCTGACGAAAAAGGCGCGTTTTGCTGCTGAACACCCAGAAAGCGAGCTGTTTCGACGGTAAATTACATTATTACACCTGTCACAGTAATTTATGTATATGAAATTTTCATGTGCAGTCTAGGAGGTCGCTTTGCTATAAAACCACAGCACAATCATCATCATACAGGGACTAGTACCAACGACAACAGTTTCATAAATCATTCCTCCAGTAGAAATCTAAGCGGAAAAAAGCAACATCGGCATGCTGTTGAAGAATCTATTATGAGCACAGCTATGATGGTCATCAATGAAAGAAATAATTTGGATGATTGTAGTGATCGAAACAGAGCTCCTTGCATATCCCAATCACTTTCACAGCAAGCAGTTTATTGGCGCTCACAAGGAAATCCTGCAGGTACTACGGAAAGGTAAGCAATATTACATATGTAAAATAATGAAATTTTTGGGTTATGTGTGTGATTCATGTAAAGCCTGATGGCTTATTGCAGCAGATTTTTTTTTAATTATGTTGATTTTAAGGCATAATTTCGACTATACTAACTTCCTTGAAAATTGCCGAACAGAAGGGGTAGAAACTTCTTGGATAGACCTAAATTATGACTTGTCGTGAAAAAGTATGACATAAAATTCCTCCAAGTGATAGGGGCGGAGCTTTTGTGTTTACCCAAGGCAAATTATTTCTTAAAATATATAATTTTGTCCTAAGTGCACTGCTGCTCAAAAAATAATTACGAAATGCATAGCTCAGACTCAGATTCCCGATCGCAACTCTAAAATGCGACATCTACGACAGCGACAGCTACGATAAGGATAATCATCGGTGGGTCAATCTGAACACTTCTTGCATTGCGAGATGACAAAAGAAAGCTAGTAGAGGTGTTAGCGGTCCATTGGGCCATAGGAAGCTAGGAGGCTGAGTATGTGGTCAAATGATCTCTGTCGTAGCTGTAAGGCTCCTGCGGAGATCGATTCAACGTGCTCTAGCGATTAAAATAGGCGGGATAATTGGTAGCTATTTTTTTTTTTAGAGATGGGAGAGCTGCACGGTAAGGAACTTAGATGTATCCTGAGTTTTCAGGCCAAGTTTTCTTTGGCGGCAACCCTCTAAGCTAACCTGATCTAGTTATATATTTCAAAATTGCGTTTCTAAAAATTACAAATTTCCCAAAAATCATTTTAACAAATGCCCACTTCCGAAAAAAATTTAACTGAAAATCGCAGGATGTCAAACAAGAAAATAATTTTGAACACAATACATCTTTTCTCGACTGGAGAAAATGATTTAAGTCTCTCGAGATAAGGTGGAAGAACAATGGAATCATACTAGTGGAGACCACAATGAGAGAAACTAAGGAACTGACGCTGAACTGCTGCAATACAAAATAATGTATATTGAGTAAAATGGGTCCAGAACGAACTAGTAGATACCAAGATGTGTATGTATATAACATATACATATGTGCAATAAAGAGTTTTGAAGAAATAAAAATTTTAAACGAAGCTCAGGTCCGAGTTGGCTCTATTAAAAATTTTAATCAATATGGTCGTCAAATGACATGTGGGCATTTAAGATGACACCCAAATTCTTAGTCTAGCTAAGACTGGATAATGTGCTCTTACCCACGGAGTAGTGCCGAAAATCTTACGATCGTAAATATTTATTGACATTTTACAGAGACATGTGATACAGCTAACACCAAGTATAAAAATAAATTGGTTAGCATTTGCAAAGCTACAGTCATTAACTAGCTAACAATTCAAAACCATCATCGTCAACACAACAGAGAATCTCTCAGTTATTAAGGAGAAGTGAAGTATCATTGATATACAACTTTAAAAGAGCTGGATCAAGGACAATGCTCTGAAAATGGCAGAAGAAGGATGAACAAACACCGATTGAAAAAGTTTCAGGAAGAAGTGCTACTCGTTCACTTCGATAGAACACGATGTAATCCAATTTAACAAAAGGTCAGGAAACCTAAGCACCAAGAGTTCGTACAGAAGAAGATTATGAATTATTCGAACGAAATCACTAAATAAGTGAAGACACTATACTTGCAATCAATAGGTCAGTCAACAAAGGTAACCCATTTACATTAATTCCAAAAATTTTAAACTTTGATGGAATATTGTGTGAGATAAAAAAAACAACAATAAATTCAATCCTGCAACCAACACCGAGGTCTGGAATTTACGAAAAATTGCAAAAATAAAAAGGTTTTATAACTTTTCAAAATAAAAAAAGTCTTGCAAACTTACAGCAATGGATGTCTACATAATGTTCATTAAAAATTTGTGCAGCCCGGGCATCGGGTATGGGGACTTATGCTGCCGGCCATCACATTGCATAATAAGCTGATGAAAAAATCTCCAGTAAATTCACAAGAAAAAAAATTCATAAAAGTTTTAGCGGCCCAGGCAGTAAGCAGGCGGTAACACTTTTACATTAATTTTATAAAACGAAATTCGTTATATACGAATTAGCTTAAAAGGTTGCATGGGTTTCGAAGCTAAAAAAAGCATATTTTTTTTTTTTATTTTTTTTTCTAATTGTACAATATGTGTAGCATATTTTCCCAACGTTTCAAGTCAATCGGAGTAAATGTCTAGGAAAGAGAGACTTTGGAAATTATCCCCAGTGACGCAAGTAAATTGAGGCAGCTGCTTCTATTGTTTGTCTGTCTCTCTCGCTTATTTCTTTTTCACTTTCTACGGGTCACTTATTTTAAATATATTATTTTAATATGCCTTGGTTATTACAAACGCAGCATGATCTTAGCTTTATATACCTGGAATCGACAATTCTACGTAAGCTGAAAAAATTTTTTTTCCTTTTATTCCTACTTTAAACTTTAATCGGTTTTTTCTAAAAACACTATTTTTCAACTTGAATTATTGAAATTTTGAACACTTCTTCAAAATTGGATTGACTATTTACAGAAGGAAGGTTTTCTTTTTTTTTTCGATTACAACTAATTGTACAAGACTTTACGTAGTGTAAATTGTACCAAAAATTGTACTGTTTTGCATATAAATCTGCCAAAAATTCAAATAATTTCAGTTTCTTTTTAAATCCTTCGTTCAGTCACGAGCTATGCTTATCTACTAACAGAAAAAACTTTACTTTTTAATTTCTGAGAAGGCAGCCATTAGTTATTCTGACCATCGCGAAGACACTTTCTCTTAGGGGTCTTCGGAGGACAGGTCCCACCGGCTGAATTTTCGAAATTTTTAAATGAAAATTTTATAAAATGTTCATTAAATGTTGCTCTTTTATATGCTTGAAAATTTGAATAAAATTATCTAGTTATTACACAAAAAAAAAAAAAAATAGAAAATATGCTTTTTTTTAGCCTTCGAAACTCATGTAACCCCTTAAATTACACTTTTTTTAACGACATTTTGTTTTTTATTTATTTTTGTTTTTTACTTTTCTTTATTTTTTTTATTTATTTTTTATTTTCATATTTTTTTTTACCTTTTGAATTTCTTTCTTTCATATTTTTACTTACTTTTTTATATATATTAGCTTTTGCCCATTTTTTAGTTTGTGTACTCATCAAATCAGATCATTTGCAATCGAAATTTCAGAATTTTTCGATTTTTTTTTTTTTTTAAATTGACATCTAAGTAACACCAATTGTTTTGCCATTTTGCAGCACTTTTGTATGGTTTCATTTATCACTAAGGTTGTTTTACAATAAACAATTATGGTTGCCAAAATAAGTCAAGATTTATCACATTGTGGATAATATCAGAGTAAATATTTCTTTTAGTTTGTAGGACTTTTGAAACTTTTTTAATATAATTTAAAAAGCAAAAACCTCTTATGTTTTTTTTTTCAATTTGTCGCATGCTCCATGTTCTGGGTATGGGTGCAAAATTAAATTTATTGCTATTTGACCACAACCAACATTCCGTTAAAGTTTAAAATTTGTTTCAATTATTGTTATTTTTAGAACTGTAGTAATTGTCTTTATTCACTGGCCTACCTGAGATCTGGACTTGATAATAGAAATACTATTGTAAAAAAATTTACGCAACTTGAAATTATTGTGGATTTATCCTTAATAAAACTATATTTGTTCAAGAAGGCAATTTTTTTGATTCTCCGGTATATAGCAAAAGCTAAAAAAAAATTTATTTGTTATTTCATCACACAATCCATTTTGATTTTGGATGACAAGACTCATCAGCAGGTCCCAAATAGCGAAATTAAGTGACTTGAAAAACAAAGTAAAAAATAGAACAAAGAAAAGAAACGAAAAAATGGAAAAACCAAAAAATTGAGAAAAATAGAAGAAAACTTTTAATAAAAAAATTTAAAAAAACCAGATTGAGAAAACAAATGAGAAAAAAAATCTTAAAGAGTAATCTCTAATTTTGTTTCTTCCTCCTTGGTGGAATATAGGAGTTTTCGCCTCAATTAATTCACACTCAAAATTTATTCTGAGATTATCTGAGATGAGATCAATTTGATCTGTTTCAAGCGTCTACGGCAGGCAGAAAACCATGCCGTACCGATGAGTATAAGGCTTTCTGCTAACACGAAACGCTTCTTCTTCTTTTTTTTCTTTTTTTCTTTTTTTCTTTTTTTCTTTTTTCAGTCCACTGCGGGCATACACAGATTTGATTCGTTTCGAATGAATCTGGTTTTTAAATTTTTTTAATAATGGTTTTCTTCTATTTTTCTCAATCTTTTGGTTTTTTCATTTTTTTATTTCTTTTCTTTGTTCTATTTTTTCATTTGTTTTTCAAGTCACTCAATTTCGCCATTTGGGACCTGTTGATGATTAAAAATCAAGACTTGAAACTTGTCACCCAAAATCAAATGAGTTGTGTGATGAAATAACAAATACAAAAAAAAATTTTAGCTTTTGCTGTGGACATCAAAGACCCAAGATGCAAAAATGTTAGTTAATGAAGTTGGAAATAGGTCTATACTAAGTGCATTTTTTACTCCCTTTCGGCATTTTGCTACTTAATAATAGAAAAATTCTATTTGAGTCAACGAATACCAAGATTATATACTTTCATAAAAAACGTTTGCCCTAGGGCGCTCTCTCGAAATTACGATCTCTGTAATGTTTTTGGAGGTCATCTTTCAACATCCTCTGGCAATGGGAATGTCTTTCAATGTCTTAGCCTTGTACGGCCCAGAGCTTCACAGTCACAGAGAGCGTATTCAGCACTTTCATCTTGTTCCTTATGGAAGCGACAGGTCTCACTAGCGACCTTACCCATCTTTTTAAAATGAAATCTAAGTGAGTAATGGCGAGTAAATAGGCCCGTTAAAAATCTTAATTCCTTTCTTTTGAGCATAAACAGTAATTTTATCATTTGATGCGAGTACTTCATGAACATCTTCGCTTGCCTTAGCCCGGGATATTTTCAGAGTTTGGCATTTTGATACTGTCTTGCCAAAGCCTGATTTCTGATGAAAGATAGCTTTTCGGGAATCCAAAAATAGATCCAGGGCCAATAACCGGAGATATGGTAAGCGTGTTACACTCAATGCTTTCATGTCCTGTCACCCAAATCAGTGCCATCTTGCTTGTTTCGAGAGAGTAAGACAGTCCCAAACCTACTTAGACTCATAGGTAAACGAATTTAACGCGTTGAGTGCTGCTTGGTTGACCGATAGTAAGTATAGTTTTGCTCCAACCATATTCTCGCAAATGATTTCGCCCCTGGAAAATTGTTGGTGAGGGCCCCAGTGTCTTTGCGAGGTTGTATTTCGGCCAATATGTGCCCATGCCTTTTCTACCTTCCATTTTGGATCCATACGTATACAATTTAAGAGATCCTATTGTAAAGGATAAATCCTAAGTGTGCCACTTTTGATGGTCCCCTAAGATCACCTTGAATGGTGTTTCAAAGATATGGCTTTTCGGCATATCGTTTAACGTTTGGTTGACTATAGGGTTCTCTAGGACTGCTTGGAGAACATTCTGGTGGCCAACTAATTTGTCTGTACTCCAAAATTTAATTTTGCAATCTAATTGAGCTGAAGGTGGCCTCCTTCCTAACATACAAATGTAAAGAAGTAGGTCCAGTATACTCTTTAAGGCTGCAGTTGGGCAGGTACGGATTGCACCAGTTATTCCCAGACATGTAACTCGCTGTAGTTTTTGTAACTATCTATACTCAATTTTTGGCCACCAAACGTGTAAATCGTATAAGATCATGAGTCTTATGATAGATCTATATATATGACCATAGGGTCAAATTTGGTTTGAGACCCCAAGTTCAGCCAAAATGCCTGCGGCATGTCCATCCGCCCTTCTGCGGTACTCACTTTAAAAGGAAATTCCAGGTTAGTCTGCTATCTAAGGTAATGTGTAGATACCTGACCTCCCTCGAGAGTTCCACTACTGCTCTCTTAAGATATGGTGCTAGTAAATAAAGCTTTCCATTGTAGTGAATGGAATAATTACTGTTTTGCCAGGATTGATACGAGATGCTATTGTCTGGCACCCGTCCCGAACTATCCCTGCTCCAGATTTTTATGACCACGTCGTTCCCTTATCCCCGATTTCACAGCCGTAGTTGGTCAACTCCTGTAGGAGATCATCGATAACCACCGACTATACAGACATCCTTTGGCAGCCACTACTGTAATCGTGTTTCCTCCCAAGATAGATATAAGCCTCCAACCTCTAGGTATTGCTTTTATTCATTTTACCAAACAGGGTTCAATTCCTCTTTTGGTAGCTGAATTCTCACTGGATGCAAAAGAGATGTTGTCACATGCTCCTTCGATTTCCAGGAATGCGTATAGGGCTGTTTATTTTTCCCTCAGCCGCTTTTTCGAATCCTAAAATAATACTATGTAGGACGGGTGCGTAGACTTCTCTTTTTGGTACGCGTGCTGTTGTGGGTGCAGTGGTGACTGTTTGAGTACACCCTGCTTAATGCAATGGATCAGGGTCAATAGAATTATGACAATATTTCAGGATTGAGGGCATTCACGCCGTAAGAGAAGCTATCATAGATTTTAGATAAATTATATATGAAACTATTTTAATACCACACAGTTGAAATCTCAGAAGTCAGAAGTAATTAAAATAATCTGCTCTTTGGTATACATAGTCAAAAGATGAGGAATAAAAATCAAAATATCTATTAGAAATGACGAAACTCAAAAATTATTTTGGGTTTATTATATATACGTAGGAAAATTCAAAAAAAAAAGTTGATATCTCCCCCTAGGCTCAAAACTTCCTCCATGCATTAGTTTTCAGATTCTTCAAATGCTTCAAGGATTCACTAAACCACGGTTGAAAAGTAATTTAAATTTTTCGAAACAGTAAAAATAACACACAAAAAGACAGGGACATTTTTAAAAGATTTACTGTAACACCTTTTTCTTGTTAATCTTAAAGTCATACATAAATACAATTGATATTGGCACCCATAGTGGTTTGGGGAATCCCCCAAAGTACAAATAGTAAGAAGTTTCACACTTGAGTTCTTCTTAAGGGAAAACAACTGTGAAATGAATCACAGAATTTTCTCTTGTTGAATATTATATTTTCCCATTTATAATAGAACATGCAAAATAGCATTTCTGGTAATATGCCATTCGAAAGTTTCCAGTTGGAAAGCTTAAAGACTTTTTCGGGTCTTGAAGGGTATATCTTAAGCCGATTTCAAATTAAAGGGAGCAGCTGGTCGAAATTTCTTTTGTAAATCAGATAATCTCTCAATTTCTTCTATAAGATGTCAGTTCTTATCCTTTTTACCATCCAATCTAACTACTACAAATATACGTTCTAAGAGAAAGCACACAGTATTTGTTGAATGCTGAAGTTAGCAGAAATAATTAATTATATTATTATTATTGTTATTGTTGCTTTTGTTGTTGTTGTTGTCATACACAATGTAAAATACACTTGCCTGTTGCCATATTGCTCCGAAGAAAATCTGTGCTCAGTTCTTTTATGATATTCCTTAATCTCTTTACTCAAATAAAGTTGGAGTGAAGATGAAGTTTATGAGAAAATTATTTTAATTTAAAATGTTTTTGCAACTTCTCAGATACCAGCTTTTTCCTGTTTACTGAACTTTTAACTAACTTCGAAAGCGTAATAATTTCCCTGAAAATCTCTTTGAATAAATTCATATCCACGAAAGGTGGATAAGTAGGTAGCAATGTGCAGGCACATAGCATGAAATCTCTGCACCGAACCGAAAGAGGGAACACTCATATCAGAAATGTTAGAACTTCTGATATTTAGATTTTTCTTTTAAAACGGAATAGCTCAAACCTTCTAACGAGCATACCGCAGCAGTACAATAGAACTTTACGTAATTATAATTCTGAGAAGTGCTCACCAATTAGAGAACCATAAATAAGTTCCCCAAGTACATTTCTGAAAATTAGAGGGATCTTGTTAGAGCGGCTTATTTCAATTGAGATTAATTGTTGTTATATAAGAAAATTTGGATATTCGCAACTAATTTAATCATACCAGCTTTACCACAATAAGACTCAGTTTTCATACTTCAACCCGGTTTTAAAGCTGGCTGAAATTTTATGTTCAAAAGTTCAAACGATTTGAATCGAAAATTTCTTACCATCTACTTAAGATAAGCCCAGACTCTATCTGTAAGGGCCAAAACCTAGTAGCAGCATCGGCATTGGCATTGAAGATTGCAACTGTCAATCAAGACTGAAAAAGTAACAGCGATGGGCGAACCTGAGCACTTGCAGGTGTACAAAACTTTTCCTTGATGGGCCTAATTGGTATTTCTCGGACTTGTTCTTGGGACTCGGAAGGAAGTGGCTGGCATCATCACTGGTCACAGCTCTTTTCACGCTCATCTAAAAAGGTATTGGAGTTGTCGACAGTCTCGAATGTCTGTCCTGCCTAGAAGGAGAGCCTAAAACAACCGATCATCTTTTGTGAGCTTCTCCGGCCTTTGCCTGGAGTAGGCTGAACATGGGGTCTAACCTCACCTAGACCTGATGCACTTCATTAAGTGAAGAAGAATCTTTTTATGAGTAAATGTTTAGCAGGTTAGTACAATGGTCCGCCTTGACAACCGTGCTGTGCTTGAGGCATCTTTCGTCCCTCTGCCTTCAAAAATAAAAAATGAAAAAAAAAAAAAATGGAATCAATGCATCCAAAGTGATGATTTTTCGCGTATTATGTCGGCTAAAACTCGGTAGGGTTAAGTCGGATTGGAAACGGTTTTCACTGTTTTGTTACATTAATGCAGGATACAGTTCGTAGAAGATTTTTTTTTTTTTTACTGAAGGGTACTTTTAAAATAGTGGTAGGATCCCCGGCGGGGAGTGGTTATTATACGACATATTACATATCAAGTTTAATGTCTCGACGAGTTTTATCCATTAACATACTTTTTTTCGATACAGAGAGCTTCATAGCGACCTTTTACCCGTCGAAAAACGCTTTTTCTTCCAATTGGGCCGCATGCGCAGGCAGTTCCTATTGCACATATATTTCTTCCATTTTTCCTTAAGAAATCATCTTTCCGCTTATAACAAATCTCTGAGTGAGTACTACAGGGATCAATTATTGGTCCAGTTCTATTTATTATTATAATTGATTGACTTCCAAATGTAGTTCAGGAAGTCAAAATTTCATATCTATGCCGACGAAGCTCAATTCTATTACTTTTGCTCAATCGGAAAACCCTGATGTTACTGTCAAAAATATTGATCTGTTTAGAAATTCTAAGCATATTAAAAGGCGAATATTTTTCGCTCAAAATTCGCTGACGCGTCGGGCTTTCCGAATACTTTTCTCTATAATTTATTTCTTTTGTGGAAGTTCTTTGAATATTTCGCAACTAATTTTATTTTAGCGCTTAATTCTAACTAGCCACCATAAGACAAACGAACCGTGATGAAACGTTCTCTTATAAAACGCTATGAAAGCCATTTCTTCGATATTTTGATTCCACTTCAATTTTAGATAGAGAATTATGACGTCGCATTAGAGAAGACTAACTGTTTTTGCATAGTCTAATCTGGTTTAGGTAGATTGAAGTCAGGCAATTCAATTCTGTTGGAGCTTAAATTTAGTCCGGAGTTTCTTGTCTACCTGTTCGATTATGTTAAAGCTTCTTTTAAAACTTCTTTAATAACGGAGGGAAACATCCCCGATAACTGAACCTCTAGACTTTTGCAGTCTAACTTTTAAAAATCGTATGAATGATTATTAGCCGTAGCAAATTCAAATTCATCTATTTATTTAACACATTCTATTTATGTGTAGGTAAAATTAACAAAAATTACCTGTTGCACTATGAGCTAAAAGAAACATAAAATGAAAAAATAATAATAAAATAAAATAAAGTAAAAATACTGAAAGTGTATGTATCTACATAATAATAATAAAAGAAAAATAATGCATGAGCCTTGTATTTATTGAGGAATAATGTAAAAAGCAACAGAAAGCTTACGAAGCGTTGCGGAAATCTTATACATAATACTATTGACATGGTCAAATTACGTAAGGGTGTTGTTAAAAACGATACCAAGATTCGTTGCTGACATGCTGTTTGGAATAGGAGTATCATCTAACATCGATTCGGGAAAGTCTGTGAAGTCCAGATTATTTCTGTACAAAAGAATTGTCTTAGATTTTAACGAATTTAGAGAAAGCTTGTTCTCTAATGCCCAGGGATATCGATCCAAAATCTTCATTCAGTCTACGTACAGTATCCCCAAAAAATTCACGCGGTCTCGAAATATATAGCTGGCAATCATCAGCATACAAGTGAAATTCGCAATTCAAGATTACTGAAGAAATATCATTTATGAACACTAAAAATTACAAATGCTCGAAGATTGACCCCTGCGGAACACGACTACATACAGTCCTAAATTGAGAGGAATACTAACCCAGCAGACCTTTTGCTGATAAATATGCTGGCAAATATGATCAAATAAATTTGCAAGCACCACTAGAAACATTAACCAATCTTTTGAGTTTGTGTATGCCTTGGAGAAATAAAAAAAATAAAATAGAATAACAGTTTAATAAATTTGGGATGTGTATAATAAAGACCAACAACATTAGAGGTGAACGAGAAAACGGCTTCAAACATATCCTCTTGATCAATCTGTGCAAAAGGAAACCCATCACAAGGTGAATAAATGGCACTACTTTCAAAAGCAACTGAAGGTGCAACTGGCAGAGCATTAACGAACATGTTATTGATATCATCAAGATCAATATTTATGTCTAGATACCTTGACCTATTCAGACCAAAGTTCTTAAGATTTCGCTACAATATCTTAGTCGGAAGCTTGCTATGAAACTTGGAACCAAATTAGTGTCTTTTAGAATATTTAGTCTCCATATTCATAACATTGCGAAAAACACGATTATACTCCCAGCACTCTGGTATTCGAAAACATTTCCACCTTCCGTAAGCAATATTTCTCTGTAGGATTAATGTCCGAATCAAGCAGGTTAGTGTCGGCAATATAATTTGTCTTCAGAGGGACATATTTCTCAAACAGATAATTTATGAGATATTCAAAACAATATTTCTACTCATGAACGGATTTTTTTTCTACGGAGATATTACCATTGAAGCTAAGGTGCTTCACCGAAAAGAGAGCCACTGTCTATGACATTGAGATCTCGATATGTGAATACATGCGATTCATTACTAAGATCAATATCATAAATTAAATATATCAAATCATATTTTAAGAATTCTAAAAATGACGGTTTTGATCGGCTAGAAGAAAAATGTCGAGTAAATTGGAAGATGTTGATGTGAAATGAGGAGGAAGAATGTTTATTAAAGATAAACGCTAAGACACAATCATATCATGAACAGGATTCCCGCTATTTGTATCATTCAGCATGTCTATCATAAAGTCTCCTGTTATTAAATTATCTGCATTCTTTTGTGTCCGCAGAACTGAGCAGAGCAAAAGATACACAAGAGAACGTCTCATACATTTTCATAGAAGATTTATAAATGAAGCGAACAGCACAAATAGTTCTCCCCAGTAGGGTAAGTCCGGGTAAGATGGCCACTTTGGGAAATTATTGAATATATTTGCAGAACGCGAAAAACAAAACAATTCAAACCTGCATTAAAATTTGTCGAAACTATTTGGTTACTGAACTAAAATATGGTAAACCTGAATATGCAATAACTTTTGATTTCCGACGAGGCTGTACAGATGAATGCAAATTGGCCATCAGTCCGTAATACCAGGGTTAGATTGCCAGTACATATTTTGACGCTGCGGAAAAGATGGGCACTGAATTTTTTTTTCTAGAATACATTTTTTAATTATATATTATAGGCAAATGGCTGTTTATATTTAAATTTTTATTTTAACATAAAAAAAAACTTTCACAATTAAGAAAGTGTAGTAGGTATAACATTCAGAAAGGAACTACTTATTCAGCGTTATTAGAATGCATGCAGATATTAAGATAATTCATGCACTGCTCGTGTAACCAACGTAAACACTTATCCAATCTTCTTTTCGTTTCGTCGCAAAATAACTTTCCAGACAACCAACACTTTCATTTTCATCAAAATCGTATCCTTTTTCATCGCTTTCCAGAACCACGTCAATTTCCGACTGCGAATTCGAACTGACTTTCCTTGCTTTCTTGCATGATTTTTTTTGTAGCTTTTCCTTTTGGGATTGCTTTTTGGCAAAATTTTATTTTTTTTAAGGGTCCTTTCTCGCAATTCGTTAATGTTCTCGGACGATGTTAAAACAATTCCAAGAATATTTGAACTTCTTTTAATTTTTTCAGGGAGTGTAGGAATCGGAGAAATCTGTTTTAGAAGATTTCTTGGATTATCATCTGCCTTAGAAGTGCTTGGGTGTATTGACACTTCCCCACAACCAACACTATTTTTGAATTTTGCGGATTCTAATATCAGTGATAAAGGAACATTTGATTTTTGAACTACCATAGTACTCGCAGCAGGTTGACGCTCGAAAGAAACCTTGTTATTTGGTGTTGAAGTTTGTGAGCTTTCCACAATTGAATCCGAAACTAAAAACGCATAATTGAGAATCACATCAGGGTTAAACGGGAAAATTCGAGTTGCTTTAAATTCTGATACAGCATTATATACCGCGCATAATTTTCCCCAACCTTGCGTGAGCATTTGACCGAATTGAAGTCGGGTTAATTTTCTTCCAGCGTTAGCACGAACCCACTGTTGACAAGCACTATAGAAATATGACCTCAAAGATTTGAAGACTGCTCTATCGAGTGGTTGTAGGAAGTGAGTCGTGTAGCTAGGAAGATACAGCAAGACAGCATCACTATCCCGAGCCATTTCAAGTAATTCCATACAGCTAGAGTGCGATGCATGCCCTTCCAAGATCAATAGCACCTTACCCGCAGGCTTTCTAGGAATAAAATGATCTCTCAGCCATTCGATAAAAATTGTTGTGTTGACATAGGCCAACTTTTGATACATAAAAATAACGGATCTGGATGGCATACCATCTTGGTATTCTTCTTTTTATATTTCCATTTGAAAATGCAAGCTGGTGGAGGAAATGTGCCTTCTGCATTGCAACAGCTGATGCACGATATTGTTTCTCATTTTTCTGAGCACATAGTCATGTATATATTTTTGGAACCTTTTTCAACAACTACAACACCCATTTTATTGTCCAGTTGTAGGCCAGTCTCATCGGTATTATAAATACAGCCTGGTTTGTTCACCAAATTATTTTCTTCAAGAGTTTTCTGACGAAGTTGGAAATAGTTTTCAAACTTTACTCTATTCATTCCTTGACTTCGTGCAATAGAGACGCCTTCTACTTTTCTGAGGGATAGATCTGGATGTCGGCGTAGAAATCAGTTAAACCAGTCGTATCCCGCTCTCTTCTTTTCTTTATTGAATCTATTGCGGTATTTTGAGTTGTTCTGAGAAAAAAATGCTACTCTACCAACATCATAAATACTCATGGAAATGCGGAGCTTTACATTCTTTTCAAATGATTTGCAAGAGTTAATTCGTTTTGTTCTCCTAAAGCAGACTCAGAACAGATTCGTCCTTTAGAAGAATCATTTTTCTTAAGTCTTCTTTCTAATCTTTTTCTAGGGATTCCACTTTTCCTAGCAGCAGAATTAATCGAAGAACCATTTCTGACAGCCAGCATAGCACTGCTTAAATCCTCTTTAGTCCATGAGCCCCTACCTGATGTTGCTTTACGCTTATAGTAGGTCGGCATTTTTACTAAAAGTAAAAATACGTAATTGAAAGTTGCTCATCTGTACTGCAAATATCTTGGCCATCTCTCCCAATTATAAGGGTGATATGGCCACCCGAGTATAAGCAATCAAGAGGATAACAAAGCGATGAATTTAGAACCTTATGAATTTCCATCTATTTTTAACTCACCTAATGTAAAACACCAAATTAAACGTAACTTACAGAAAAGCTGCAGTGGAAATTATTGAATACTACGAATTTGTGGTAACGTATAATTTCTATTTTGACACGAAAACTCACTTGTATAAACAAAGTAAACGTGTCTTTCCTTACTGCTCTAAAATTCGGCTGCTACTGGCACAATGGTGCAAGTAAGTTCAATCGTGTACGTACAGGTCACAGATTTATCGACGTTGGCAATCTCACCCGTATGGTCATCTCACCCGGACTTACCCTATATGATAGTTCCAGAGCAAGGTACACAAAAGAGCACAGAAATTATGTTGCTAAGCATGAAGAACATCTGCAAGAAAATCCTCTAACAGGACTAAACTCAGTTGTATGAAGAGGCCTGTACACAGAACCTAAAAAACCTAAAAAACGTTTTCCGCGAAGCATTGAAAACCTCTTTAAATCATCAATCTTCGGCAATATTCTCTGACCGTTAAAATGGGATATCCTAGCAAAGAAAATGAAATCCAGTCTTGGGGTGTTCTCATGCAGTAATGTTTGTCTACGTGGTTTTTACTTAGATCGGAATCAGTTATCCTTGTAATTATCACTGTCATTATCTAACCACTAATATCACTCCCAACATCTAGTTTTATATGGTAATATTTAAATAAATCTTATTGTTACGTATTTGCATTTTACACGACATAAAATCTTTAAAATTAATTATTAATTTTCATATTTTACGTAAAACGCATTTCAAAGTGCAAAGACGCACTTAAAGATCATTGTGAAATAATTTAAAACTTCCATAGAAAATCTCCATAAACAGCTTTAGATAAACCTTTCTTCAGAATCAAAAGTCAAAATCTAAATCTTTTAAAATTCATATGAATTAATAAACAAATATTTAATCATTCAAATGCTTAAGTGATTTATAATGATGAATGTTCAATAAACAATACATATATTAAATTTCATCTGGTGTGAATGTTTATAACAAACATTCTTTCCATCGCTACAATAATATTTGAAATTAATATTGGAAGCTTAAAATCTTTCACGTAAACATAAACGCTTGACTTAAAAGTATGAACATGAATGCTTGGAAATCTTAAATTCAAGTTCATAAATATAAACATGAATATCCAATTGAACTATGGATACAATATTGAATAAATCATAAACATAAACAAAAATATTCGCGCCGTGCCATTTGTTTATGCGCGCATAGCTTTGTTCACGCGCTTAATCATCGATAATTGTAAACAGTGTTGGGCGTAATCAACTACATTAAATCAATCATGATTACATCAATCAGGATTACCCATCAATCACTAATCATGATTACATCGAGTAATCTTAGGAAAATATAACCGTAATCATGATTACATGTTTTTTGATTACAAATGAAACTTTTCAAGAGATTTTAAAATTTAGTTCTAAGAAAACAAACAATCTGCGATCATAAGAATTTTTATTGTAGAAAACTTCAAGACACTGTTGAATTATGTATTAATTGAAGTCAGTGTAAAGAATGTAAGTGCTTCTATTGATAGAGACTCACACATATCTGATCATCAGCTTTAATTCGAGGATCTTGATTATGTGTGAAAAAAGATTAGATTTCTGGGGCATATAAAAAAGTCGTTGAGCATGGAAAATTCAATAATGCCTTTTGACGCTTTGATTTTGCTACACTTTTCATATTGCTCCACATTGTTATATGCTAGTTCGAATGAAATCAAGGGCAGAATGCAGCTGTTTTAGAATAAGGCAATGCGAGTTATTCACTACCGACTTCGGGATAGAAATACAATAATGTTCTTTTAACTAAATCTAAACCTTTTGCAAATTTGTAATAAAAAAAATTTAATCATGTAATCATGATTACGGTTACGATTGATCAATCATTAATCGCCATAAATGATTACTTTTCTGATTAATATTATCAATCTGTAATCATGATTACAGATTACAGCTTGTAATCGTAATCATTAGTTATCAATCAGATTGCATTTTGCCCAACACTGATTGTAAATAAGGGACATGCTTCCTTGGATGAAATCATGATACGGGTAAATAAATGTATCATGTTTCAAATAATGCGAAAATATATTCAAGGTCTTAATTGGGGATTAGTTAATTATTGACCAATTGAATAAAATTTTATATCTCATGAGGAGATAATTAATAATACGGGTTTCGATTTCATAACTGGGAACCCGCTGATAAATGTATGCCACTAGACATGCTCTTTTTGATAGAGCCCTTACCCTTGCAGTATTCTAGATGCTTCTAATTACTTTGCACAGTGACAATCAAAATAGTTGTGAGTCCAGTTACAATCAATCCAGGAAATGAAGTTAGTGCATTTTGTTTGCACATTTAGTTTTGAGTATAATTGAAAATTTACATTAGAAGTATGTTATGAAAATAAAATTATTATACAAAAAAAAAAAAAAGTAGAAAATAACAGGAAGTAATCTTGTGAAAAAGTGTTGTTTTGGAAATAATTGAAATAAAACATAACAGAGATTTTTGGTGAAAATGAAATTGTTACTTTAAAGTTAATAAATAAAGATTTAATTTGCAATAAAAAAAATTAAAAGAGTGGTTAATTAAACCTGGTGTGTCAGAAGTGATAAATCATTTTTGCTATATGAAAAAACGTCATAACAGGTCTGTATGTTTACTTTTGAGTAAAAAAGCCTGTGTAAAAATCAAGCAAAAACTTTCTTGCGGTAAGATGAGAATGAAAAAAGTTAACAGACAACTTATGAGTAAAGCCTGGGTAAATCGAATTAAATTTGTCAACTGTCAAAAATCAAGATTAATTTTTTTTTGTCTTAATTTATAACTTTTTTAATAAAATCGGACTTAAATTATTTTATTAATTTATGTATTTTAATAAAATCGGAATTATTTTATTTAAAAAAAATCGCCCTGACATCTGAAAGAATTATTTCAAATGACAATTGGAAGAAAAGAATGGATTTACTCATATACTTTACCCTGTGTAAAAATGTTAACTTTTGTTGAGAAGGGGAAATGCATTCAACTGCCAAATGTTTCTAGTCCGAGGAGTTAACATACACATTTGGGTAAAAAACTTTCGAGTCTGTGTAAAAACATTGAAGCCTGGGTAAAAGCTTTTGAGTAAACATACAGACCTAACATTATGCAGGCATTATTTATATCTCAAATTAAAGGAAACGAAAAAGTCTAGTAAATAACGTTGGCAAAAATTAAAAAAAACTGCATTGGAATGGAGAGATTTGCTCGGAAACTTGCAAAAATGGGTTTTTAAATAAAATTCCTGTTAGTAGGAACTCTTATTTCTTTAGATTAGGACTAACTTAGAAAGATAAAGCCTAGATCTAGCAAAAAACGTCGAGTATTTTTATTTTTAGTGGCGCTTTTTTCAATTATTTGACTCTAATACTACTTGTATTTTCTCCCGATATTTCACCGATGAGACATTGTAATATTTCGTTGAAAGTTGTTGAAATACAAAGCAAAATAGTATATTTAAAAAATATGTGCAAACAAAATTTAGGAGAGGTAATTCTCGTTAAAAATTTCAATTATTTTGAACTGCAAATTTTTATTTTTCGTCTTAAATTGTCGCTTGCTAGGTTTCTACCTTTTACGCTAGATGTCTCCGGTCTTAGTCTAGGCTAATTTTATATGAATTTTCTCGTTTTTAGGACACCAACGCACGTATAATAAATTTTACTGCCTCCAGGTTTGCTGGTGTCTAAATTGAAACTTTTGCTGAGTACTGACTCCTCTTAAGCCGTATATGTGCACGAATGCCTCTAAATCAAGTTTTTTGTTTTTTTTTTTTTTGTATTAATTGTGTAGGTACACATAATACTGAGAACTATGAACATGAAGAAATTCATTGCCCTACGTAATACATAAATAAATAGGTACTACTATAGCAGAACGAACCACAATATTTGAAATTATCATACTGAGAAGATCAATAAAATCTATTGAAAAACACTGGTAAAGAAACATGTGCTATCAACATGCTCTGAAAGATGTTGTGATCCATTCCGGAATATATCATCCATTTTTCAATCTGTATACTCTACTATAGTATATCATGCGATATCTAGTTCCTCTATCATCTATGGTACTACTAATTTTCACTAGCATTGATAAGCAAGCTATACAGTTCAGAATTCTACCATCTTGCCTCTGAATCTGTCATGGATTTTGAATTGTCATGTGTGAAACTCATCTGAAATAATATAATCATCCCCTTCAAAGAACTGACAACTATAGTTCGCGCCACGAAAAATGAGCTATCAAGGTCAGGGAAATTTCAGCTGTCGAAAATTGATCAGTGCGCTGTTAGTACTTTAATGGATACTTCTGATCTTTCAAACAACCGTGTTTGTGAAGTGAGTTCTGATCTATCTACTATCACTAATTACTGATAAAAATTTTCTGCTTCTCCGACTCGCGCATGGAAGATGGAAGCTTATTTCTTACGGCATATATGTCTTTGCGATTAGTATCTACAGGGTGTTTCCCACTAGGAGGACAGAAGAGCGGGAGCTGATAGTACTCTGATAGCTGAACAAAAAATTGTAAGGCAGGGGGGGGTATATCAACCGTTTGGGAGTTATAGGGTGATTAAGAAAAAAAACACCCTGTATTTTATAACCTACAGGGTTTATGGTCACAGTTAGGAACTCATTGTATGCAGAACTCCATGGCTCCACTGCTCCACCAGCCCCACACCCATCTCTCCCCAAGAATTATGGTTGTCTAAACTCAAAATTACGGATTTCCTTACCTTTTTTTTTATTTAACATCTATTATTTTTACAAAAAGGTTGTTAACATAACTTTTTTTTATAAAAACTGTAAACTGTAGACACTCCTCTTTGAGTTGACCTATTACACCCTATGCGTTAACACCAGGCTTTAAACAGTTATTAACTCATAACCTATTCAGGTCACACCGAAATTAGACGATATTTTGTAAAATGACGTGCTAAGGGAACAAATTATCGTTGAGAGAAGGTTTGAAAATAGGTTTTAGAATAGGTTTAGAGCTAATAAGTTCTAACGAAGTCACATGACCACCCATTAATTGAAACACATCCAGTCCCGACCATATAAAAATGTGCACGTGAACACCTGCTGATAAGCTCGTCACAGGAAATCAGTAGATGACTGCGCTTTTCGGTGTGCAGATCACTCGACACCATAGTGATCTACGCCTATATAAAGGGAGCCGGCAGAGCAGATATTTTTAGTTATCAACCGAGATTCATCCAGTGAAGATCACCAGAGACCAGTTTAGTTTCCGACCAGTAGACCAGTCAAAGCCGCCAGTGTGATAACGAGCTGATTGAAGTCCAGTAGACCGCCGACCTGTCCAGTCCGTCAGAGGAAAGTATAAAAATAGGAGCCACACTCGACCAGCAGTCAGTTGCCTTCCAGCATCTCGACTGAACACATCAGTCCCTAGTCTTCCCGTGCTGATTAGAACTACAGCATCCGTACGTTATCCGTACAGGCCGTAGTGATAATATTCGCACGAACCACTCAACCGAATTCTCTCCGTGCCGATTAAAACTATAGCATCCGTACGTTATCCGTAGAGGCCGTAGTGATAATATTCGCACGAATCATTCAACCACTTCTCTCAATGCTGGTTATAACTACAGCATCCGTACGTTATTCGTATTGGCCGTAGTGATAATATTCACATGCATTACTCAGCCACTTCTATCCATGTTGGTTATAACTACAACGTTCGTACGTTATTCGTATTGGTCGTAAGTGATGACATTTCGCACGATACATCTCTCAGTGGTTAAACATACTAGTGCTAAGAATATAACTAACGGACTTCCGTGCAAATAGTGAATTTCAATGGCTGAATATACCAGTGTAGTAGTATTAATAAAGTGAGTGCTAGAGTATAAGTAATAGATTTAAATAGTGGAACCTACTAGTATAATAAGATTTATAATGTCAGTGGCCTAATAAACACAAGATATGGACTTGCAGAGTTAAATGAATAATATGCAATAGTAATATTAGTGATAAAATAACATAAGTGTAATGAATATCGAGAATTGAACTAGTACAGAAGTAGATATAAGACTTTGTACCCAAGTAGTTAAGGAAATAAATGGCTATTGAAGTGATTTGACAGTGTTCTAAATATATTATTTCAACGTCGTGGAACCTTGCCCTGGACGACTCCTGACTACCCATTGCATCCACAATTCACCCGATGGTACAAAGTCTTAAAGGGCTTCAGATAGCACATTGGGTGTAATATGTCAACTTAAAGAGAAGAGTCTACAGCTTACAGTTTTTATAAAAAAAAGATATGTTAACGACCTTTTTGGCAAAAATAATAGAAGTTAAATTAAGAAAAGGTAAGAATATCCGAAATTTTGAGTTTAGACAACGATAATTCTTGAGGGAAAAGGGCTATGGGGCTGATTGAGCAGTTGTTCGAAAAGCCATGGAGTTACTGCATACAATGAGATCCTAACTGTGCCCATACACCCTGTAGTTTTTAAGATACAGGGTGTTTTGTAAAAAACCAGCTTTTTTTCTTAATCACCCTGTAACTCCTAAACGGTCGATTTGCCCCCCCCCCCCTGCCATACAATTTTTTGTTCATCTATCAGAGTACTATCACCGCCCGCTCTACTGACCTCCTAGTGGGAAACACCCTGTATATCTACAACTTAGGTAGAGATATTATTATGGAAGAATCTTCAGACGCTATCTACCAGGTACTACCGACCGATTTACTTCCAATTCGAGAAAGAAACAAAGGAGCTGTCTGTGCAAGAGCAGAGAAATATTTTAGAGATAAAACTAACAATCTACTACTGATGACTCATAAGATTGAAGACCGGGAATTCCAGACAAATAACTGGCATAAAATTGACTCTTATTAGATGTGTGATTGATGTGTGTTCCTGGTCAAGTTGTATTTTTTGAGTTATTTAGACGTAGGTAATCATAGGATATGGGGGATATTAGTAACAGGGGCAACTTGAAATAGTCCGATTTTAGCTCCTCGGAAATAATTTCAACCAAATTTCGTACTCCCATGTCAATCATATCTCTTAGATGTTTAATTCAATGTGCTTATTCAGTCTCTCACTGACCGTGGCACTGAGCAGTTCGGAAAAACTTGATAATGGAATACATTTGTAAAAATTGTCTAGGGTTGAAGTTATCTTTGCAAGTAAGTATTTATTATTTCTTGGTAAGTTCTCTTGCTGTACGTTACTACACTCTAATATGTATTTTATGGATCAATGTTGCACAAGAGTGTCTATATGCAGTGATTCACTGTTTTCAGTGTATTTTTTTCTGGAGTATAGTGTGGGGCAAGCATGGGCATAATTGCAACATATTTCAATTTACCCTCCATACTGATTTTTTTTTTTTTATACATAATACGTCCAACACCACCTTTTTTTTATCACATTACATTTAGACATTATTATATGTATTACTTGAACAGCTTTTCGACTTTGTCAAGATACATTAAGAAAAAAGGAAGAGGATTAAATTAGTATTAAATAAATTTTGTACAGAAACTGGTTCAAATACTCTTTTCCTAACCTGTGGATACCAAAAGCCTCGCACAAATTTTACCGAGGATCAAGAATCAAAAATGTGCGAATACATGATACGTGCCAGTGACAATCAAAGAAATTCTTCACTTAGCTTATCAGTGTGTAACAGAATTTGGAATTGATTACTTCTCTTCTTGGAAACGAATGCCCTGGAATTGTCTAGTTGCAGGTATTTCTTAAACGACACCCTTCGATTTGTATGCGGCAACCGGAAGCAAGGAGTATTGTTACGGCTTCCAGCTTTAATAAAACTTATGCGAATTTTCTTTTTGAAAAGTTGGATCAATTTTATGGGTGAACAAATTTTACAGCTGGTAACATTTATAATATGACCGAAACATGTTTACCCCCGATTCTAAAATCTGATAAAAACGAAGGAGTAAAATAAGTTGGGACAGTTACGAAAGGAAATGATAAACATGCTCGTTGCAGTTAACGCAATTATATACGCGAACATAGCTTTATCCAAGGAAAAAATTTCATGACCATTTTATATGAGATGGCCCTACTGGATGTATAGAACTGCTAATTAATTAGGGTGGATTACCGAGGCATACTTTTTGGTATTTATGAAATACTTTATAAAGTTTGTAAAGCTCAGTATAGCCCTAAATAATCACTCATCATATTTAAGTATCACGTCTTGGATCTATGCCGCCAGAATATTGTGGTGTTGCTGTAATTTGCCCACACTGTTCTCATAAGTTACAACTGCTCGACTTTACAGTTTTCGGACAATTTAAAAAAATATGTAGATCTGCCCTGTATTCTTGGCTTAAGACCCATCCTGGAAAGACCATTCCATTTTCATACATGATTTGGCCGGAATTTCCGTGAATTCTTCCTTAGGTGCACTAACACCTGCAAATATAATATCAGGATTCTTTGCAGTTGAAACAGATTTCACGTCAGCATATGTTACTGATCGTGTTTTGGTGGAGCAGGAAGATGCAGTTGAAATAGCCGATACATATCAGTCCAAATCGCCATCTTATGAGAGAACAGCAGAATGTGGCTATCACCAGTACATCAAAATCTCACCGGAATTTATTCGACCATTTCATAAAGCTGGCTCTCGGAAAGTTTTAGATATTTTAATGGACACGGAAGGGAGAAGCAAAATTCATGATGAGAAATTAGTAAAAAAATTAAAAAAATCTTGCGAAAAACAGGATATATGCTCTGCGTAAAGACCAACGAAAAGGACTATTCTTTTCTAGTTTTTAAGAAAAAATAGAGCAAACAATGGGCACATTTGATCCAATTTGTTAACAGAGATACATTTTATGTGTGCCATCTCTGTAAAATGTAAGTTATGTATGTAAAAAACACATAAGATGATTATTAAAGTATGATTTTTTTTTTTAATTTTTTTTATATTTTTATTTAGTTTTTATTTACCATATTTACCATATGGCTTTCATATGTGGCCAAGACTAAGATTTGTTTTGATATTAACCTTCAAGGTATACAATGTACCTCAAAACAACTTATAGGGCTATTTACATAACTTCTGACTGTAAATATAAATGAATTTCAGTTATAAAATCTCCTATTAACATGCCCACTCAATGTTGGAAATAACCCCTAAAAGGGGATACTTTGCATCATGGGAGGTTCTTTAATAAAATATATTTTGCAAACAAAAAAAACAAAAAAAAAAACTGAGATCTAAAGATTCCTAATTTTTATTAGTTCCCAGCATATTTAGCTTTTTCTAAAATTATTTATTTATTTTTTCTTATGACATAAAATTCGGAATTATTAACAAAAATAGTGAATTTGTTGCAACTATCCTTCATTTATATAATATATTTTATAATAGACTGCTACTGGACTCTGACCCATCTTTTACTAGCCTTAGAAAATTCCCGCATAAAATGATTGCTTGTACGAGCGTCATATTAATTCACAAATTCTCTGACAACCATTACACAATCACACGTACAAATTTATGTAGGATCTTGATTTAATAAAAATTTTCTCTACGGTGTACGGAACCAAGTTCATTTGGTATGAAAAGGGTTATAACTAGGTACTCATATTTACAGACATAAAAGAAAACTGCATTTGCCACCTTCCGTTTTATTGAAGCTGATTTTCATTTATGATATGAAAGAAAAAAATTCACTTGGCTCCACTGCTAGTCTATCACGAACACGATTCTTGAAAATCTAAAAGGTTTTGCAAATTTTCAATTCCGCTTCTCATTAAGATGTGACATAAAAAAACATAAAAATAAAATAGACAGACAAGAAAGAAACTCCCAACTGAATTTCTTTTTCATAAAATCCTTGAAATGTTACCTAAAAGGTACTGAATGGAAATAAAAACAAAAAACAAACGGAAAACTTTAACAATTGAATTTCTTGAATTTTCTCTAAGTGCACCTTGTTTTCTTTCCAGACATTCTTCCATAAGAAATAGCTCTTCCCAACCGCATTTGGGTTATACTAATGGTGGGTCACGTTCATCTCGGAGCGCTGCTCATCAATTGACTTGTGATCATGAGACTCAAACTCCTGAAAACATAAGTCGAGAGACGAGAAAGAATAAGCTAAAAACTTTAAAAATTTCTTTGAATAATGTTACTCCACCTGCGTTAAATTTAAATTTGAGGTAAAAAAAAAAAAATAAAAAAAATATTGCCGAATTGAAATTGCTTTTAACTAAAAAAAATTCATTTTCATTTTTTACAGATTTTTAAATAGCAGAAATAAACGAACAAGTCTTTCTGCAAATGCTGTCGCTACAGAACAAAAAGCGACAAAAGTTCTTGGATTGGTTTTTTTCACGTTTGTCTTATGCTGGTCACCATTTTTCATTCTTAATATAATTTTCGCAGCATGTCCTGATTGTCATGTACCAGGACATGTAGTGGACACATGTCTTTGGCTTGGATATGCTTCATCCAGTATCAATCCAATTATTTACACAATTTTTAATCGAACATTTCGAGCAGCTTTTATAAGACAACTGAAATGTAACTGTAAAAGGTAAAATCCGCTTTAAATTAATTTTTTTATTTGTTATTTTTTTTATAATATATAAATAAATTTCTACGAAATAAAAACAAAAAAATCAATTTAAATTCCTTTTTAACAGATGGGGACGTCCTCCACGATATCGTTCTGTGACAGAGGGGGGTCGTGGTGCTTTAAGCCTTTGTGCTCCATCAGCACTTCCGATGGCTATATCCTTGCATGGAGCACCCCTGCTAACACCATCGACAGCAAATGCAACTCCTATGAGTGATTTTCGTGGCAGCTATACTATTACAGATGAGGAATGTTAATGGATTAAGGAGGAATTCTATGTATATAAACACCCCCCCCCCCACCACCACACACACACACCTAAAGGAAGGATAGCTTGAGAACTACTGAAATTGAAAATTCGCTTGATTTATGCTAGTCATAAATTTTTATTTGTAAACTTCTGTGAACCGAGACAAGCTAAATCTTGGAAAACTTGATTCTTGAAATTGGAAAGGGATCAGGACAGGTGTATTCCACCCCCTCTGTAACAATACCAAAGGATTTAAATGGAATCTAATGGGTTTGAGCTATTTCTGTTTGTTGTTATTCGTTGTCCAGAAATTGTTGAATTTTGTAATACCTTAAGATTAGGTGATACAATATGTACATGTCTAGCAAGAAACTGTTTTACAGTTTGTACAATGAATGGATTTAAGCAATGTTGGTCATGTCCATCAGTGTAGACATTTAATGTGACAACGGGATTAGTGGAACATGGGATTGGACAGTTTGGAAAAGCTAAAGAAAGAGATTTTTGCTGCAGATTTAGATATTTCTTAAGTTTGTGTAGATTATGCAGAATGGTCGAATGGATATTGAATTTTTACTTATAGTAGTGAAAGTTACATAACACACACTTATATATTTAGAGGATGTTTTTTTTTACGCTACAACTTCATTGAGGATCTGTAAGGAATTAATGATTCTGATTGTATGATTTACTCGACGTGGTAATTGGTCTATAAAGGCGCCAACTTTCTTAAGGAATCCAATTGTATTGAGATTACTTGGCACAATGTTATTTCCTTACGCCGTAGGATTTGGCAAATCGAATACTTCTTTTTACTTTTGATTTGTTCATTGATCCTATCCCTGGCCTTAGGAGTGTCTCCATAATTCTTCGGTTGACACTTGATTTGTCTAGTGACGAGTTTATAGTATTTGATGTCAATATTAGAAAATATAGACTTCCTGTAAACGCTGAATAATAATTCTTCATATGTGGGTATCTGAACAAGTAAAAGCATTGAGTTTTCGGTAATAACCTGATTTCCCACTTGCTTTCAGAACGATGGCCAAAAATACGCAAGCTCCGCTTTTGCTATTAGTTTCGCCTTTTCTTATGTGATGGGTGATATTAACATAGTGTTTTTTTTTTTTTGCTTTTGTATCTGTTTTGTGTAACACCGATGTAATCTACAGGCAGAACATGGCATGCAGAGTCGTTGTTGATAAGTTAAGGTTAAGGCAAAGAGTGCGGGCGATTAGGCCCAGCCAACAGTAGCGCGACCAGAGTTAACTAATGCTTCCTGCCCTTGAGTAGTTAGGCCAAATGTAGCATTTTTTCGAGCTAGATTATTGCGTTAGTTTGCAAGCCGTTTGGATAGAAGAGGAAATGAAGAAATCCTACAATTGCACCATATCGAGCTCGATACGCCAGAGGAGAGCCCGCTGCTTGCCCGTCCCATTTTAATAGATTCCGCTAAAGTGACTTCTTGGAAGGTCAAATGTTGGATAGGAACCAGTATATGGACTCTCGGCCCCGTTTTAATACAGATCAATAGCTTCTTAAAATCCGCACACTCCATGGTGTCCAGGATACCAAAGTAGGGTTACTTTGTTACATCAGCTGTAGTTTCGTGTGGGAGCTTCAAACTAGTTGCTACTCAAAGTCTTGAGAAAGTAGACTAACTCCGGACTAGTTTCGACTCAAGATTTGGAAAGGTTATAGCCACGTACAGAGCTTGTCTGTCTGAGCAACTGTAGATGTGGGAGCTCTTATAGTCTCTTTAGTTTAGACTTCCGCTTGCAAAATGGAAGGCAAGACACCATGCGAACAGAAAAGTTCCATTTCCGAACTACACTACACTGCACCTATGTTGTTAAGCTTCTTTCAGGCATGTCTTTGTTTCGGGAGGTAGAGCAATCTGTCTAATATCTATCCTCTCTCCTTAATGGTTATCAGTTAATTAACTTCGAAGGAGAATCTTTTGGGCATAAAATTCGAGATTCTGGACCTTTATTGTATACCTCTTCGAGCAAGTCCAGATGTACCACACCATAGGAAATCTGAATGGCTGAAGAATAGTTTCAAAAGTTCGTTGAGGACGTGATGTGAGAGCCATCTTTTTTACCTTATTAGTAGTTTCCTTGGTGGTTGTCTGCATTGCTTTAAGCGACCAGACGTATGCACAGTTGAACATTTTATTGATGAAGCGAAGATAATTAAAACAACTTTGATGTAAATTTTACTGTCCAAATTCCATTTCTTAGGCAAATCTACCAAAATTTTGTTTATCTTAGGCACAAAGATAGTCTTTGTGGATTCGGTTTAAATGAAAGACCAGTTAAGACTCACACCTCTATTTAGAATCATACATAAGTACGAATTGCTGATCTGTTTGCAGCAAATAGTATGATCAATGTTGATCCGGTTGTATTTTTCTGAACAACAGATGTTGGTGACACTAAGAAGACATAAGCAAATCGAACAAATCACAAGTTTTTAATTAAGGTGATAGTCATGGACGGAGGTTTTCGAATTCGGTGTGGTCTATTTCATTTGCATTTCTTTGATGAGGGATTACTCAAAGACGAAACTAATTAACTTATCAGTGTTTTTTTTCCCCCGATGATCGGACTAGTCAAGCAAAATAAATGAGCATAGCCAGAATCCAACCAAGACTCTATGAACATTTATAATCCACTACTCATTTCTGTTATTCAGTATCATTGCTAACAATTACAACTGGCGCCATTGCATTGCATATTTATATGATAATTGAGTATTTTGACTGGTTAATTGTTGTTACTTTCGGAAATTTATAAATAACTTTTGAGATTCTTGATAAATCTAGATCATTTGTGGCTTTTTCATTACCCGTCGCCATCTTAACAAAAATGTTTAAAGATGTTGGTGGATTTTACTAAAGGGATGATTTTTTTCAGTAACAATTGCTGTATGTCAGTTGTTTTATGTTTTTGCACATTCTTGATAAAATACGGTTAGTGCTGACTTGATCCGATGCGAACAGTCAGGAGGAATTAAAATATGATTTTCTTGTAAAATAGTTGTATTGGAAAAGATCTCATGAGCAATAAAAATCAATCAAACAGTTGGAAATTATGCTGAATTTTAACGATATTAATGTCGATATCTATAGATTACGTTTGCAGTTTATTACTGCTAAACTATATAGCTAAATAAATCTAAAAGAAAATCTAGATTAAAACTACGATTTTTTTGGTATTTGCATAAAGATTAATGGCGTTTATTTTATAAATTATATAAATTTTTCCTTTCTTTAGCGAACACACTACATACATCTTACTAAATCTGAGTTACCTCCACGGTTACACATACATATATAATCATTGTGTACAACTAATCTATTAAATTTCAATACTCTTTCTTATTCAGGAATTATTATATTCTGGGCTATTTTGGAAATTCATGATACATTCCACAGTACTATAATTTTTGGTAAAGTGTTAGAAAGCAAAAGAAAACAGAAAAAAAACGTTCAACTAATAATATTATGTGTGTGTACAGTTAGTATAAAAATGGTGTATATATCAAAAGTTTTAAGACTTTATAAAATAATTATTCCAAAACAAAAACAAGAAAACAAAAAGATGTAAATTCCAGCACTAAATTCAATATGTATAGTAGTAAAACTGAGTGAAATTTGTACCTCTAGATTTAAGATTTATCAATTTTAAACAATGTGCGTACAGTATTCATCTAAAAATATCTCCAGATGTGGCCATGGGAACAAGTGTAAGGAACTTAATATCGTTTTTTTTTTGTATTACAAAAATTGTTATATATGGAACCCTTACTGATTTTAGTCGGGATGTTTTTAAACTTTTGTCCATGGCTGCATATTTGTATTTATTTTTTTAGAAAAATGAAAAATATTTTTGCTAAAAAAATTGAAGAATCTCTGTAAATATCAGAAACTCTTACTACTAAGACTATTTTTAAATTGAATAAACTGTTTACAACAAAAACTGTTACCTATTTACATAACAATACTATGTATTTTATAAATGCTAAACATATGAAAACATAACAGATAAACCAAACTTCATATTATTGTACATAGAATAGAATTGATACGTATACCCACGATAAAGAAGCAACATGAATGTAAAATTCGTGAGTTTAGTTTGTATGCAAAATGACTCAGAGAAGTTCTTTTTTTTTTTCAATAATAAATAAGAAGATAATTAAATTTCAATAATAGTACTAAAGGGGAATGCCCATTTTAGTCCCGACACCTCCAGACATGAGAGATATCTTAAGTGATACTTTATAATGCCCTGAACATATTTTATTAACAATATTTATTTCAATTAACCGGGGGAAGTCTTCGGGGAATCAAAGTCTAGTACATTTTGGAAAATCCAGAAAATCCAGAATCGAATTCATTAGGTCCTGAGAAGAAGTTTGAGTACCGATACTTCCATACTTGGGAGCTTAAATAGCCATTCCCGTAGTCAATTTTGTAGTATTTCCCTCATTTTTATTCGAACTGATGTACTAGAATTTTCTCACTTTAAATCGGCTCTAACATGGTAGGGTTATGTCCGATCGAAAAGCAGGTTTTACTATTCGCCTCATCTTATTAACATCTACAATTCGTAGAAGATGTTGGGGCGGGTAGGAATCCCGGCGAGAGGGATGAGGGTGCTTCCAATACCGCATATTGCATATCAAATTAAAGGTCCCGTCGAATTGCATCGGTTGGTGTACTTTTATCCGATTCAAAAAACTTTTTTATGATGTTTTTGCCACCGGAAAACCCGTTTTCATTAACTTGGATCACATACATCTGAGCTACTTCATTTCGCAAATATTTTTCCACTTATTTCTTCCACGACCATTAGTGCTCTATTGTGAACATAATTTTCCATGACCTACCAATTCCGCGCAATCACGAGAAGTAGAAAAGTTCACTTTTTGACTCAAGAAATTCTCTGTAGCTATATCCCATCGACAAAGTTTCCCCCCGCTTAATTGAAGTAAACATTGTTAATATGTGTTCAGAGTATCATAATGCTCCGTTTAAGACATCTCTCATGTCTGGAGGTGTCACACCTAAAGTTGTATGAAAAGTGGGCATTCCCCTTTATTGCCCTTTGACAACATAACATTCATTTTATATTATAAATTATTTTTAAGTACCATGCAAAAGATCACAGTTCAAAGCATCGGGAATAATTCCACAATCCGGGAAATTCTTTTCTTTAATAATTTCACCATGATTTTTGATAGTAAAGGCAATGCCCAGGGATGATATGTCTTAAACTAAATTCTCGCATTAAGTCGCAGAAGCCCGAATATTATTCGGCCATAAAGTTGCTCTTTAAAATGCTTTAAGTTCATTCCATGATCTTCCGTTTGATGCTGATTCTGTGAGAATAATCCTTCTCTATGTGAATCTTGGCCTTCCTATATGATGGGTTCCGTGTGGGTTCCAGTCGGGGCCTGTTTTGCGATGTTATTGTTGCCATATTGTAAGGTGTGGTCAGTCCAATTTCATTTCTTTATTTTCATTTCCCCGTCGATTTTGTCCAGTTTTGAGAACCTCCAAATCTTTTCATTGGACACTCAATCTTTGCAGGGAATTTTCAATATTTGTCAAAGACACCTATTTACTAGGGTTTGCAATCGGTGTGTAATGAATTCGATAACCTTTCGCGACTCGCAAACACAGCGCAAGTTGAAGAACCGTAAAATTTATTTTAACAGAGATCTCACTGGAGTTGCATATCCGGGACACCTTGGAAAATGATCGACTCGATTTGTTTATACGGGAATTTAAGTCTTCTGCTCATACCAACACGAAGTAACAGAAGTTCTGCACTACATCTACTCTCCCTTTATTTACGAACGTTCCGGAAAGTGGAGCTTGTATTAATCCACACTTCTTTACATTTCACTATATTGAATGTCAAAGCAGATGATCTACATATTTTCCAATACAAGATTTTATAGTTCATTGTTAAGGTTCTGGTGTCGGTGGGCCAGCAAGTAGATGTCTTCGGCATAAGCTAAATCAGTAACACGGTCAACCAATCCACAATGTATGCCGCGCGGGATGTTATCGAGTGCATTAGCAAAGATATCGTTGATAACAATGAGAAGTAGGAGAGGCGAGCTCCAGAATTTATATTGAAACTCTCTTATAGTCTGCTACTGTAATGAACTCTGAACTTCGAATTGGAGCAGATACCGTTTTTCAACTCTATTAGTTTTATGGTGATTTTGTGCCTATGTAGCACCTTCCATGTGTAAACTCTGTCATTTGAGTTAAATGCCTTTTCATTATTAACAAAAGTCAGGTAATGTGTGCTCCACAATGATCCAGAAGGTCTATATAATATCTCCATAGGAGTGGACTTTTCCAAACCCAGCATGTTGTCTTCTAATCGTTTGGTCAACTGCACACTTAATTCGTTCCAGGATCAGGTCTGTCAAGATTTTCCCCTCTGTAGACAATATGCAGATTCTTTTCCCTTCTTTGGAATTTTGACTACGATACCTTCTGTCTTTTTCTCTGCGAAGGTACCGGTATTCCATGCTCTTTGAAAGATTTTAAGGAGAACATTTGCCAATAGATTTGTGTCCACTTTATATGGAATCCTAGCTTTTCCTTCAACTTTGCCATTATTCTACGATTTTGTTGCAGTTGTTATTTCAGTTTTCCGCCTACTGAGCAGATCATTTTTGTCTGCGAACGACTTTCTATAGTGGTATAGTATAGCTTTTTGAAGAATGCTTTCCGGAGAGCTGCTTAGATATTTGATACAGAATTCTACTAATCTGTCCACTGTTCGCCGCTCTTTTCGGACTTTTGATGTAAGCTTATTTATCTCCCACTTTTATTACGCCGAACGCTAAGTTTAACTTCCCAGCGAAGTCGGGAGAATTCATCTTGAAATTCTTGGCGTCGTTATGGTTTGGTTGTGCAATTAAAACAGTTTTTAAGATCTTTCTGTGGTTTATGTTTTGCCAAGTTTGCAAAACTTATGTGTATAATTCAGACTAAATTTACAAAGTTGGATTTGTTTACATTCTTTTGTAATTTTATTCCCCTTATGTGAAGAGGTGAGTTTGAAATGTTTAATTTTTTTCGGATGTTGATTCGATTTTAAGTAAGTGTCTCTTTAAAAAAACAATCTACTATGATTCAGTTGATCGTGTATTGCAAATTGTTTGGATAGTTGTAGTTGAGGTCAAGATTTGTCTCTTGACTTAAAACGGGTCTCGTCTATGAAGTATTGAAAACTCTCCCGTCTAAGTAGGGTCGTGGGAACATTAACTACTTCACCCACACCAACGGTGACAAACGTAAAATATATTTCAATTGAATAATATATGACACATTTCCGGATATAAGAATTTAAAAGCGATTATATTTTGACATTAGCTACCTTATTTAGTCAGATTCCCGAACTGGTTCACGAGCCTCTCATTCCAGAGCTCGGTTCCATTCTACATTTGAACTTATCGATTTGATTTGATTATGTTGTTCTTGAACTCCATCAAATTCATAAAAAAAAGTGTTACCTATTAAATTTAAGACAATTAAATTTCGAACTGAGCTGCCTAAGTGATTCTGAAGGTAACCTGACAGTATCACATTTGGCAAATCATTGATCTGGTTTAGGCCGTGCCAATTAGGACTACGTTGAACTAATGTGAAATGGTCTAAACATGCCGCATTATGAAAAATTAATCTTACTTTAATTCCGTACCTGATACGGTATTGACCTACAAACATTATGTATTGTTTGCAAACATCAATGCGTGTTTGTTCATTAATAGATTAAATTTTTATTTTGTTTTAATGAACATGAGTGGAGTTAAGAATGTACGCCTTTGTATTGGAGAAAGCATTCCGTCTTTTTAATGGATGGTAATAAATTTAGAAAGATAGAAATTTCTAAATTTTCTTCTATGCTCTATTCTCTTGTGCATGATATTATTCCTCATTTCCTTGTGAAGTATCTATCAGATCTGACATATTTCACAACTGTCAAAGCTTTAATACAAGTGGACTAAACGGCAGCTGAATTAGTATTACGTAAAACTAGTTCTAAATAGCTCTGGTCAAAACGTTTGTTGGATTGAGTAGATGTATCTGTTATGTTTGTGTTGTATCCTTGAAGAAGATTAACGAAAAAATTTAACAAATTTCATTTATTCCACTATAGAATGGAGCCCTACAAACTCATTTACATTTTCCTCTAGCAGTGAAAGTTACAGCTGCTTAGTTGGGATGTAACTTTTGCCAGAGCGGTCCCGTCAGATTTATTTCGGGATTGACTTTTTTAATCCTTTTCTAAATCGAATACAAAGTTGAAAATAATAATTCCAAATTCTATGTCTAAGTTAAAATAATCTGAAACGAGGTTAAAATGTTTCACAATATTTTTATTTATTTAAACTCTTACACATACGGCTTTCGGTGCATCCGACTATCTTCAAAGAGAGATCTCTGTTGCTACTGTATCGAATTTAAAATGTTTGACAAACCGATAAGAGCTCACAGTAATGATGGGCCCTATTCTGTAATTTTTCATAAAATATTATTTTATGTTATTTTGTGGCGATAAAATCCCTTCCTCATAAAATGAAAATAAAATATTTTAAAAATTCGTATTCTGTCGTGGTTCCATAAAATTCTTTTATGAATTCTTTTATGAACACGTAACATAAAATATTTAGTACATTCCGCTATATTTTCTATTACTTTCTGAACAGCTGGTCAATTGACATTTGCATGCTGCTCTATCAAATCACCCACTAAATAATCATTTATGAAAGCAGTTGCTTTGTTAATAGCTCTTGAGATATTTGACTGTAAAAGTGCTAAAATATGAAAACTCCTGACTAGAGTTTGATACGAACCATGTCCATAGAAATGCAAAGCCGCAGAAATACATTCATTCTGTTCACCTTGAGATTCCTAACTCAAGTGACCGGAATGGATGTCTTTCCGGTATGAGGCTCTAGTTACTCTATAAGTGTTTGTTACAACGAAACATTTTGGGTATAAATTAGAGTTATTCATAATCTTGCAAAATTAGTTTACAAATCACAATATAAGAAATTTATTAATTATCCAGTCGGAAAAACTTTTGAAGCCTAAAGTTGGGCAACTCACATGGATCGTAGAAATCGCGAAGATATCGTATCCTTTGATCTCTTCTGCATAAATTTAAAACCTAGACAAATATAATCAACTTTTTAAACTTTACCATACCGCACCAAGTGCAAATTTCTATAATTTCTGACAAAATTGTAATTTTTATGTATGGCGTTGGACATTTTAGTTTTTAGTTAAAACTACTTTCGCACAACAAATCTTAATTGACGTACGTAATTTCCAGAAAATGTGTCAAAATACCTTTAAAATGTGCTGCTTAGGTTCTTTTATGTTATGCTCCATAACTTGAAATATTTTATGTTACGATGCATAAAATAAAATAAAATTTCTGGTACAGAATAGGATTTTAGAGAATTATTTTATTTTTAAGGCATAACATAACATAAAATGATAAAATTTTACCGACAGAATAGGGCCCAATATATGCCCAAATAAGGTGAATTGAAATAATCTTTTCAGCTCAGGCTAATCGAGTAACACGGCGATAACCTTTATCACCATTCACCGTGCAAAATATTCAGAAGCTATAAATATATTTCTCAAAAACCTTTTTTTTTTTTTTATATATATACGGCTCTTCTCATTGCTCTCTGGTGTATTAGCTGGACTTGAAAAACCCTCTGGCCAGTATGCCACGAGATGCGGTGGTACCACAGCTTCGTTTTGGGCGTCGCTTCTCTGAAAGTGAATCGTGGACTGAGTGAAGTGCCTTATCGAGCCTTCCCCGGTCCACTCTAAAAATTCTCACCGACGGCTCTCTCACTGGCGCGGGTATCTACTTTCCTGAGCCTGATATTATAATGGAGTACTCACTTGGAAGACATACCACTGTCTTTCAGGCTGAAGTCTTCGCTACATCAATGGTAGTGAAGTTGGTTCTTGATATGCAAATCAAAGGGAAGGACAATCGTATCCTTTGGGATAGTCAGGAAGCCTTGACGGCTCTGAGTGGCCCTCGAATAACGTATAAGCTAGCGGGGGATTGTGTATCCACAACAAGGAGTCCCTTCTGTGGGTTTCTGGTTATATGGGGTTCATGGGGAATGAAAGGGCTGACCTTCTGGCTTGGGCTGGCTGTGATTCTCCGTTCTCGGACCGGAACCAGCAGTACGCGTTGCCACCTCGAGTATCGGGTCTCTCATCAAAGCGGATGTTCTTAGAAAGCATCAACAAAGATGGGGAACCTGAGCATTTGCACGTGTACAAAAATGTTTCTTGATGGGACCAATGGGAATATCTCCAATTTTCTCATGGTTCTCGGAAGGAAACAATATAGAACTGTGGTTGGCATCGTCATCGGCCACATGTCACTTCACGCTCATCTACCAATGACGGAAGCTGTTGGCAGCCCTGAGTGTCTGTCCTGCCTGGAAAGAGAGCCTGAAATAACCGAACACTCTTGTGTGCATGTTCGGCATTAGCCCGGAGTAGACTGGATACCCTTGTGTCTGGCTTTCTATCTGTATATAAGCTGAAAAACATTCCTCACCAAAATCTGATGCGATTCACTAAGAGGACAATAAGGTTTTGGTAAATGGGGCTCTAGTAAGACACTAAAATGTGCCGTTATAGCCTCCGTGCTTTGAAATAGGTTCCCCTGCCTAAAAAAAATACCGCTCGGTCCATTACGGAATCGCATTAAAACATAAGATAACAATTAAAATATATGAATAAATAAAAGAAATAAAAAAATACGAATATATAACAACTAAGAAATAGAAAACACAAAGCCAAGACTACCCAAAACAAAACCAAACGCCTATCCCAAAAAGGTGCTACAGCCCGATATCTGCCCCATAAACATACGAGTCGAGCTCGTACGCTGAACATCAGATGGTAAGTTATTCCAAACTTGAACATCATGAACAAAGTAAGAGTTTTCCATTACTGAATAATGAAAGTTTGGAATCACCAAATCGAAACGCCTTGTGGACCCCAAAAATTCTAATATATATGAGATTATGTAGAGATGCCAGAAGCCTAAGTATACGGTGTAGCTTTGAGGCGCAACCAAGTAGATGGTTAGGATGTTGCGAAACATTCTCGAATCTCCTAAGGCAGAAGACGAGTCGTGTGCCGTCATTGAAAGCAACAAGAAGTTTTCTAGAACAGAAGGAACACAAATTAGGGAAAAGGATACAGCCATAGGAAAAATATAAACGATTTAACCAACATCGAATGCATGTTCGTAGACAAAGTTCTTGCACACGATCACAGCCGGCGAAGCCCATCTTAAATTTTACCTGACATATCGTAATCATGGCCAAAGAATTGTATTCTAGAATTGAGGAAGATACCAAGATATTTTACGCAATCCGAAAATTGCAGCACCGTGCTATTTAAAACTACAGGTGAAAGTTCAGATACCTCAACTGCTCTGCGATAGAAATCCATATACTGCCACTTTCCGGCATTAAGGTTTAAAAGAATTCAGCCTATCGATACAATCGTCCACAAATCCTATTGGTGGACTCAGATACACCATCATGGGCATACAGATGAACTTTGCAGGCCTCACAACATCAGAAGGTCATTTATATACAGGTTGAACTGCAAGCGGCCAAGAGCAGAACCTTGATAGACAGCAAAATTTATAGGCAAACCACCGGAAACACGATCCTTCACATTATTTACGATCAGATATTTGCTGAACTATCAACTTTTCGAGGTCTTAGCTAGAAATCCTAACACGCTAATCGATCGACAATCACCAGGACCTCAGCTGCATTTGTCTTAAATACAGGCAAAACTGTAGTGGCTTTCCAATCAGAAGGAAATATCATCATGGTAAGGCAAGTATTAAAAATTTGGAGAATCGACTCTATTATAACAGGCAGTGGAATCCCGATAAACCTAGGTGGAATATCATCTGGCCCTACTGCATAAGATGTGGTAGCGCCAATTGCCATGACAATCTCACTGGCATCAACATATCTGAAAGGAAAACAAGGCTGATCATTATTTGAGGAAAACATGGAACGACTTAAATCCCCTTGTCCAGAGCTACGTGAGCAAAGGCTAGGGATAGAACGGAAATGGGCTTTAAGTAAGTCAGAGTCCAGGTTTCACTGGGATTTATCTCTGCAATTTACGGACGCCTTACACAAGTTTCTCCACAAGATTTTAGATGATAGTTGGTGGTCAAACCTTTGCTGAAAGTACCCTACAGTTTATCAAATTTATAATAAATTTGTTATACGCACAGCTTTCAGTTCAGCAACAAGTGACTGAATCATTGCAGAAAACCGAGGACAACCATTTTCCTTGATTCAGCGTGAATGAGTTGGAGAAAACTTATCGTAAAAAAGATATAGTAGTTCGTTAAAACCATTAATTTTTTCATCCATCTAATCTCATCCATCTTATATCTTGTATTTTACCTAGCTAGTAGAATCATTATCAACAGTAAGAAACAGTTCAAGCAAGGATGGGTTATTCGTATTAAAATAACTTGAAAGATCGTTAATGACACAAAGGTAAAGAAACTGTAGAAAGAATAAGACGGGTTCGTCGCATTATTATGTCTCAACAAATTCACATTAAAGTCACCCCAAGACAACATTTGCATATCTATGCATTAGATCAGTGAAACCTGCACTGAATTATGCAACATTTTCAATGGACAAACTATTTGGCGGACAATACACGGAGGATATTAAATATTTATTAGCACCTCAGATAACTTACACATACAACAATTTTAACAGAGTACTTCCGGAAGAGTAAACGAGTCGGGAGTTATAACAATCTCTGACATAAATAGCCACGTCACGGTCAATTCGACGCATCCTGTCATTTCTAAAATTATAAAAACCAGAAAATCTAAGAAGAGTTGAAGGTATATAGGAATGTAGTCGTGTTTCACCCACTAAAATCACATGAACCTCAGAACCCACAAAAATATCACATAATTCATAAAACTTTAGTTTAATGCTTCTGGTAATCAAGTTGACTACATTAAGACCTTCAAACAGCCGAAAAAAAATCTTTATTAGAGTTCTTAATCTGTTCGGCGTAAAGATGTTTTCATTCATAATGATAAACACATGAGCTGCGACTCACTAAGGTGAAGGGAACAAAAACACGATCAGCACCAATGAAAAAGACATTAACACCATTAAACTGAGTGGACTACTACTATAACATAAGTGCTCTAAAACTCTGCGTTAACAGATTGAACAAAAATAAAATATAAAAGACTATAATAAACAAACCATATTAGCAGTCAACGAAATATAATAGCATCACTATGATGAAATCTAAACTGTTGACGGAATACAAAATTAAACTTAAATGAAAAGAAGTAACTAAAATAAATGATAAGGAGACGTTTGACATATGAATACCTATACATAAAAACACTCAAAACATCACACGACTTCATGATTGGTATCGCAAAGAGAGAAAGCATATCTACGAGGGGAGTTCAATGTATTCTCGGTATAGGTATGAAGGAAAAGGCAGAAAATTCTGAATAAATTTTATTTTTCAATATACTCCCCTAACTTCTCAACACATTTATTTGTTCGTGAAAGTAACTTTTCAATTCCCTCTGAAAAATATTTTTCTTCATGGCCCGAAAAATGTTCGTTTATTGCTCCCTTCAACTCTTCATCGTCCGAAAAATGCTTTCCACGAAGGTCTTTTTTAAGATTAGGGAATAGATAATAATCACTAGGGGCCAGGTCCGGACTGTAGGGTGGATGATTGATTTCTTCAAATCTGTACTCCCGCACAGCAGCCTGGGCAAGGCGCGCCTTGTGAACCGGCGCGTTGTCGTGAAGCAGCAACACACCTGCGGTTAATTTTCCACGTCTTTTTTCTTTAATTGCCTCCTTTAAATTACGCAGGGTGGTTGCGTATGATGCAGCAGTAATACTTTGACCTTTTTTTGTGTACTCGATTAGCAAGATTCCCTTAGAATCCGAAAACACCGTGGCCATGAGCTTTCCTGCGGACGGAGTGACTTTGAACTTTTTCGGCGTGTGTGATCCTTTTTTGTGCCACTGCATAGACTCTTGCTTGCTCTCAGGGTCATAGTGATGAACGTTTCATCACCAGTAACAATCCGATCGAAAATACTTTGCGGATTTTCACCACAGAGGTCCAAAAACTCCTTACAACAGTCAACTCGCACTTGTTTCTGTAGCGCGGTGAGCATTCGCGGCACCCATCTTGCACTGACCTTTGACAAATTCAGGCGCTCATGAAGGATTGTGTGAATGGTACCCACGGATAGCTTAGTAATTTCTGCTAATGTTTTCACTCTTACACGGGCATCTTCAAGTACAAGTTTTTCGACAAATTTGACGTTTTCTTCAGTAGCGGCACAAATTGGCCCACCAGCGCGGGGGTCGTCTTCAATGCTCTCTCTACTCCGTTTGAATTCACTTGACCACTTCTGAATTGTAGATAATGAAGGCGCAGAATCTTGGTAAACAGCCACCATTTCTTCATGGATAATTTTTTGAGTTTTTCCTTGTTTTGTGAGGAATTTTATCACTGCACGATGCTCGATTTTTTTCATCATTGTCGAATCAGTCATCATAGTTGTCTTTTCGCATTGATATCTGGAATACTAATGGGGGCAATTAAATGAAATTTTGTATTTATACCCTCAAAGAGTGTCACTAACTAATGAGATAATTAAATTACCCTTATCATTAGTATATCACCTCGATACCGAGAATACATTGAACTCCCAAGTTGATGAATTTGTAGGGTCCTCCATCCTGCTCTGGCCCAATATTCTAGTGTATAGAAGTATGTAGTGATTGCGAAAATGCTTCCTTGTTCAAATATCAGATGGCTCCACTTGTACCATTTGAAACAGTTTTGCTCACACTTCGCTAAAAGCAAAGCTCTGTAACTGAAATATTGACAAGAGACTCAAAGGATAAGCCGTAGGAGTATAGTCAAAGCACAAATATTTGTGGCCAATTTAAAAACATACAAAAGCTTGGAAGTAGACAACGCCTCGATAGAATATAAAATCCACGATGGCTGGCCCTGATGTTGGCAATGCCGCGATTTTTTCTTAAATATTTACTGGAATTTTTTTCCTTAGAAGTTTTTAGCATTATTGGAGGCGTACAACGGTTGCTTGGGCCACTAAAAACTTTTAAGAGCGTAAACCACTGACATATATAATATGGACCGCTTAACTTTCTATTTCATGTGGGCTCAATTGCTTATGTCAAAAAAAGTTCTTACGCCGGTGGCGGGAAGTTGAACAAATGATCGCGCAGGTCGAAAAGCGATTATGATAAAACCTTTAGAATTTCTGCTGCGTATCCAATGAAAATATTGCCTTTATTAAAACAACATTATCAGTAATAACCCTAAATAATTAATTTAAAAACATTTATTTCGACAGATCCACTTATTTAAATGTTGTTTACAGTTCTCCCTCAGTTGGTACTTGCAGCCGACCTTTCGCAGTGCATTTCTATGAGCGTAGTCAGTCCACATTATACATGTCGGTGGCATAGACTCGTAAATGAGCACATAGCATTCAAAAATTTACAGAAAATGTTTCCGGAGAATTTTTATTCAGTTTGGTGACCGACTGGAGTTAGTTTCAGAAAGTATGATACAATGTATGCCGTTGTCGGCAACCAATGCTTAAAAATTTTAAGGAAGAAATTTCCAGTAAATTTCTAATAAAAAATAGCGGCTTTATTGCACGGCGCAACAACGCGGCAAATTGAACGGTGAAATTGTTCCGTCGCGCTGTGACACAGATTGCAATAAGAGCGCAGCAGCGTAGATATAGCGCTCTTGTATTGGTACTACATATTTTCGTGAAAAGTTGCCTACCCTAAATATAATTGTTTTTTTTTGGCACCACTGAAAGTGAGCAGCAAATTTAGGATTAGAAATAACTACGCGGCAAAAATTTTCGTCGCGCAGTTGCGCCGCGTTCAATTTGTGATGTACAATAGAAAACACATGTTTTCTAACATTTTGCCGCGTTGTCGCGCCGCGCACTAAAGTGTCATCTGTTTCAGCCTTTATCCTTTGGTTACGCCTGCACTGCAGTAGTAGCACCTCTACAACACAACAAGCTACTAAGTCAAATTGCGTTTCGCAATCATTATACAGGGTGTTACCTCCATGGTGGTCCATAGTGCGGGAGGTGATAATACACACCTAACCAAACAAAAAATTGAATTTCAGGGGGGGGGGGGCATATAAAAAGTTTTTGAGTTACAGGATGATTAAGAATTTTCGCTAGGTTTTCACAAGATACCCTGTATCTTAAAAAGTACAGGGCGCACGGTCACCGTATAAAGCCGATTGTATTTAGCACTTCATGGCATTTCCAGCTATTGCTCAACTATCCCCTAAGGAGTTATTGTGATCTAAACTTAATTTTCGGATTTTGTTACCATTTCTTTTAAATTTTTTTTTTTTTTTTAAAAGGTCATTAACATAACTTTTTTTTATAAAAAGTATAAACAGTAGAATCTTGTCTTTAATTGGACCTATTACACCCTATGGGCTATTTGCAGCTAGTAAGGAGTTATTAGCTCACAACCTATTCAGGTCATACCGAAATTAGCTGATATTTCTTTAAAATTTCGTGTAAGGGGACAAATTTAGCTTCGAGAATAAGGATAAGAATAACCCTTTAACTGCGAGAGATAGCGAATAGGGTGTACTAGGTCAAATAAAGGAGGAGAGTCCATAGTTTACAGTTATTGTAAAAAAAAAGTTATGTTAGTAATATTTTTATAAACCCAAATAGAGGAATTAATAAAAAAAAAATAGGTAAGAATATCCGAAAGTTTTAGTATGGACAATCATAACACCGTTGGAAAGAGAAGTACGGGGCTGATTGGGCAGTCATTGAAAAGGCCAAAGTTGTGAATACAATTAGCTTTATACGGTGACCGTGCGCACTGTATTTTTTAAGATACAGGGTGTTTTGTAAAAACCTTCTATAATTTCTTAATGTTGATATGCCCCCCCCCCCCGCCCTGCCATACAATTTTTTGTTTGTCTAGGTAAGTACTATCACCTCCCGCTCTTTGGACCACCTTGGAGGAAACATAAGGCTAATATGCAAGTGGCCGTCACGGGTATAAGCAGACCTGATCTTCCCTCCTGACGTCGTCGAATATATTTGCGTCAAAAATTAGTTTTTCTAGAAAAATCAATTATAATTTTGAAAATTTTTTGTGAAAACACAAAATTTCGTTGCCCGAAATTCTTTTACTCCAGCACATCAAAATAATTTAAGAAAAGAAAACTGGGTGAAGAGCGGTTCCGTGAACGCATTAATTATACATCTCAAATTATCAGCCGAGTTTTGACGCTTATTTGCATTTGCTGAAAAATATTTCACCGTTGAATTTACACTATGCCGATTTTTTCAAGAATTATAGCATCATAATTAGCAAACCAAGGGGAGTAAAAGGAATGTTTTTTACTATGCAAATTGATTGAAATAAATTCCGAAAATTGAGAACTACGAACGGTGGGAATAATTATTACCATGTTGTTTTTTTTTTTATTTGTTCTCTGTAGTATACCTAAGTTCAAAAACGATTTTTATTCATTAAATCTGAATGCTTATGATAAGTAACAATTTATAAATTTAGGAATACAATTGAATTAAATCAAAAACAATACCAACGCATATTGAATGTTTTTAATGTGATTTATGTATGGCAAATGGTTAAATATCTCAAAAACGAAAACTTTAAAAATGCTCAATAGTAGTAAATCATCTTAAATGTATAAAATTATGTGTGTTTCGATATCAAATAATACATACGAAAATATTTTTGCTAAAAATATTTCTGACAAACAGTTTATTCAATTTTGAAAATAACGAAACAAAACATATGTACTTATGTGTACCTACTTATGTGTAATAGATTTCAAAAGCTAAAAATGTTAAAAAAAAAAAACAAAGTTGTTGCTATAAGAAAAAACAAAGTGAATCAAATGTCGTCAGATTTTTGTGTATGTTATAAGTGTGAAAATTAACAGAGAATGAAGAAAATAAACGAAATACAATAAATATAAAAAAAAAATATTTCTAAATTTCTTATTATTATTATTTTGAGTTTCCACAAAGCAAACATTTTGTTTGTAAGAAAAATATGAAACAATAGTGAATTCTTGGGTCGCACTATATCCAATTCTTAGAACGGATTTCTGGCTTAAGTTGGTAAATTTTTTTATTTATTTTTAATTATTTTTATTTTTTAATTTTCAAATATTTTTCTGATTAAAAAAGAGAAAAACGCATGCTGGGATTCGAACGCATTACAAACAGAGTCTGTGCTATTTTTAAGTTTATATTGACCCGTGATCGACCAGTCTATACTATTCCAGAGAAATATCTTGAGCAGCTGTTCAATGGAAAGAGATTATCCGCCAGAGTAAGACGTCTTTTGAAAAAAAAAAAATGAACTCAAATTTTGAAAGAAAGAATTTGCATGTAGCTTTAAGGAAATTGAGCATGTGTGTGACAGAGTAAAATATACTTGGTTTTTTCTGAAGGGGAAATGTTTACATTTTTCAATAATGAAGCACGTTCTTCTTTATACACTAGTGAATAAGGGTGTACTGGTTCATTTTACACACTCTGATTTTTTCATGTATTTATGACAAAAACGTACTTTTGTTTTGAATGACTTTGTTTACAAAACTAATTAAAACTACCACTGGAGATATTAGGAATAGCATTTTAATTTAATGAACACAAAAAATTTAAAATAAACATAATTTTTAGAAAACAATTTTGCACAACTAGTTTTCGACAGAAAAATATTTCAATTGTGAAATGAGAACTAGTCAAATCCATTTCACCTTATTAGAAAAGGGGGAATACCCATTTTAGGCCCGACACCTCCAGACATTGAGGTGTCTTAACCGATAGGTTATGATACTCTGAACATTTTTTATTAATAATGTTTATTTCAATTAAGCGGGTCAAATCTGGGTGAAGAAGGTCAAGCTTTGATCTAGTACCTTTTGGAAATCTAGTACAGAATTGAGTTCCATAAGTCCTGAGAACAATTGAGTACCCATAATTCTATACTCGGAGGCTTAAATAGCCATTCTCATAGTCACTTTTTTTGTCTCTTTTTTGTTCGAACTGAGTTACTAGATTTTCGCAGCTTGGATCGGCTCTAGCTCGGTTGGATTATGTCCGATTGGAAAACGGGTTTCACTGTTCGCCTCAACTCATTACCAGCTACAATTCGTAGAATTTTTTTTAAGGGTGTGGGGTACGAACCGTCGGCGGGGAGGTGGTTCCATGTTGCATATCGAATTAAAGGTGTCGCTGAGTACTTCTCGGGTGGTGTATATTTTCCCCGATTCAGAAAACTTTCTCGGGATGTTTTAGCCGCCAGAAAACCCATTTCTTGCACTTGGGTTACACACACATCAGCTACTACATTTCGTATATATTTCTGCAGATGTTTGAGACTCGTAAAGTACGCGAACGGCTTCGAGTAAAATCTTGTGTAACGTTAAAGAATTAAAGTGGATTACTTGATTTATAATTTATTAATAAGTTAAGAATTATAACAATAAACAGCAGTGAGCGTCAACCCATCAGTCCTAGCTAAACAACAAACTAATGAAGAAAGCTATATAGTTCACAGATTCAGAACTTCAATCGGTCCAAATACCGACCTTGAATCTGTCAATTATCACAAAGGTAAAGTAACTATAATTAAGTACATGGTTATCCAAAGCAGCAACCTAAGGCTACCAGAACAAAAAGAAAGATTAGAAATTTTAAGTACATACTACGGTTAACAAATTTTGCTAAACCACAGCAGCAATATAAGGTTACCAAAACAGAATAATAAAATTAAAATTAAGAATTTAAAGTAAATACTACGGTTAACAAATTCAATGCGACCAAATAAACTAAAAAATAAATAACAACAAAAGATATGTATGCTGATTAAAGTTTACTCCTAAAACATTAACATCGCACATCAGAACTATAAATGGAAAAATCAACACCGGATACCAAAGAACTCAGATTAGCAGGATCAGCATCTAATTCAGTCAATACTAAGCAAACTAGGACAATAATACCGCCATAAATAAGAATCAGCATTAGCGTCCACATAGATAAATGAGGACTAACTAAAAAACTAACTAAATTCTTTAAAAATATTAAATAGTCACACTCCATCAAGGAAGAAGACTATAACTAATATTGCACAGACTTAATACTGAACAGCCTTAGAGAACCTTAAAATTACAACCACGAACTTCCAATAGAACATGAACGAGGGGGCTGAGGGAACACAATAGCGCCGTGCAACTATGGCCTATTAAGGTACTCAATGACACGATCTTTAAGTGGGCCCATAGTAGCAGATTCTCTAGTCTCCCTGGGAAGAGAATTCCCCATACTCGCACCTTGCAAAAAGACACTTCTACCACCAAACTGAGTCCACACTTGACGAAGCATGATCCTTGATCTGTCCCTGGGACCCCTACCACCGGTTCTGGCGCGAAAGATAAAACACAGGGTTCTCAGTTCAAGGAACTTGGAAATAGAGCAAGAGCGAAACTCCTCAGCTAGAGCCGATACATGTGTCCGACTATTTAACTTGTAAACATATCTCACACAGGCGTTATGCGCCCGACACAATTTTGAAAGTGCATTTACAGGAAGGCGAAAACAGCAACATCTGCAAAAAAAGAAGAATAAGGGCTCGGACAAATCCAGCTCGATTCGGTTCAGGGATGAATACTTAAACAGAATATAGCGACCGTAGACAAAAATAGACCCGAGAGCAAATATTGGTGACTTGTGAGACCCAGGTGAGTCTCTGGTCCATTAGTAATCCAAGAAAATCCAAGAAAACGATATGTCTTGACCAAGAAAAGAAATTGGTGTGGGAGCAGCTGACGAAATAGTGTTATGCCCGCTTGAATATATAATGGATTGTGTCTTTTCCGGGTTCATATTGAGCCCGTTTACATTACACCAGCCAGAAACTTTGGACAAGATAACATTAATATCAGAAATCAGATACGCAAGGCTGTCCTCTGGGACCCAGCATAAACTTGTATGTCATCCTTCCGTATAGAGATCAATGTGACCGCAATATAAATTCAAGATGATGTGGTTGATAAACAGTATGAAAAAAACAGGGGCTAATACCACTCCCTGCGGTATTCCAGATAAAACCCGCTAAGAGGAAGACATTCTCCCATTAGACACCATAGTGTGTGTTCTTTCACTCAAATAGTAAGATATCAAATTACATGATGAAGATGAGAAGCAAAATTGACTCCGAAGCTTATGAACCAGGTGTAGATATGGAACAGACTCAAATGTCATTTTAAAATCAAGGGGAATGTGAACTACATCATTCCTTGTGTCGCAGAGCGAACGGATATCAAAGACCACCAATGTGAGAGCAGAACAAGTGGAGTGTTTGAGCCTGAACCGAAACTGAAATTTCAAGCTGGAGTCATTCAAACTTTTGTGCTCTATAATTTGTTTATTAATTAGTAATAATAAATATTCACGCCGGATATTACTTTCTGTAGTACAATAAACAAATTTAGTTCAATACTTTGAATACGTGGAAATGTTTTTTGAGAACATTCTATTTCTACTGGAGTAGCAGATTCTTCCATTCTTTCTAAAGTAAACTAAAAACTTAAAAAAAACAAATAAAAATTTAAAAAAATTGCTAATACCGCCGGCGAGCTGTCAAAACTGACACTATCGAAGCTTTTGGTTGATTATTTTTCTCTAGTTATATCAAATAATAAATTGAACGGACGGGAAAAACGACGTCAACAATTTCTCTCTGAATTTTCGAGTACGCGATAAAAACGTACGAAAAGTTTTACAAGTTTGCACTTTCTAGCTAGTATGCTAGTGTCGTGAATTTATTCAGGGCACGATTTTTTTTTTCATTTTTTTTTTAGACATCATCAAGCTGATTACATCATTTTGGTGACGTTGTTATGCAAAGAGCGAGATATGCATAGAAATTAATTTATATGGGACTTCTTGAAATAGCGATATGGATAGAAATTTATATGGGGAGTTGGAAGGAAGATTCAATTCAATAGGGTTGTGGAATGATAAAGTGTGGTTGGTAGAAACTGGCGGCGGAGACGGTAGCTAGATACATACTGCCGTTTCAATAAATAAATAAATTAATTTTTTTTTATATACATACATAGCTGATTAGATCATTTTGGTTTTATCTGATTGGATATGTAAGAAATTAATTTTTAATTTATATGAGAAGAATTCTTTTCGGTGTGAAGAAAGACAAATGTATGTGGAGAGTTGGAATTGGAAAACATCCGGGAAAATTCGGAAAAGTTCGGAATAATTAGAAAAAATTCGGAAAACATCCGGAAAAATTGGAAAATTATTCGGAAAATTTGGAAAATTATTCGGAAATATTGGAATACATCCAGAAAATTGGAAAATTATTAGGACATCCGAAAAATTTGAAAAAAGTCAGAAATTGTAAAAAAATTCGAAAAAAAAATGGAAAGTTATTCAGAAAAGTTGGAACATATTCGGAAAACTTCGACAAAAAATTCGGGCCAATTGGAAAAATTCGGAAAAATTGGAAAATAATTCGGGAAATTTGGAAAAACATTCGGAACAATTGGGAAAAAATCCAGATAATTTTAAAAAATCGTAAGAATTGAAAAAAAAGTCGGAACAATTGAAAAAAATCGGACAAATCGAAAAAAATCGTAATAATTGAGACAAAATTTCGGAACAATTGGAAAATTATTCAGGAAATTTGGAAAAGAGTTCGGAGAAATTGAAAAAAAATTGGAAAAACACTCGGAGCAATTAAAAAAAAATCCAGATAATTTAAAAAAATCGTAAAAATTAAAAAAAAAATCGAAACAATTGAAATAAAAAATTCGCAACAATTGGAAAAAAATCGGACAAATCGAAAAAAAATCGTAATAATTGAAACAAGCTTTCGGAACAATTGGAAAATTATTCAGGAAATTTGGAATAGAGTTCGGAGAAATTGAAAAAATGCGGAAAAACACTCGGAAAAATTAGAAAAAAACCAGATAATTTAAAAAAATCGTAATAATTGAAAAAAAAAATCGGAAAAATTGAAATAAAAAATTCGCAACAATTGGAAAAAAATCGCACAAATCGAAAAAAAATCGTAATATATAATTGAAACACACTTTCGGAACAATTGAAAAAAATTCGAAAATTATTCAGGAAATTTGGAAAAGAGTTCGGAGAAATTGAAATGCGGAAAAACACTCGGAACAATTAGAAAAAATCCAGATAAGTTAAAAAAATCATAATAACTGAAAATAACTCGGAACAATTGAAATAAATAATTCGGAACAAAAAAAATGAGGAAAAATCGAAAAAATCGTAATAATTGAAGCAAACATTCGGAAAAAATTCGGAAAAATTGGAAAATTATTCGACAAAAATGGAGAATTATTCGAAAAAATTGGAAAATTATTCGGAACAATTGGAAAATTTTTGGAAAAATTGGAACAGATTCGGAACAATTTGAAAAAATTCGGAACAGTTTGAAAAAAATCGGAACAATTGGAAAAATTCGGAGCAATTCGAAAAAATTCGGAACATTTCGAGAGAGAAAATCCGGAACAATTGGAAAATTTTTCGAAAAAAATTAAAAAAATTCGGAACAATTGGAAAAATATTGGGAAAAATTGGAAAACATTCGGAACAATTGGAAAAAAATTCGGAACAATTGGAAAAATATTCGAAAATATTTAAAAAAATTCGGAACAATTGGAAAAAAATCCGGAACAATTGGAAAATTTTTCGAAAAAATTAAAAAAATTCGGAAAAATTGGAAAATATTGGGAAAATTGGAAAAAAATTGGAACAATTTGAAAAACTTCGGAACAATTGCAAAAAATTCGGAAAACACAAAATTTTAGCATTTTAAGAAAAATTGGAGAAATAGCGAAAAACGCACTCGACAACACACACACAAACACAATTTTGCCAATTCTTGCAAATTCATTTACAGTTTTTAAGATTATTTTGCGAACTTTTAGCAATCTTAACGATTTTTTTCCAAACTCAACGACTTATTTTGCAAAGTTTTTGCAACCTTTACGATTTCTTTGCAATTTTTACGATTTGTTTTTCGAAGATTTTACAATCGCAACGATTTTTTTTTACAATACTCACGATTTTTTTACAACCCTAACGATTTATTTTTTGAACTTTTGGTAACCTTTACGATTTTGTTAAAATTTTGCAATCCTAACGACTTTTTTGCAATATTAAAAAATGTTTTACAACCCTAATGATTTATTTTTCAAAATTTTTGCAACCTTAAGTACAGGGTGGGCCAAAGTACAGGTTGGGCCAAAAATAAAATATGTATTTACAAATTCAATTAAAATTTTGTTGATTAACTATTTTTAGATTTAATTTTTTTTAATAAACATGGAAAACTTCCATTATTACACTTATTACAATAATTAATGTAAAAAATATTGAATTTTTAATAGGTATATTATGTGATCCACGTGAGCGGTGTCTGGTATTTTTATTCTTATTGAAAGTAATGGTGCCAATTTCAAAGGGTGCGCTCATCGACAGCCAAATAGTGTACAAAAAATTATATTTAAATAAAACTGATGACGTACCAGCTTATCCTTCGTTATTTCCGTATGAAGAAACCCAGACTGATTTTAAGCAAAAACGCAAATATGTATGTACATGGGAAAGATAATTTAAAGACTAATGCCCTAGACACACAACGCTCTTAATGAAGAAATAACTAACGACTCATTAGTCTATAATGATTCATTGTAAACTGCAGACACACAGCCATTTCTTTAATTAAGTTGCACTGTCAAACTGGTTTTGATAAGCTTATCACATTAAAGAAGCAATCGAATTAACGCGATAAACTTTGTTTTTATTTATTTTATTTTTCAAATTAACAGTTTACAAATGAGAAATAAAATATTAAAAAGAATATTGACAATATAGTTTGTGTTTTTCATTTCTTTGCACTCCTTCTTTTTATTTTTCAAATGGGCAGATGCACAGCGGAGCTCCACATTTATATTATATGACAAATCTAGCACCTTTTCCTCATTATAGCTATAATGAAGGAAGAAAACACGTCATTAGTGTACTTCATTTTCATCTAATTTTCGAGCCATAATGACGTATACTGTGTGACACACGGCATTTTAATGAATAGTTAGTACTAATGATTCATTAAATCGTGCTGTGTGTCTAGAGCATAAGAGATTAAAAGACTCGTATAGTAAAGCTCCTTAAAAGATTAAATCATATTTCAAGTAGATCAAAAACTTTTCGGAGGATATTCCTAAGAAGAGAGCATACAACATCCCGATGACTGCGAAAAGAGCGCATGCTGGCCCATTAATTTTATTATAAGTCCTCAAAATTATACATGTGAACTTGAAAGTTTTATTTACTGTGCTTAGATACGTTAAATGCTTATTAATCAGTTAAAAGTATTTCTCGTGGGATTTATGTGGAACTATTACAACAAATACGTCCGATATTTGAAAGTTCTAATGATTCATTTAAAAATGCTGTTCTCGTTTTCGATGAAATTCGTATTCAATCTGACGTCCAGTACTATATAAAAGGACAATCAGGTTTCCGTACCAGATCTTTAACAACGAATAGTTGATCAACCGAATTTAAGCATATTTAAATTTAATCCAAATTCGCCTGTGATAACTCAATAATATTCAAACACGCAAGACTAATTTTAATAGAGTTGGTCTTATTATTAAGAGTTGTCTTAAAAGTTAACTCAAGAAACATTATCTTTCAGTAACTGTGAAGCTGACGAAAAGAGGACAGTTTGACTGTTAGAAATGATTCATGTACCTACTAACTAATATATCTAAATACAAACATAGAAGATCAGGCGGAAAGGTAATTTTTCCAACATTTTGGCCTTTATCTTTATAAGCAAATTACTGTTTCATGGGATATAATTAAAACATTATACGAAGCTGATGGAAACAAAATGACGAAAATGTGCTTAAAATTCAAAGAAGAATACATAGAAGACTAGAATAAAATAATTTTCAAAAAGTTGAAGCAAAACCTGCTATAAAAATATTAACTAGATCTATAGCATCAGCCATCCGTACTTTAAATAAGTTGGAAAAATTCCATAATGATAACATTACTTATAAAGCTGAATCAACTGCACATTTCGAAAAACAGTTTCGAAAAATTTCACAGCTCTTTCGATATTTTTAATGTGAAATTGGTGTCCTTTCACAGCCCGTATAAAATACCACTATCACTTGATAATACATTTGCAATAAAATTTTTAAACGAAAATAAATTCTACTATAAAGTAAAGAAATTTATATTGAGAAAATTGTTGTTTGTTGTTTCGTTTGGGCAGTAGAGGGGAGGTCTTGCGACTTTAGATACTTTCTCCACTACAACCTGTAACTTTCTTGCTGAGCATTTTGTGAAAATAACTGTCATCTCAGATTATAGTAAACCGTCTAAAATTTCCAGGAAATATCCAATCATCTCTCCAAGTCTCCATCGCAATTTTGTCGCCAGTTATAGAACGTCAAAGTCAAAAATTTGAAAAAAATTTGCTAATTTTTAAAATTCTAATTATTTCCTTGCCAAAATGCATGGTCGCTATAGGTTTCTCCTGAAAGATTTGGAAACCTCGGAATGTTTCATTTCATTTGATCCTGCAAGTATGCCCACCTACATGTAACCGTTTTTTAGATCTTTCTAAAAACAATTTATCGCAAAATAAAATGAAAATACTCGAGAAATCAAAATTATCCATCATATTAGTAGCCAACCAATAAAGTCTTAAACGAAATCATATAGATAGCAATGAAAAATATGAAATCTACTATTCTCTAAGGCACAAATATTTTCATTAGAAAGACAGATTTAACCCTTGTGTACACACCCAAAAAAAATTACACTCCTTCATACCCTGCTACCCCGGTATCAAGTTATAATTTGTATGAACGATGTAAGAATTCATAGGAAATTTCCAGGAAAAGCAACAATGTAGCAGACATGTGGATGTGGATTATCTTAGCGGCATAAGAAATCAACACACGAAGATAACGAATACAGCGTCGAGCACTCAGGACAACGTTTTACGTGGTAGAGATGGAACTATATGGCGCTCAAACCCTGCCAACGTCCAAACTTTAAGCCATAATATTCTTCGAAAAAGAGCAGGTCCAATTCTCTCAACGACCCTCTTGTCTGCTTTGGACACATTCAAATATATTTTTATACCCTAGATGAAATCATAGGAAATACTAAGTTTGTCATTCCGTTTGTAACACCTCGAAATAATGATGGTAGAGCAAAATGGATTGGACACCCATTCTTAATATTAAAAGTTATTTCGATTTTTGCATGTCCGTCCGTCCGTCTGTCCGTCCGTCCGTCCGTCTGTGCGCACGATAACTCGAGAACGCGTATACTTAAAGAACTGAAATTTTGTACACGGACTTTAAAAAAAACAGTAAAATTGAGTTCGAAAATGAGACAAATCGGGCAACTCCCTCGTGGGGTTGCCATATAAAAATTTCGTTTTCTGCTGAGAACACATCGACGTAGAGAGCTGAAATTTCGTACATGATGTTTTTACTACATTAGCAAATAAAATGTCAAAAATGGACTAAATCGGGCAACTCCTTCTTGGTGTTGCCATAAAAGAATTTAGGTTTTTTACGTACACTTTGAAAACGATCAGTCCAAAACATTTTTTTTATGCTAAGAACTTCTGCAGAATACAAAATCCTATAAAATTGGTTATAATTATTTTTTCTGTGCGACAAGCCGTTCTAGAAATATATGCGAAAAACAACTGCAAAATCAATACTTGAATAGAACGGTGACCATACGAAATTTAATACGGGCATTCATCTAGGGTATTATAAGAATTGGTCTTAGACCAATTCTAGCTTTTTTACTTGTTAATGATGTAATTTTAATTATAAAGGAGACGAATAGGAAGGCAAACAGCGTTTATGATCATCACAATAGTAAGCATCCAGAAATGCCACCAAAAGTTTGGAAAATTGTAACTGCAGAAGAATTTCATTCCTATTTAGGGATTCTTATAACTGCAGCTGTACGTCACTCTATGACAAGCATATAAGAGGGTTATGGAAAATAACAGCCATCCTTTGTATCCCGCGAGTATGGGAGCGAATCGGTTTTGTTCAATAACACGCTTCTTACGATGCGATAATCCTGCAACCCGAGGACTTCGTCTAGAAAATGATAAAGCGGCCGCTATATCAGAAATATTTCTGCTCTTGAACAACACCTTGCGTTCCCATTACATGCCATCAGATGTGGGCATAAAAGTTTGGTGGGTTTGCGATGCTTCAAATTCATATCCAATTACTGGTCAAATATTTACAGGGAAGCAGTTATCAGGCAGAGAAGTAAATCAAGGAGAGCGCGTGGTGAAAGACTTGTGTATGAGATTTAAAGGAAGCGGAAGGAACATTGTAGCTGACAACTTTTTTTCATCACTTCCACTTGAAGGTTTGCTGAAGACGTGGAATCTTTCTATTGTGGGCACGTTAAAGAAGAATAAGCCGTATATAGCTAAGGAAATGCTGCCATCTAGGTCGCGGGATATATTTTCAACACGATTTGCATTCAGCGATGACAACATCACTATATGTTCATAAGTTCCGAACAAGAATAAAAGTGTTATCATGTTATCGATACTCCACTATGTCGATAATGTGTCCGGAAATAAAAGAACACCGGAAGTAATACATTAATACAACAGCACGAAAAGTGGAGTAGATAACATGGATAAATTGCTTGGACACTATTCTACTAAAATGCAGACACAGAGATGGTCCTGGTTTTTTTTTTATAATATTCTTGACATTGCATGTCTGGCTGCTTACAAGATTTATTCGGAGAATCATCCTGCTGGTTCAAATCGGTTATACCAACGCCGGATTTTCTTACAAGACTTGGGAAGGCAACTGGCGTTACAACATATTACGACGCGGTTTACATATGTAAATATTACAAGAAACTTCGACAGCAGAACTGGAATTGAATGTATGTTAGGAAGGCAACTACCTGAAGAATCGCCCGCAAGAACTTCTCGAGACAGTAGTGGACGTACTGCATAGATAGGAACATTTTATGTGTGTCTAACGACCAGTCCAAAAGGACGACGTGTCCCAAAAAATCCTGTAGCGGACACACAATAACCGTAAATAAATGCCATTTATGTAACTAATTTATAATATTGTAAATATTTTTATGATATGTTAAAAAAAAAACACTTTTTTATAGGTTTACATTTTCGTTTTTATTATAGTTCCTTATTTTTTTCTCCAACTTAAGTTTATTAGCCAACTACGGGATAACGTTTCTCATATAAAATCTCAGGCTACCCGGGTAGCCGGCGTGTGTTGACTACGGAAGTTTGAATTCAAAAAGCCAGAAAATATTATAAATTTTTTATAATGTTTTTTGCATAGATCGACATATCCCAAATAACTTCGGGATGGCATGGATGCTCGAGCCGGTATATCTCTACTAATAGTTTTTACATGGAATCAAAGTCAAAATGGCTACCCGGCTATCCGGGTGTGCACACTAGGATTAAATACATTTGCATGCACACGATACAACCCAGCAAACAATTCCTCGAAGTTTTGATTTTGCGATGAATTCTCCCAGAAGTAAAATAAATAAAAATCGGTTGGAGTCGTGAATTTAACATATTATATGAAGATCTTCCCAGAAATTCTGAGCAATTTTTTGAATTTCTACGAATATCAATTAAAACTTTCGAATATATTTTAATAAAACTTACAAATCGCCTGCAGAAAAAAAGAGACAAACTTCAAGTCCAGAGGAAAGACTTTATATAACACTAAATTACACCACAACTAATGGGCAACGCGCACAGCCACCGCTCACCGCTCAGGACAGCTGAGCTGTGAAAACACCGCTCGGCGAAATGCTCAACGCTCACCGCTCAACGCTCTGCAATGTGAAAACTTTCGTAGCGACGGCCTGGCTAAGCGGTGTTTTACCTCTCACAGCTCATCGCTCACCGCTCATCGCTTGCAGATAAGAAAGCGACCTTACTGTACACCCGATTTTCTTGCAAATCTTGCTTTAAATTCTGCATCCATTGGTACTAGTTTTTCGGACATTGGTATATTTTCGTGACGAGAATTATAAAAGCTGTCTAGATAGAATAATTACCAACATTACAAGGTGTCAGGTGGAGAAATAATATACTAGAATTCTTGAAAAAGCCAGTATGGTTTTTTACACATAAAAGAAATATTTGTTGTTGGGCTCAGGGCTTAAACCTAAATTGTGTAAAAGAATATAAACTGTACAATGATTTATTATTGAGCAAAATTTCCAAGAGCTACAACAAAATAGCAGTACAGAAAAGAAGGTAAGGTTGCAGCGATTACATGTCAAATAGAAACAACAAGTGTTGAAGGCAAATGTGTATACATACAATAGACCACCTTAGAAAAAATTACGGAAAAGTGAATTTTATAATTTTAATTACAAAAAACAAAACCTCAAATTACTCGCATAACTATTAAGTTGTTTTTAGCTTTTGTTTTTCTTGCTGAAATAGTTTTTCTTGTCATGTTTCCCCTCTCCGTCTAGTACACGTTTGTGGAAGCTGTAAGTTCTATTATTTCCACTTTACATACATAAAAAACTTTGTGTATTAAAAATTGACTGGTGTGTTAGTTAAAAATATTGAAAGAAAAAGCACAGTCACATTATAGAAGCATCATTCTCATGTGACAGTTTTGACAGAGTTGTTCTACTGTATGAATATACTGTGGTTATAGCACCCGTCTTAAAGTAACTTACTCCGTTTTACGGTACATACAACTCTTTTTTTACACGGTAGATACGTTCCACTGAAAACCGTGTAAAAAAAGACATGTTGCACATATTAAAATTGAGGATGTGTTCCAACACCTTAAGAAACCGTGTAAGACGAAAAAAAAGGACAACATACTAAAAACCGTGCAAAAAAAGTATATGTAATATTAAAAACCAACAATTACACAAATTATAATTAAAAATAAAATGTAATTAATATATATTATCATTAAAAAAATATAAAATACATAACAAAAAAGAAATAGAATTCATATATATTATTATTAAAAAAAAATATTTAAAATATGTACGTAATAAAGAGAAACTTTTAGTCCATATGTAATTATAAAAAATCCAAATTAGAATAGAAATAAAATTTCTACATATTTAGACTATTCATCGCTCCTTGATTATAAGCGCGAACGTTTATTACCGACTGGACAAAAATCGTTTTCATCACTAGAGATGTCTGAATCCAGTGAAGAGTTTGGTTCATTATTAACGTTTTCTGATGTTAGCTTTTTTTTTAATTAGGAAATCTGTTATCAGCTTCTGTGTTTTTGGTTTGTCAAGTTGCTTATACAGTTCTCGATATCCAGCCATACAGATCTGCAGGTTACGTGGAATTTTAATGCACGTTCGGTGTCGGGATCATAAGTGAGAAAATGATGTTCCATACTTGCAGCAAATTTTAAGCCCACGCGAATCAAATCAGCTGTTAATTGATGAATTTCAACTTCGTCTTCATCATCATGGTCCTCATTAATAGCATCATCCGTTGCAGCTTCATTTGGTTCCTCCACACCCAAAGGTTTATCAATCATCAATTCATCGAAGTCTGCAGATTCAAGGTTTTCAAAGCCCTCACAACCAACTGTGTGTGATGGATTAATAATTTCAGCACACACAATTGATGCTTCTGTTACAGAATTGCCACTTTTGACGCATTTTGGCCGAATTTTTCTCCAACAAGCATTTCGAGTAGATGTCAGCTATTGTTTTATGGTAAGAGAAGAATGTGTAATACAATTCATAATTGTATAATTTTTCCATGCTTGTACGACCGTCAAATCCCTTTGTTCGACTGAATCCAAAATATATAGTTGCTATTATACCCTGATCCAATGATTGAATCAGTGAAGTGGTATGATCTATCACTTTTTTTCCATATATTTTTTTTACTTCTACTATTATTCGGAATCCAATGAACTGGAAGTTGTTTAATGTTTTTTCCTTTCACTGTTCGCGGCATGAGTGATCGGTTGATTAACATAGGCTTTAAAATCTTATCACCAGATGCGTTTCTGTACAATAAGAATGTCACGTGATCCTTAGCCGCTTTGAAACCACCAGCAATTTTTTCTGATTTTGATATGTAGGTTCTGGTAGGCATTTCTTTCCAAAATAATCCCAATTCGTTGACAATAAATACTTGATCTGGCATATAACCCTCGTCTTGAATTATTTTTACTAGCTTCCTGGGAAAGCTTTTTGCAGCATTTTTGTCGCCTGACGCTACTTAACCTTTTATTTTTACATTGTGAAATGTGTGTCTTTTTAGGAATCCTGTCAGCCATCTCTCACTTGCATTAAATATCATTTTCCTGGTTTTTTAGAGACTTGTTTATGGCTCCGATTCCTGAAGTCGTTCGTATGTTCTAAGTTCCTTCTCTTTTATAAGTTTTCCGTCTATAGGTAAAACACTAAAAGTTTTTCCATTTTCTCTAAGATAATATTTCGACTGTATGATGATGTTTTGGAACTGACATTCGATCCACAAATTATCAAACCAAAATTTTTGGCCAACAGATGTTGAACCTTCACCTCTCTCAAGACAGTCTAATATTTTAATTTTAGTTTCTAAAGAAATCGCTTGTCTCATTCGGTTAATTTTTGATTTTTCAGACATCTTATTAGGCTATAACAAAATTTAAATAAAAATCACTTCAATTTTCTAAACTAGATTTTTGCAATGATAGTACCTTTTCATTGTAAAAAAATCCAAACAGAATCCGTTGTAAGAAAATCCAAAGAGAAATTATATTGTCACTAAAACTTTTAAAATAAATATTTTTTTCTTCGACCCACTACAATGCTAACACTTTTCAATACAATTGCTTTAAATAGGAAAATATAAAATGCGACTATAGAAATTTTGAAAATTTCCCCAGTTATATTTTATTTTGTAACTGCGTAAAAATTCCGTGTATTTCCCATTATATTTCATTTTTGTAATTGAGTAAAAATTCCGGGAATTTCCCCAATTATATTTTATTTTTTGTAAATTTGTAACGAATTTTGTTCTAACATGTTTTAACAATCCAAATAAAATTTTGTATACTGCGTATATATACACATTTTTTTTGGATATGTTAGAACAAATAATTCATGTAAAAAAAATATTTTTTTCTTTTTTTGGGACCGTGTTATTTCAAAATCGTGTAAAAAAATAGTTGGGTGTATTTCAAAAAACCTGGAAGAAATTGAAAAACAAAGTTAATACACTTACTCAAGCATAAAATGAATTTCAATCCCCTGTGTAACTCCATAATGGGTGATGATATTCATTTGTTACATTTCTCATCAAGAACTGTTTCCTCCTTCCTTAGATACACACCCTGTATTTTGTGAAAACATCTGTTACAAAATTTTATGGATAAAATCGTGTCTGCTTCCTCTTAAATAACTAAAATAGCGAATCTCTTCTTGAAAGAATAAATTTGTTCCTTGAATTGCAAGCTCGGCTTTTTATTTTATGGAACTAAAACCAAAAAAAAAAAAATTAATAAAAACCAGAAAATTTCTGGATTAGAAGCCCAAATTAGCTGAAAAATGCTAAATTCATGTTTCCACACTTTTGTTAAAAAATATCTTTCGTCCAGACAAGGCTTCAAATATCTTGAAATGCAAAAAATAATTAAAATTATATAAAAGCAAACAAGTCTCTAGTTTCACACTTCAAGTAAAGTTTGCCGGTAATACGAAGCCTAAGCTCGCGGCTAAGCTAGACTGTGGGAACATGTTGTGAAAAAAAATGTAAAAAGCTATTTGGTGGCACGGTTGAAGAAGAGAGTCGAAATTAAGAAGCGGACTTGTGCGGTTGTAACCAGGTTTTTAATTAATTGAAAAGTGCATGTAAAAAAGACATTTTTGTATTCCCGCCGTTGTGAGTTCTTTTGTTCTTCTGTGCAGTTGGATATCAATATAAATAAAAAGATATAATAAAAGAAAGTGTCTATATTTAAAATATCTAACATTTTGGCGCAGCCGATTAAGGAACCTACAATAAAAAGAAAAATTGTGATTATTATATGATAATAATATAATAATATAATAATTATGTTATTATTATAATTATAATTGTTGCTTAACCACAACAGAGTCTATCAACTTTACGTGCCTCTCCTCCAGGCAAGCAAGCGCTAGACTCAATCCAGTAAGGATTATATAGAGACTATCAACTTTAGGTGCCTCTGCTCCAGGCGAGCATGCGCTAGTCTCAATCATAATATATGTCAGAAGAGCAAACTTCTACGCCAGCAGGGAAATTCGAAAAGTTTATAACATCTTTCAGTTTTGAAAATACCAGCCCTAGTTGGATGAGCACTAGCAACGAGAGCGAAAGAGTGGCTACCATTTCAGGACAACAAACTGCACCAGAATTTCAAGAAATCCAGCAAGCCAACGAGGAGTATTCGGACCAAATCAACCAAGTGGCTACAATTTCAGGACAACAAACTGCACCAGAATTTCAAGAAATCCATCAAAGCAACGAGGAGAATTCGGACCAAATCAACCAACCACAGGAGCAACCAGGTCCAGCAGAACAAAACACGATCCAGCGCGGAACTCTGCGCTCAGGAAGAATATATAGACGACGCACAAAATCCGTGGGAGATAATAGTAAGGTAGGAAATTTAGTTTTTTTTTCAATACATAAAAATATAGAAAAAATGTCTTTAGATTATAATAAAATTAATCAGCTTGTAAATTTAAATATTCGCTTATTTACGGGCGAAGGTCCAAATGTGGAAAGTGATACGAAAATATTTATAAAGTGTTGTGATCAAGTAAGTGAGTGCATTAGTGGTGATGATGAGAAAAGTCTGTTCTTGAGATTGTTAGCAACTCGGTTTCGTGGAAGGGCTTTTGGCATTTTGACGGGAACTTCCTACAACAGTTTGAAAGAACTGAAGGAAGCCCTGTCACAAAAATTCACATCCAATAAGCCATATCGAGTATTGATGGATGAATTACGATTTACTCGTCAACTTCCCGGGGAACCAATACGATCATTTGGTGCTCGTTTAAATATGAAATATCAGCAGTGCAAGATAGCTGCGGAAACGCAGCATCAAGCTCCAAATGCAGGTCAAGAACAACTAGACAATACTAGAAGTGCATTAAGTGATCTGGAGGAAATGGCAATACATACCTTCAAGTCAGGCCTTCAAGATCCTAATTTCCATTTTTTCTTTTTTCAAGATGGTGACACTTCTTTCAAATCGGTTTTAAGAAAGGCAGAGGAAATGGAAGATAAAGAGAAAATGTCTAAGTGGCAATATTCCCTCCCTTTATTCACCAGAATTTTCTCATTTGAATCAATCGAATTTATATTCTGATAATAATTTCCCACAATTCAGTCATTTCATCCACGGTAATAATCCTAACGAGGCCTTCATGAACATACCACCATACAATATTTCAAGTAGTTGTAAACAAAACTACAGTTCTCCTAAAATTAATTTCCCATCATATCAAATGCCGTATAATTCGTCTCCTCAACAACAAAGAATACAAGGCCCTTATCCAATTGCGGCAGGTTCTTCTAAAATTTACATTAATTCTGAAAATGCAAGCGCAGAAAAGAAAACAATTAAATGTGGATTTTGTGGCAAGCCAGGACATACTTATACAGATTGCCGAAATCGCAAAAGCACTCCCTACTGTAACAAGTGCCGTGTATATGGTCATAATCTGACAAATTGTTCTCAGGGGCAAGCCCAACAAATAAATCTTCATCCGGTGCTCTCAAACCAAATGAATAAAGATTTTGTAAAAAGACGTTGCGAGTTTTGTCAACGAAATAATCACAGTGCTATGCAGTGTCGTGCAAAACAAGAATGGGAGAGAAGGCATGCTCCCAATATAACCAATAAAGTGTCGGAAAACTAAAAACGGGCGGCCGCAGACACCACGGCGACAGCCCTCAAGTTGTCTCAGATCGGTGTTATAAAAGCTCCAGCGGAAAGCTATTCGTTAACGTTCCCTTAGATATTTCGCAAAAATCTAAGGTTGAATTGCTGGTGGATACTGGTGCTGACGTTAGCATAATTAAGCAATCCGCTGTTGCGCCCACAAGTTTCGTAAATAAAAGAGACAAAACAGAAATTATTTGTGCATTTGGACAGGGTGTAACTCGAGGAACATGCGAGGGCATATTGCAAACACCAATTCCGAAAAAGTGCAAATTTCACGTCATATCCGACAGTAACAACATTCCAGGTGACGGAATACTAGGGAATGATTTCTTGGCAAAGAACTGTCGTATAGATTGCCCAAACCAAATTTTACATTTCGCTCCACGCAATTTAAATGAAAAGGCTTTCTCAATCGCTTTAAAAGAGTACAAAGAAAAAAATAACGACAATATATGTCAGATTTCCAATGATCAATGTATTGCATCTGATAACTGTCGCAGTGAATCTTATAGTCTAGACTTTGCTAACAAAGGTCGAGAAACCGGTGTAGTTAAAAGTGAGACTGAGCTGATGAGTCGCTCAATAGGTAACTGTACTAAAGATACAAACTCTTTAGAAAATCAGATTGTCTTGTGTCAGGAAATTCACGTGCCGGCTCGAACGGAAAAACTTATCAAATTAAAAACAACGAAGACAGGCGATTTTATATGTTTAGCAAAAGAAATAAAGCACGGTGTATTTCTAGGTAATTGTCTTGTAAATTTAGTAAATGAAGAGATAACCGTTCCTGTACTTAACGTAAATAACTACGAACTAAAATGTGTGATAAATCATGTAGAATTAGTGTCTTTAAATGATTTTGATATTGTTGAACTGGATGGAATCCAAGATAGTAATAATAGACCAGTAATTTATTATGCAAGAACTAGAGAAAAGAAAAAACCAAATATATTATATATAAATACAATGGAAAATTATCATTCACAAAGGATGAAGGCCCTTAGGGAGAATTTAGTACACGACAGTTTAAATACTGAAGAAAAAATTTCCCTCGTAAATTTGTGCTCCAAATACACGGATGTATTTTACTTACCCGGCGATAAGCTAGTATACACTAGCGCAATTAAACACACATTACCCATTAAAATTGATCACTCCCATATAAATCAAAAGAGGTACAGACTCCCGGAGAAGCAAAAAAATATAATTGATGATCAGGTCAATGATATGATCAAGCAAGACATCATTCAACACAGCAAAAGCCCGTGGAATTCACCGTTGCTGGTCGTACCAAAAAAGAGGGGCCTCAAGGTGAACAACGCTGGCGCGTGGTGGTCGACTTTCGGAAGTTAAAGAATATAACGATTCGAGATGCTTTTCCTTTGCCGAGAATCGAAGATATTCTCGATCAACTGGGGCATTCTCGCTATTTCACGACCTTAGACTTGGCTAGCGGGTACCACCAAGTACTGGTAGATGAAAAAGATCGTCCAAAAACCGCGTTTAGTACCGCGTTGGGACACTTTGAATTTAAACGAATGCCTTTTGGTCTCACAGGTGCCCCGGCTACTTTCCAGCGCTTGATGAACCACATACTTACGGGTCTACAAGGACTGAAATGCTTTGTTTATTTAGATGACATTGTCATCTATGCAAAGTCCTTGGAAGATCATCATCATAAACTGGGCGAAGTTTTTCAGAGATTGCGAGATAATAACTTAAAATTACAGCCTGAAAAATGCCAGTTTCTGAGGAAAGAAATTGCATATCTGGGACACATCTGCACAAAGAACGGCGTATTGCCCGATCCATCAAAATTTAAATGTGTCCAGAATTTTCCAATACCTCGGAAGGTACGTCATTTGCAATCTTTTTTGGGGTTAGCTAATTTTTATCGGAAGTTTATACCAAACTTTTCTAAAATAGCCGAACCCCTTCATAAATTACTCCGAAAAAATACCAGATTCATATGGGGCGAGGCACAAGATAAATCTTTCACTGAACTCAAGCAAGCCTTAACTAATCCACCCTTACTAACATATCCGGATTTTAGCAAGCCATTTATATTAACTACGGATGCTAGTGGAGATGCTTTGGGAGCAATATTGTCTCAAGGGAATATTGGTAGCGACAAACCCATCGCTTACGCCAGTCGATCTCTGAATCAAGCAGAGAGAAAATATTCGACAATCGTATCGTATGGGCCACTAAAAATTTTCGTTGTTACCTTTACGGCAGACATTTTACAGTGTATACTGACCATAAACCACTGATAGGAGTCTTTAATGTAAAAGATCCTACAACACGTTTAACGCGGTTCCACCATAAGTTGTCAGAATACCAGTATTCTATCTTGTACAAGCCGGGAAGGTACAATAAAAATGCTGATTGCCTTAGCCGGATCCCACAAAAATCAGACAGCGAGTCAGATGAGGACGCGAAAGAGACATTGGTAACCACACAAGCTCAGATTCATTACAATCTAAGCCCTGATACAGGGAAAAAGATTTCAACACCTGTCAAGCTATAACAAGGTCACAAACAAACAAAATTAACAATTTATTACCTGACCAAGGAAGTACACAAGTGGACCCTGATGAAAAATCCGCGGTGCAAATTGAGATAAAAGATAAACCTAAAGAATTGGAGCCTAAGAGAGCCATAGACCCAATAAACTCCGTATTCACCAAAAAGCCTCAGTTCCTCACCAAACCTGAAGAGATCAAGATGGTACTAAAAGATTTCCACGATTTACCGCTAGGAGGGCACACGGGCGCTTACAAGACTTACAAAAGGATAAGTCGGCAATATAAGTGGAAAGGTATGCTGCGAGATATAGCCCAATGTATCAAAAAATGTGTAAAGTGTCAGATGAATAAAGCAGGAACACAACTTAAAGCACCTATGATGGTGACAGATACAGCTCAGACACCCTTTGAAAAGGTCTTTCTAGATATGGTTGGCCCCCTACCTGTAACGGAAAGTGGCAACAAATACATTCTAACATTTCTTGATGACTTGACCCGTTATTTCGATTGTTTCGCTATCGCTGATATGGAAGCAAGCACGGCAGCTGCCTGTTTCTATAAAAATATAATCTTAAGGTATCAAATACCTACAAAAGTCATTACTGATCAAGGGTCTAACTTCATCAGCGAACTGTTCAAGAACGTTTGCAAATTACTAAAAATAAAGCAAATTCGAACTACCGCGTATCATCTCCAGTCGAATGGAGCTTTAGAAAGGTCACATGGACCCCTAATTGATTACCTTAGGAGTATTGTGGACGATAATCCGTCCACGTGGGACAGATGGCTGGCAGAGGCAGCCTATGTCCACAATCACACAATCCACACGGGAAATAAAATGACCCCTACGGATGCGCTCTATGGATTTTGTAACGATCTCCCCACAAACCTAAAAAGGGATCCGGACCCAGTGTACAATTTCGACTATTATTGTAAATATATAAAATACAAGCTACAGGCAACCCACAAAATTGCTCGTGAGAACCTTAAACGGAGTAAACAAATATCCAAGGAATATTATGACCGTAATGCACACACAATAAAATTTCATATAGGTGATAAAGTTCTGCTGCGAAATCCGAACAAAAAACACAAACTCTCCCCAGTTTGGATGGGTCCGTACGAGGTTACACAAGTGCATAACGATGTTAACTCTATAATAAAGATAGGAAAAAAATCTCGTCGAGTACATAATAATCGCCTCAAGAAATTTTAAAAATTAATCAGTTACAAATTTTCAACTCATACAGACCTTTTTGCCTTCTTTCCTGGAATAAACTATATTCTCTTTCAGGAAACGACAGGCGCAAGATGTGGAAAACAACTATTATTTCACTCAGCCTAGTTTCTCTTTGCTTCGCGCAAATAAAAATTCAGGAGTTGGGTGAAACGGGAATTTTGTTCGAGAATATGGGAACAGCTTTACTATATCGAAATATGTGGACCTTGTTTACCCAAATTACTTTGGTTAACGAAACTGAAGCTTTGAGTTTTATTGAAAAGTGCGATAAAACTATTGAAGAGTTATGTACACACCAACCCGCAGAATATAATAGAACATGTCTTTACTGGCATGCAGAAATTTCAAATAGCATAAATAAAATAAAACACAAAATGGAAGATGTAGAGATTTACGCAAATAGAAGAAGAAAAGCAAGAGCTGTAATTGACGGTATAGGTAGGCTTTCAAACTTTTTATTTGGAACAATGGACGACAGAGACGCCAAAAATATTTACGATCGCCTACAAGAACTCGAAAAACGAGATGGCGAAAATATTCACTTGTTGACAAAGCAACTAACTGTTGTAAAATCTAGGTTTAACTCTATTGATCGTGTGATACAAAATTTAACCAACTATCGAAGTAATTTAGATAATAAACTCACGGTATTTACAAACCGAGTTGCAAAGGAAATAAAGGCTATGGCAAAAGACATACGTACAATTCATACTCAAAACGATATAACCGAAATTGTTCTTTTCATATTAACAAAACTCCAGCAGATATATGCAGACCTAAATGATCAGTATGCCATTATCAATACTTTACACCAAAAGAAACTTCATCCTCTAATACTGTCAGGTACCGAGTTAATTAATATTTATAAGGACATTCCAAAACTCGATGATGATGTGGGTCACTCCCATCTGTATGACTTAGGTTTACTCACTCAAATAACAGAAGTGAACTATTTGCAGATGGATGGCAAATTACTAGTTCTTTTAAAACTGCCGCTAACGGAATCCCTAGAATACACGCTTAACAAACTCTATATATTACCCCATTCAAATAATCATCTCGATTACTATATTTTTGATACCAAAACTAACTTCATATTGAACAATACTCAAAACCGACATTTCTTGGAATTAACCCAAGCTGACTGCGACAAAAATTGTAAATCGTATACGTCGGTCAACTTCACCACACTTTATATATGTCATCAAGTTTATCCGAAATGAATAGGCGAAAAAACTGGTAATTTCATTGTTGACTTATTCGTTAATGAAACGATAGAACCTCCAATCTCCACACACCGCCTAGTCACGCATAATCTCGAGATTTTTATTAAATTACACCGAGTTAATAGTTGGCTGTACTCTTTGCAGCAACCCAAAGAAATAATGGGATTCTGCAAGGGAATCTCAATAAGAAAAGTGCTCAAAAGGAACGGTATATTAACGCTGACACAACGTTGTTCTTATTACCTAGGTACGTTGGAAATTCCATACGACAACAATATGAAAACAGAATTACTAATCCACCAACCGGGCCGTAATTACTTTCCATTAATTTCTACCTCTCAGGTATCAGAGCTTAATTATAAATATCTAAGCCTAAGCACATCCAAACCAGCCTTAATTCATAATGACGATTACATGCCAGAACTTAGAAAAGGCAGTGTGGCCTTGAATGATCTAGAAAAAGAATTGTGGATGCTATCATCGGAAAGAAATTCAAAAAAATTCGAGGTTCAAACTCATTTTAATTCGTTTTTTATTACCATTGGAATAATATTAGCTTTATTTCTCCTATGTTGTCACTATAGAAATCAAATAAATTGTTTCCGAAATAAAACCCCTGTTAAGGAGTCAGGAAATATAACCTTAAACGTTAATCCCAACACTTCATGTGTTGAAATGGAGCTTATGCCAACCGGAGCTCCATTGTCAGATAAAGATTGTGTCAGTAAGCAATCAAGTACTTCAGGTGTATCCATAACCTCTCCTAAAGCAAAAAAATTACAATTAGAAGCTGACGTTGAACCAGCGTTCTGCATAACTAAACACTCCAAAATGAGACGATTATATCGAATCTAACGTTTCTAAAGTATCCTATTTAGCTGCATAAACGGAATAGTAATTCCATGACCTTCGCCGTATTAAGGGAAACTAAGTCAGGCAAATGTAAATGTAAAAAATTTATATTATTATATAATATAAGTGAAATAAAGAACTAAAAGACTAAAGTTCAAACCATACGCAGTAACGAAAAAAAAGGGAGAGAATGTACATACTTATACATATGAGTGTATATGTATATGTAAGACATATACTGAGAAAACTTGTAGTTCTAGGCAATTGAAAAAAAAAATAGAAAAAAAATTATATAGAAAGTAAATAAAATAAATCTATTAAGTTCTATAATTTCTTTATACAATACCTTTAAAATTTTTATTAACGAAGTTGATTTAAATGTTTATTATAATTCAGCTCTAAGTATTTAAAAAAAAAAAAAAAAATCCAATATTGAGAATATAAGAAAATAATACATTTTTATAAATAGGAGTAATTCCATTACTACTATATTATATATTACATTACTTTTTAATGTTAAGACAGAAAATTAATTAATAATTAATTTTGTTTCAAAAGAAAATCGACAGCCATCGCTTTTCTTATTCAAGGAGGGTAGGAATGTTAGGTAGCCCAAATTAGCTGAAAAATGCTAAATTCATGTTCCCACACTTTTGTTAAAAAATATCTTTCGTCCAGACAAGGCTTCAAATATCTTGAAATGCAAAAAATAATTAAAATTATATAAAAGCAAACAAGTCTCTAGTTTCACACTTCAAGTAAAGTTTGCCGGTAATACGAAGCCTAAGTTCGCGGCTAAGCTAGACTGTGGGAACATGTTGTGAAAAAAATGTAAAAAGCTATTTGGTGGCACGGTTGAAGAAGAGAGTCGAAATTAAGAAGCGGACTTGTGCGGTTGTAACCAGGTTTTTAATTAATTGAAAAGTGCATGTAAAAAAGACATTTTTGTATTCCCGCCGTTGTGAGTTCTTTTGTTCTTCTATGCAGTTGGATATCAATATAAATAAAAAGATATAATAAAAGAAAAAGTGTCTATATTTAAAATATCCAACACTCTGTGGAAACCTTGGTATTCAAGAAGAAGACTGTCTATACATCAGTTCTTTGAATGATTGGTCTATTTCTTGTTTGTTTAGCTCTATTACTTATTAAAAAGCTTTCAAAGCTTGTAGGTTCGGTAAAAAGCTTTTCATTAATTCAACGAAAAGTCCTGGTTCACTCACTGGCTTCTGTAAAGTACTACAGGATTATAAGGTTATAAGGATTTTTATTATAAGACTGCATGCATCAACCCACCGATACTAGCGCCACTCACTTTGATACTTCTCACCAATTATTTCGACACTAGCGCCGCGAGTTTCAATATTACTAACCATTTAAATACCCTGGCGCCCTCATTCGGACAATTTCGAAGTTTTATGGTTTGTGTTGAAGATAATTAATGTATCATTATCATTCCTTGTTTTCTTTGAATTAATTTTTGTGAAATAATGGAGATGACTCTACCTATTATCACCCAAAGCTTTATATCTTTGAAATTCTTCAGAAAAAAATGTTGGTTTCGTTAAAAGGTACATTGGGATTGGAGTTATCCTTAGCACAGTTTGGGAAAATGTTAGCAATTTTTCACTTGTTTCAAGGATTTTTTTTTTAATTGTGGTTGTGTCTTTGAATGACCTGCCCGAAGTCTGCCAGAACTCTCTAATTCAATTTGTGTATACGTAAATGACGGTAAAATATTATATTTCTATCTAGTGGACATGCGTGTGGTTGTTTCGAATTTTTTAGTGACTTTGAACCACTGATATGTATATAAATGAACTGCTCGTTGAATCAAAAAGGCATGAAAGCAATCGACACCACTTTCATGTTCCTGTCTCTTTCCATTAGAGCATCTTTTCCCACTGAACTGTAACGATTCAGCGGTATTTCCAATCAAAACAGGATTGTAAAAAACACTTCCTTCGCCTTATAATTAAAATTTAACAATACAAATAGTCCTAAATACTTTTGTGGTAAATTCTGTAAATCCCACTGAAAGCATATTTTTTGAAATCAAAATTGGTGCCATATGAAACAGGAGATCAGTCAGTCCATTTATATACATGTCAGTGCCTTGAACGTTTCTATGACTAGAGTTAATGTAACTATTTTTAAATATTGACACATTTATATTAAAACCAATGTTGATAGGATTTATTTTTACGGACGTAAGGACGTATTTATCAACATACTTGAGTAGCTGGTACAGTAAATATAATCTATATAAAAAAAAAATTAAATCCTGTTCGTTGGTAATCGCATAACTTTCGAACGGGTAGACCGATTTGACGAATTTATTTTTTTAAATATTCATAATAGTCCGAATAAAGTTATTGGGAAAGCAAAATTGGAATAGGCTGTCCTTTCTTGATGTTGCTATACAAAATGTTGGTTTGTTTTTCACTATACGTCGACAAGGAGAGCTCAAATTTTGTAAACGGCGTTTAAAAAAAAAAACAATACAAAGTTGCCATACAAAAATTTTGTTTTTACCTATATATTTGGGCACTGCCTGGGAACGCGTCAAAGTAGAGAGCTGGTACATGATGTTTCAATAGCAATGGTAAAAACAATTTCGGGTTACCCTTTCTTGGTGTTGGCATACAAAACGTTGTTTTTTTACTATATACTTCGAATCTGCCTGAGAGGGCGTCGATGTGAACAGCTGTTATTTTGTACACGGAATTTTCATAAAAATTGCAAAATCAAGGATCAAAAGTGGAGAGAATAGGGCAACGCTTCCTTGGTACTGCCATAAAAAACTTTAGTTTTTCACTCTATATTTCGACACTGCCTGACGCGTCGACGTAGAGAGCTAAAATTTTGTACACGGGCCGATTTAAAAAAAAGGGAAATGTAAGTTAAAAAATGGGACCAATTGGGTAGCTTCTAAATTTACTAATTAAAAAAACAAAAATATGGAATTATATGCAAAATATAATACTGAAAATCTAAGCCATCATTCAAATTTGCTTTTCCATATTCTTTGAAAGATAACTAAATTTCAACTGGATTCCATTTAACATAATTTTTATATCAACTATTATAATTGTAGAAACATCAAAGTGTGTCCCAAATGTACAGAAGGGCAACATGATAAAAAAATTGTACACAATTTTTTTTACAATGAATAAATTTCAATTATCTTTCTGCAAAACATTGATTTGGATATTAACCATAATAGGCTAGTTAGACAATGCATAGAATATCTGCGAAAATTAGCGGTAGAAAACCAAAAAACTGATTACAAGTAGAGAATTTAATTATCTATATCTGAATATTGAAGCAGTTATAACAATTTCAATGAATTGGTACAAATCATTAGGGAAAACAACTTTTATGTAATATGCCACATCTGAGGAGAATGTAAAATCAGATGAAATTTTTAGGGAAAGTTATGATATTATAAGATGCTCATGCAAGTAAATAACTCGAATAGCAGTGAGGTCTGAAATTCTAATAGTTTTTATCATCATAAGAAAATAAACTGGAAACATAAGTGCAATAGTACAAAACAACTTAAAAATGAGTGACCATGAATCTATTGTGATTAGAATAATCAGTAGAAAGTAGAAAAAAAATTAAGTAAATTAAATTTACCAAATATTCTGAGATTCAATTATACGAAAAGTTATTAAGAATAATTTGTTTGACAAGAATTAAAAATGTGAGTGATTAAAAGTAAAATGTGACATTTAAATTTGAGTTAATATTAAAATATGTAAAAAATTTAGTGTTAGAAAATTTGTAAAATACTCATCGAACAAATAGTACAATAATGAACCAAAAAAGCATACACAATACACCAGACGTACATTCAATAGAGGTGTACTATTAAATAGTGAAAGTGATTGGGAACAGAATAAATCTAGCAGAAAGCGAATTTGAACAAAGCTAAATGTAGTTGCATTTAACAAAACAATCACTAATTGCTCAAAGCAAAAACAAATGTGGAAAGCAGTCAAGGCACTGGTATTGAAAAAGCAGAACTATGTGAGTAAGGAAATATAATTCCCTTATGGTAATTACACTTCTGAGTTCACTATTGCAGAAAAGATGAATACTTTTCTTGATCACTCAATTTCGCTATTTGGGACCTGCTGATGAGTCAAAACCAAGACTTGAAACTTGTCACCAAAAATGTAATGGGTTGTGTGATGAAATAACGAATTAAAAATATTGTTTAGCTTTTGCTATATACCGGAGAATCCAAATAAATTCCTTCTTGAACAAATATAAGTTTATCCCGGTAAAAAATCCTAAAGAGTAATCTTTACTTTTATTAAAAATAAGGCTCAATAAAGAGTTCATAGATTCAATGTCCTAAGCTAATTGATTCTATGAATGGTAAAATATCTCTTTTAATGTACTTTTTCATTCATCCAATGCATTATATTCATTAAAGCAGTAACTTTCGTACGTAGATCTTATGACCAAGGTTTATTTCTGCAATGTACTATGTAAATTGATACAATGGACCTCATTACTTTATGTGACGTACATGCCTCCTGCCTCTTCCCAATTACCCCCCCCCCCCTCTAAAATTTTATTATTTATATATATACATAAATTGTACCCACATTAAAAAATACAATTATATACTGACTTCATGTACACAATATTTCTTTGTTCTCTTTATTTATTAGAATTTACATAGTCCATTTACACTTTTGTTTTTAGTATATTATTTAATTATGCATTTTTTAATGCCGTCCAGTTATTTAAAATTGATTCTTTGAATCGTATGATAAAGAAAACATTAAGTTTGTAGTTTTGTGTTTGGATGTTACTTACCAGTCAATAACCATTTGGAAGTTTATATACAGGCTATTTGTGGAAAACTTTCGCCATTGATGTTGATTAACACCCGTAATTCTAATTTGCTAGCTGGCAGGCTTTCGAGCAATAATTTGAAGCAAATGAAGTACTGCATAGGGGTAGAAGATTTTGTAGAGCTTTAAAAATTTAAAGGTAAACGCAATAAATCTTAAAACTACATTAAAATAGATGTGAAATGTCATTTACTTTGAATTATGGCTTCCAAAAACAGCTGCATAGTTTTGTGACATCTTTACAGATCTCCTTTAGATTAATAATACTACTGGACAAAAACAAAAACTCTCACAATGCTTGCTTATTGAACACGGAAAAAGGAAAGCAGGAACATTCCTATGATCAATGTAGATCAATGTAAAAATTCATGAAATCAATGAACGACTTCATTGTCAGACGCATATATTCAAGAAATTAAAGAAAAGTATGAAAAATTGTACTGTTTGAAGCAAATGCCCATAAAAAGGAAAAGTTAATTGAATTAATAAATATTGTTCATGAAATCAAAGAAAACATTATTATTATTATTATACCTAATGAAATCAATAAACGCAGTTTCATAATATTAATTAAGTTTTTCATAGTGAGTGAAAAAATGTTAATTAAACTTTTATTGAGTCAATTAATATTTCAATGAATCAACGAAAATTATTTCAATAAACTGTATTTGTTTATATTATGGACGATTTTATTTTCAGTGTACGCATGCACTATATGGAACCCTTTTTATGGTGTATATGTGCAGCAAATTGAAGCAGTTGAGAGAAAATTCACTAGATTTCTTTTATATAAAACAAATGTGGTAATCTTTCCGTGGAAAAACGTCGTCTTTTCTTAGATGAAATATCTTTATTTAAAATAATACACAACCTTATAAATTTCCCTAAATTATCCCGTCACATTAGCTTCCTGGCTCCATCTAGAGTCACCCGTTGCAAGTTAACAAATTACTACTGTCAGGGCCAATTTACGGTAGAAATCTTCTTGTTACAGAATCCAAAAAACTCATAACGACCTATTTAACTAAATCGACATCCTCGGTCTTAGTCTCTGTACCTTTAGAAAAATCATTAGAAATGAGACTCAGACTCCCCCATCTGAATAATCACTGCACTACCCATTAAATGTATTTTTTTCCTGCATTCTTCTCGTATCCTATTTACTTTTAAATATATATTTTTTTCCTTTTTTCAATTCCTATCTTGTTTAAAACTTCCCTTTTAAGTTATTCTTATACTGTTGCACATAACTAGTGTACAGTCATAGTTAGTAATTATTACTATAAATGAAATGAATTTTTATTATTAATAATATTTTAAACTTCTCCTCAATGAACTATAAAATAAAAAAATATTTGGATTTCGATATGAACCGGTAGCTTTTAATCGAGACTTTAGTCTATAAGCTATCGCTATAAAGTCGTAAATAAATAAAATAAAATAAAATAAGAAGATCACTTGCTTACTTTTATTGGACAAACCACTTTGAATGGTGCATGTACATTTCCTAAATAAATATATTCTGAGTTAATACTTATATTTGGTAAATATCTTGAATGGTTTTATTTTTATATGCCTTTGAATTTCATTGTAACCGAAAATTTTCTCAGAAATAGCTCTCCTATATGTGTGTAAATGGATAGGATATATATGCAAAGTGATGCTTATGTTAGGAAACAAGAAATTGTTATTCATCGAATGATCAGACAAAAGTTATTTATTTGAAAGAGCTCAATTAGGGCACCAACGTAATAAACTTACTTTGGCTTTATTGTGTAAATTATGTCAAGTTTTCCAATAAGACAATAAAGCGCTTAATAAACATTTGTCGATCATTTCAATGAATAACAACAAGCAATAATGCAAGAATGACCCCATTACGAAATAATTTTACTTAAGAAATAAATGTAATTTCATGTAACAAGAAAGAAGTTAATAGAGTATGATTCAAATTGTCGTGTAGTTAAGTCGTTTAAATTATAACTCCCAACACTTATATGTTTTCTGTAGCATAGCCAGTAGAGTGATGTAATTCTGTGTGCAGTAGATTTACCTTACCACTTCACCTCCACTCCACTGCCTGCATGTTTTGTTTTCGAGCGATTTATATTTTTTCATTGTATTGTGTTTCTCTCAAATTTTCATAAATATTTTTCTATTTTTCGTATTTTTGATTTTAAATTCCTTGCGGTAGGGTGTAAGTGAGTGTTGTGTGACTTTTAGGAAAAGATAAGTCAAATGCAATTTATTAAAGGAGAAAAAATAAAGAGCCGCCAAGGTATTCCCAAAAAGGCATCCAATCAGCTGAACTGTTTAACGATAGAGTACTAAGAGACCAGTTAAGAAAAATACTCTTGGTGGTTGGTATCCCTACAATTTTGTTTTTTCTTTCTTTTTTTTTTTTTACCAACTTTTTCATATTTTTGCTAGGAAAAAACATTCACAGAATTAAAGTTCTTCCTTTCTAAGTAATCCTATCATAATTATTTTATTTTTAAGTGTTGTCTTAGATGGGTATTTCTATACTAATGGGAAAGTTGCTCCTGTTAAGTTGTCCTACAATATTTTTTTTTTTAAGTAAACGAAAAAACGGAATGAGAGCAAAGATAAGAGTTTGTTGGACTGTGTGCTGTTAAATGCTGGATAATTTTTTCCGGTTTTTAGGTTTAGGATTTTATGAAAATTCGCGACAGGGGATTGACACATGTCGCACGTCACATAGAAAAGTGACCTAACTCAAACATTTTCGTTTTTGACTTAATTACACCATGAGATTCGCAAGCTTCGATTCCATAGTTTGGTGTTTTTTGCCGATAGATAGCGATAGTGTCACTTTTCTTTTACTTAAGAACAGAAATATTCTTCATAGAACAGTGTCACTTTTTGAGTTGTGACCATATTAATTACAAACGTAAATATGTTTTCGACATTTTATCAAAATTATTTTGAGTTGTGCCACTTTAAAAAAAAATTGTAAAAATATTTGTTTAGTAACAAAGAAAAGCTCGCTAACTGCGGTAATAAAGATTTAAAATATTATTTTTAGCAAACAATTTCTACGTAAAGTTAGGATGAATAGTGTGAATAGTGTTTCGTTTTTTCGCTTCCCTGAAAAGTTGCATTTTTTGGGTTGGGTGACTTTTCTAGGTGACGTGCGATGTATCAGAGGACTGTCTTCATGAAGTAAAAAAAAACATATTATTACTTAAAATAAGAACTTTAATTGTATTTGTTGCTGAACAAATTAATTGAATAAAGAAAACACATTAATATATAAAATAAATAAAACTAAACATTTTCTTTTTCTGAACATAAGTGCGTGTTATCTTATCAGAAGCTGAAAATGAAATTAACGTGAATCAACTCATTTGCTATAAAACTAACTAAACGTTAATTGAAACTTATTCTAAATTTTAAACTTATAAAATATTCTTTTCCCCTTCATCACAAAATTGGGGCTAGGTAATTTTTCCATAATTTGGTCATAAATTACATTTGAGATATCACTGGAATAAACTCTGCACGTTTGACCCATTTTATCAAACAGTATAAAAAAAGTGACAGTAAATTCACAGTGTTTTTACAGGAAACTTCACAAGTACTTAATCACCGCTGGTGTATAGTTTAAAGGGTCCAGAGTTAGGTCTAACTTCAATCTCACATTCGGAATCGGTGTAAATATCTTCGATTGTAAGTTTGGGCTGTCCTACATATTTCAAACTTCCTATTTTAAAATCATCACATGCATGACCATCGCAGAACCATCTCAAGCTTCTCACGGTTAGTGTGAGTGGACAAGCGTTCAAATCCAATGAAGAATTGAATACGTTTCCAGTCACTTGATGCACTTTAAGGATGCCATTAAAAGTCTTCAGTTTTGATGCGTCCGGTTCAATTTCATCATTTATTGTCTGTATAACTTTGTCATCAATTAAGCTTAAAATAATTCCAGGTCAATATTGATGTACGAACGTTTCCAGATTATCCATGTCACCGCCCTCAGCTACAATAGAATTAGCCGTTATTTTGCACGTAGCACCTATGCCATCCAGTTCGCCCTTGGCACATCCATTTTCTGAGAAGTTTCATGAAAATTGCTGAATATTTGGAACCTCTTGTGGTAACTTTGAAGCCAAAATATAAAACATGGTTTAATTACGGTATTGGGTTACGGGACCATCACTTAGAAAATGAACGCAATTGATTTGGGGCGATAAAGTTTTCAAAACGGGTTGCAAATGAGTCCATATTGCAGCTGGCGAATTAGAAATGTTCTTGGATACTGTGCAATATGGCTTCGTAAAATTTTTCAGGTAGACAACTCCAGTGTGAAGATACATTTGTAAGCGAGAGCCTCCAAAAGAAAAGCTTGTATGTCTTGTCCATATTTGGTGCTGTAATTTTCCAAAAAATCCGTATAAATTAAAGCATCCGCGTCACTAAGATTTTTCTTCAAAATTTTTATTGTATTGGACTGGTGGACAATGTTTCTCTAGTGGCATAAAAATATTTCGAAATCCTCATTTATTCCTTTCATAAGTTGACTGGGTCGAAGAGTAAATGTCTGTTTCATACGTGCTTTTTTAACTTTTGGACTCCGAAATTCATGCCTTTCAGCTACGCATATTTTACAATACAGAAGTGTGCTGTTATCAGATTATTTATAAACAGGAGTTTTGTTGATGCAGCGTTGACACTATCGGGATAAACACTGCTCATCGTAGCTATTACAGCATATTTCTTCGAGTAATTTGTGATGGCTACGGTAGGATTTTACCTCTGCTCCATACAAAGCTGCGATTTTCAAATTCACATTAGCATATATAATGCAGGGACAAGTGTCACGATCATGTAATCTTGGATTGATTACCCAAAAAGGACGAAGACGACAAGCTATTGGGTACCTTATTTTGAAAGCGATACATTTTTGTAAAACCTGTCAGATAAACTATTAATTGCAGGAATTTGTTGAGAAGGTCGTTCAGGCTCATCAACCATGTTTACCTCAGAATTTGTTAGTGGTTCCTTCAAAGCTTTATTATTAGAACGATATTTAGCACAATACATACTCCTTCCATTTCTTTTTCATAACTCTGTGTTCACGCGTATTCATATCTTTCAATAGATTTCTTCATCTCTTTCTTTTATACTTTAGGCATTCTTTTTCCTTTCAGCTTCTCCCTTTCTTTGTAGAATTTCTTCCCTTGTTAGGTTTGTTTTATTTTTTGGGTCATCTTGAAGCATCACGTTAAAAAAATCATAATTTTGTCAGTCTCCTGGAAATTTCAGCAGTCCTCTGTCTCATTCTTTGACAAGGAATTGTGAAAGTTTGCAAAAATTTAGAAAGTTACAAATATACGAATAAACTATTACCAATTTATATGGCAAAATAGTATCTATCACTGCTGATTAACAAAAATGAAAAACTATATTTTTTATCTACAAAAATAAAGCATAAATCTACTCACCAGTGGACTGTCAAGCAAGCAGACACAATCACATGAGTCGGTGACAAACGCTAAGTTAAAACTGAATAAAAGGAGAAAGAGTACGGAAGATCATAAATAAAAGAAATTTATACCAGATGGGTTGCAATAAATGCCTAAATGAAGCTTTGCGTTGAATACGATATAATTACCACAGCCAAGGGACTATTTGTAATATTGCGGCACAACATTAAATTGATGTGTTTTAATAAATAATATGGATTTAAAAAAAATATTGCTAGGTACTTAAAAAATATAAAATATAAAATTGTTTGTCAATTAAAGAACTTTAGAAAAAAACTTACCTTGTCCGCGATTTAGAGCTAGGGTCACACCAGAGAAAGAGATTAGATTAGATTTGTGAAGGGGTGTGTAGGCATTAGCCTCGCTATCACTGCGACCTGAAAGATCTGTTGTGAGTCCCCGTTGCATTTACCCCCTTTCTAGGTTCAGACTGTTACTAAACTCTAAAACCATTCTGGGATTGAGGTTCCACACGTAGGTTGGTGGGGGAAAAGCATGTTCGAAGTGGAGTGGTCTCCGGCTAGCCAATGCTTCGCAGTTGCAGAACAAGTGCTCCGAGATTTCGTGAGCATCCTGACAGAAACGGCAAGATGAAGTGTCAGTCAAATACAGGTTTTTTAGTTGATACCTTAAGGGGCAATGGCCTGAGAAGAGCTCAGTAATCATTTTGGGCTCTATTCTTCTAAGGAGTAGGAGTTCTTTGGTTTTTCCGCCAGTGGTGTCGATAAACTTTTTTGCCTGAAGAAGTCCTTGTAGCCTTTCCTAGTACAGGGATTTTTGTTTATTCTCCCAGTCGGTGAGGGCTGCTCTGAGGTAACACTTTGAAGTGACGCAAAATGGCTCTGGTCCGACAAACTTAGTTTCCGCTCCTCTTTTGGACAGGCAATCAGATATTTCATTGCCTTTGTGGCCCTCATGTCCAGGTACCCACATCAGAATAACTTCGTTTCTTCTTGATAGGTTTTTGAGGATTTATAGACATCCCCAGACTATCACTGACAGTGTAGGACTTTAGGGCCTTGAGGGTAGCTTGACTGTCCGAGAGCATATTAATGGTTGAGCCATTTATGGCTCTTTTAATGCACATTCTATTATGTCCTCGGGTTGGAATAGGGTAGAAGTAGAGCCAACTTTTGATATATGACATTTTAGGCCGAATATGCTCAGTCCGACTCCATTGTTCGTTTTTGAGCCGTCTATGTACCACACCATCGATCCTTGTTGGAAGAATGGTTTAGTGGAATGCCAGTGCTGTCGGTCTCTTAGAACCACATGGAATGGTCTTACAAAATCCACCCTGGGTGTGATTATATCAGATTTTGTTGTCATTTGCTCAAAGCATATCTAGTTTAAGATACTTATATGACCAACCAGATCGCATGGATTTAGCTATTTCTCCTTTTGAACTCTACTAGCACTGGAGATCGCTTTCTTTTTCGCCTGCATATGTAGGGGAGGAAGGTTTCGTAAGGCTTCCATGGCTGCTGTAAATCAGGTTCTCATGGCACCAGTAATTCCGAGACAGGCAAGCCGCTGAATGTTTTTAAACAGAGCCTCTTCCCTTTTTCGATTTGTTTTTGGCCACCATGCGAGATCCGCATAGGTGACCATGCGTCTAACAACCGCGGTGTACATCATTTTTGGCTTCAGACCCCATGTTCTGCCAATGAAGCAACGACACGTGTAGAGAGATCACACCACTCTATCCGTCACTCTAGACAGATGCGAATTCCAGGTAAGTTTCTTATCTAGTGTTACCCTCATATGTTGTCAAGAAGAGGAGCAGTTAGTGAAAGTTTCGATCTTCTTGTAAACGGAACGATAATCGTCCTATTGGGGTTTATGCTAAGGCTTTGGTTTAAACAACACGTGCGGATTTTCGAGAGGGCATTTTGCATGAGGTCGCATATGACTTGCTCATGCTTTCCCCGTGTTGTGACTTCTAGGTCATCCACGTAGCCTTATACATTAAAACCAGAACTAGTAAGTTTCTCTAGCAGGTCATCAATTACGATCGACCACTTTTGTGGAGAGAGAACTTCACCTTGTGGGCAGCCTTTTGCTGTGTTGATCGTGATTGAACAGTTCCATAGAGTTATGGTTATCTTCCTGCTTCTAAACATGGAGTCTATCCGGTTAGAAAGAGATAGTACAATATTCCTTTCTAGTTATAACTTCATGCACTGTTGCTTGGTTAGAATCATTAATAGACTTTCCGGAACAAATATACATCCCTGAAAACTCACCGATTTTCTATAAACTTTGCACACTAGTTCCTTTTCACTCACAAATCACAAATATTAAACGAAATTTGTCGGAAAGTTATAGTTTCCGAGATATTCGACTTTAAAATTCCCGCTTCGCTCCGCGCGCGTGTGTTTGTGTGTGCCACTGCCAGCCTGCCTGTGCGCGTGTGTGTGTGTGTTTCTTTAATAAATTTTTTCTATTCCATTCTAACTAAATATTTGTAATGAATAAACAAAAAGCATTGCTGGTAACCCGAATGTTCGGAAGGAATGTTTACACTACTTGTTACTAAAAAGAAGAAGAAGAGTTAATAATTGTGAGAATGTCAAATTGTGTTGTGAAGTGTAGTACAAATATCGGGAATTTAAAAGTCGAATATCTCGGAAACTATAACTTTCCGACAAATTTCGTTTTCATATTTGTGATTTGTGAGTGAAAAGGAACTAGTGTGCAAAGTTTAAAGAAAATCGGTGAGTTTTCAGGAATGTATATTTAAGCCTAGGCTTCTAAAAAAATTAGTTTTAGATTTTGAACTCCCAAGGGGGGGGGGGGGGTATTGGGAGAATTGGCTTCTAAAAAAATTAGTTTTAGATTTTGAACTCCCAAGGGGGGGGGGGTATTGGGAGAATAGGCTTCTAAAAAAATTAGTTTTAGATTTTGAACTCCCAAGGGGGGGGGGGGTATTGGGAGAATAGGCTTCGAAAAAAATTAGTTTTAGATTTTGAACTCCCAAGGGGGGGGTATTGGGAGAATAGGCTTCTAAAAAAATGAGTTTTAGATTTTGAACTCGCAAGGGGGGGGGGGGTATTGGGAGAATAGGCTTCTAAAAAAATTAGTTTTAGATTTTGAACTCCCAAGGGGGGGGGGTATTGGGAGAATAGGCTTCTAAAAAAATTAGTTTTAGATTTTGAACTCCCAAGGGGGGGTATTGGGAGAATAGGCTTCTAAAAAAATTAGTTTTAGATTTTGAACTCCCAAGGGGGGGGTATTGGGAGAATAGGCTTCTAAAAAAAATGAGTTTTAGATTTTGAACTCCGAAGGGGGGGGTATTGGGAGAACAGGCTTCTAAAAAAATTAGTTTTAGATTTTGAACTCCCAAGGGGGGGGTATTGGGAGAATAGGCTTCTAAAAAAATTAGTTTTAGATTTTGAACTCCCAAGGGGGGGGGGGGGTATTGGGAGAAAAGGCTTCTAAAAAAATATATTTCAGAATTTGAACTCCAAAGGGGGGGGGGGGTATGGGGAGAACAGGCGGAACAAATATACTTCCCTGAAAACCCACCGATTTTCTTTAAACTTTGCACACTAGTTCCTTTTCACTCACAAATCACAAATATGAAAACGAAATTTGTCGGAAAGTTATAGTTTCCGAGATATTCGACTTTAAAATTCCCGCTTCGCTCCGCGCGCGTGTGTTTGTGTGTGCCACTGCCAGCCTGCCTGTGGCGCGTGTGTGTGTGTGTTTCTTTAATAAATTTTTTCTATTCCATTCTAACTAAATATTTGTAATGAATAAACAAAAAGCATTGCTGGTAACCCGAATGTTCGGAAGGAATGTTTACACTACTTGTATACTTGTTACTAAAAAGAAGAAGAAGAGTTAATAATTGTGAGAATGTCAAATTGTGTTGTGAAGTGTAGTACAAATATCGGGAATTTAAAAGTCGAATATCTCGGAAACTATAACTTTCCGACAAATTTCGTTTTCATATTTGTGATTTGTGAGTGAAAAGGAACTAGTGTGCAAAGTTTAAAGAAAATCGGTGAGTTTTCAGGGATGTATATTTAAGCCAAAAACTAGACATTTTTAGCAAAATTCCTTTTTATATCGTTTGTAATCCTTTCCCCGTTAAAATAGCCACCTATCGTTAAAATCGGTGAGAACTTATTTTTTGAATGACAAAAGTGCTTTTTTCGCGAAATTTCGATTAAAATTTTTTGTCACCGATTTGACAAATGAGCACTCGTTGGACGCGGAATAATGAGAGGAACATAACTGTAAAATATTTCTGACTGAAATTTGCTAGTTTAAAAAATATGCCACAAAAATCATTCGTGTGTGTCCTGATTTCAGGCGGCCTTTCCTATGCAGTCTTTTTGTTCTATTTTAAAAACTAGACATTTTTTAGCAAAATTCCTTTTTACATCGTTTTGTATTCCTTTCCCCGTTAAAATAAGCCACCTATCGTTAAAATCGGTGAGAACTTATTTTTTGAATGACAAAAGTGCTTTTTTCGCGAAATTTCGATTATAAATTTTTTGTCACCGATTTTGACAAATGAGCACTCGTTGGGACGCGGAATAATGAGAGGAACATAACTGTAAAATATTTCTGACTGAAATTTGCTAGTTTAAAAAAATATGCCACAAAAATCATTCGTGTGTGGCCTGATTTCAGGTGGCCTTTCCTATGCAGTCTTTTGTTCTATTTTAAAAACTAGACATTTTTTAGCAAAATTCCTTTTTATATCGTTTTGTATTCCTTTCCCCGTTAAAATAAGCCACCTATCGTTAAAATCGGTGAGAACTTATTTTTT